>OY757939.1:17844975-17967475 GCA_963585895.1 Sepioteuthis lessoniana
GGTTAGTTTATTATCCAGTGACCTCCTGGTAGTGGACATCCCATCAGCGTTCCAGTTTATGTAATAAACCAGTCAATAAACGCAGCCTTCACAGGTGCTCTCTGGAGGAAGGCTCCGTGGAACGAAGTTGATTAATTTTTCACACTCTCGTTTGCGTCCTTTGGAAATCAATGTTAATGGAATATAATAAATGTGTTTCATAGAAAGATATAGAAGAATGGACAAGAAAGCCAACAATAATTTTAAAATAGACAATTGGATAATTGAATAATATATTATGTGCTTCTATTATTTGTGGTTTGGTTTGGTTGGGTTGGGTTTTATTGCAAATCAACCATGCTAAGTTATTTAATGCCAAATCCTCTTTATACATATATATCAAATATATAAGATTTGGTTTGGTTGGGTTTTATGGTAAATCAAACATTCTGGATTATTTAATGCCAAATCCTTTTCATACATATATATTAAATATATAGGATTTCGTTTCGTTTCGTTTCGTTTTATTGCATATCAAACATTAGTGGTTATTTAATGCCAAATCCTCTTTATACATATATATCAAATATATAAGATTTGGTTTGGTTGGGTTTTATGGTAAATCAAGCATCCAGGATTTTTTAATGCCAAATCCTTTTCATACATATACATTAAATATATAGGATTTCGTTTCGTTTCGTTTTATGGCATATCAAACATTAGTGGTTATTTAATGCCAAATCCTCTTTATACATATATATTAGATATGATTTGTATACACAGTTTGTTGATAATATTTTTAGACACGCTCATTTTTTGCGCACAGTAAAATGGTTTCAAGTTTTGCTTTGTATTACCAATCGTCCTCACCATGTCGTACCGCTAGCACGGATATCCCTGACCCTCTCTCGCCACTTCTCCATATCATTCATCGCCTCTTGCAAGTCTTCAGGGCTACATCCCGTATCCTCACATAGCTGCTGAATGTATGTTCGAGCTAGTCGTCCTGCTTTTGCCCGGCCATATGCTGCGAGTCCATAGGAGTACATCACTGATGAGCTCGTCCCTGCTTCTCCAGCAGTGTCCTGCATGTCTGGTTCGACTAACTTGTATAGTTTTCGTGATGGGAGGCAGATGACCGTATAGTTGGTGCCTTGTGGGGTGTTGCCGCCAGGACCTGTTCAATAATACCAATAATTCATTCAGTCATTTATGTAAAAACACCGAAATGATCAAACTGTTCTATGTCTAACAATTTTAATTTAGCATAAGTACACAGTTTAAATGTCAGACAGTTCTATTTGACCCATAGATAGGACCCTATCAGATGCTACCACTCCAGAGCAGAGTGGAACTGGGGGTAATGGTAATGAAGGAGTACAACGCATTTTCCAAAGCTCAAATATTACTGGAGCCTCACCATCAGATTGTTTGGTGTCATATCCACGACACTCGTGCAGAGAAGGAATTGGTGTGTTCTACAGCCACAGCCGACAGGGCTGAGATTGTTCATTGTCATCTTCAGGACACTTGTTGGGGGAATGTTAGTCTTCTGCAGAGATGCAGTCGGTGTATTCCACTGCCCCAGCTTTCTGGGCTGCATTTCTTTTGTGGAGTGAGGTATGCATTAAGAGACCCCTTAATACAGGCAGGATATGACACAAGATCAATTTTATGCAGGATTTAACTGGTTTGATTTCGTTTTCCTTCTTCTTGATTGGTTACCTAATCAAGGCTGAAGAACACTGTCTACCTCATAAGGAGAGAACAATTCTCTACCCCATAAGGGAGAACAATTTGATTCATATCTTTCTAAAGGGTATTAAGTACAATGTGAAATGCAATCAGCCTCGTCAAGGATTTGAACTCGTATTGCTGTGTCCATTTCCTACGACGATAACCATTACACCATAGGTAGATAATTTTAAAATATTTAGTTAATATCACTTCAGTGGGATCAACTGTTTAAGGTCAGTTGAAAGCTTGGCATTTTGGAGGAGTTAATTAAGGTGACTGAAATCCTAGAAGTTAGAGGTTAGATTTTTTACTTTGTTTTATTTAGCCGACACAAATCGAACCGAGAGGATCTAATTTCCATCTATAGAGTAGATATTACGGAAAAGACTCGTGAAATTTATTATTGACATGAAATTTGGGATTGTCTAAATAAACTCTAACTGTAAAAGTTTGTGGAAAAATACCGTCATTTAATTCGAGTGACATTAGGTGACTGCAAGGGTCACTGGAATCCATGAATATAATTTGATTAAGAATCCATGCGATCAGATGACAATACAAAATAGTTTTAACGCTAAGTTAGTTAGAAAATGTCAACGAGAGCGGTTGACAGTTCCATCTTTGCTTTCACTAATTCCCAGCAAAATTACCGTGGATGATGAAAACGTGTTGTCGACAAAATAATGTGCTAATAAGAAAATTGTTTCAACGTTGTTTTTTTTGTCCGAACAACTGACAAACTGAGACAAAGGGCGACTCGAGGTGACCCAAACAAAAACGAAGATAGTGGCCGACAGAACACGATAGAAAGACGAAAGAGCAAATGAGGAGCTGGGTGCTAGTCGATCGAGTAAGACGCAAACGCATAAAGTATAAAGTGAACTCACGAGCTTTGAAAAGTAATGGGACTGGGTGAGCTGTGTGAGCTATGGGGGAAATAGGACTAAGTCAATTGTGTTACTATCTAGCATGATATCTAAGTTTCCCCGTCGGCTGGGGCTGTAAAATACATCGACTGTGCCTCTGCAAAGAGGTAAGCCCCCCCCCCCAAACAAGTGTCCAGATATGACACTAAACAATCTGATGGTGGGGTTCCAGTTATGCAGGAGCGTTGGAGAATACGGAGTACCTCTTCATTGCCATCGCTTCCAGATCCACTCTGGCCAGGAATGGTAGCACCGAATAGGGCCCTATCCATGGGTTAAGGAGAACTAAACTGAATTGTTTGAATTAGAACTGTTTGAATAAACTGAATAGCTTGAAATAGAAATGATTTTCACAATTACACTGTGTACTTACATTTAAACTGCGTACTTATGCTAAACTGAATTGTTTGAAATGGAACTGTTTTTGACATTAAAACTGAACTTACGTTAAACTGAATTACTTAACATAGAACTGTTTTGACATTTAACTATGTGTAAACAAAATATATACTTTTACTAAACTGAATTGGTTGATATAGAACTGTTTGAATAAACTGAATAACTTGAAATAGAAATGTTTTTTACAATTAAACCGTGTATTCTTCTAAACTGAATTGTTCGAAATAGAACTGATTATTTATATCAAGATGGATTTGGTATTAGATAACCTACAATGGTTGATATGCCATAAACCCCAAACAACCAACCAATCATGATATCAAGTGAGTATATAATTGAAATCATTGCATTCTTATTCACATGCTTTTGTTTATACTACCCCTTTTTTGTTGTCCAGCTATGGGCACTGAGGAACGAATAAAACATAAATTTTTAATCCGGTTGGGGAAATTTCTGTTGCAAGTACTCTAAATGCTTCTGCTTGTGAATGGACATTACACCATGTCACGCAATTGTGCTTTTGAGTGTCACAATAGTTTCAAAGAGAGTAACGAGAATGTGGAAGATTATTCCAGGAGCAGGAGGCCTTCAACAAGCAGAACGAACGGGTAGGGCATATGGTGATTTCAGTTGATTATCATAATGATCGGAAGTAAGCTGGACAGGAAAAAGATAGTGTTTGGAAGATTCTCACCGAAGATCTGGTTAAGAGCACCCGGCATTTTCTGGTTGTGAGGAACTTCGCTATACCAGAAAAACCTCCCTACCGACTTGATCTTGCTCTGCATGACTTTTTCTTTTCCCCAAGCTCAAAAGATCATCAAAGCAGCCTGTTTTTGAAGGCGTGGAGGCCATCAAGACTGCCGTTATGAGAGATCGAGAAGGCTTTCTAGAAGAATCCTTCTAGCAGTGTATACATATTTACCAACCCCTCCGCTTGGGCAGGAAATGGCACAAGGTCAATTTTAAGAGGAGTTTGACAGGTTTGAATTCAGAGTTTTCCTTCTTCTAGACTAGTTGCCTCACCAAGGCTGAAGAACCTAGTCTGCCCTACGATTTACCCATTGCTGGAGGGAGAATAATTGGATTCATATCTTTCCCAAGGATATTAGTGTTATGTGAGATGCAGTGACGTCCAAGATTTGAACTCGTGTCGTCGTGTCCATTTCCTCCGACGATAACCATTACACCACAGGCATTGTATAGGAGTGTGGTAGTGAAGGGTGGCGACGTGCTGTAGACTCGAAAGGGATGACGTCTTTGTTGTAAAGAATTGACACCAACCCCTTTACTTTTCGGCCAGACTCTGTATACCCGAATAGGACCATCCGATACAGGTGATTCTTATATGCGTAGGGAGGAAGATGCAACTGGAAGGATAATAAACTTGGTACGCAGTTGGAAGAGATCTTCATTCTAGTTGTAGAGAACATGGGATTACCTGGGACTACGAGAGAAGACGAACAACGACTAAGAAAACAAAATGGAGAGAAGCAACCACCGGCTGAGAGAGCAAGATATGTATATATCTCCAAGTCTGGGTACATTTCAGAATATGGATAAGTAGATAGATATTGACGTAAATAATATTCTGCCAATCTATTTGCAAATTTCTATTTTTATTTAATATCTATCCATTGAGAATGTCACCATAATGTAGTGGCTAACGTGCTGGGCAGCGATATCGTAGTAAGTGAGTTCGAACTCCACTTACTCTATGACTGTCACTTTTGGTTCAGATCCACAAGAAAAAGGCATGAGCTCCTTAATCTTTTCAGCTATGAATTAAATAGTGCCCCTACTCTCTTTTTGTAGGGATGGCTTTGGCTTTAAATTATCCATGAAGGTTGATATTTCATTAAAAACTAAGAAACTGAATCAAATCAAACCAAACTATCTATTGATCAATTTAGCACCCCTATTGGGTGGGACGGTAGAATGCACAGACTATACCCCTACAAAATCCCCCTCAACGAGTGTCCTTAATATGATACTATACTGTATCTGATAGTGAGGCTAGAGTCTTTGAACGCAGGGGATGTGGATTACTCCTTCATTGCCATTACTCCCAGTTTCATTCTGGATCAGTGTAGTTGTTTGGCTTGGTTTGGTCTGGTTTGGTTGGTTTTATGGCATATCAACCTTTGTAGGTTATATAACGCCAAATTCATTTTTATGTAAATAATCAGTTCTATTTCAAGCAATTCAGTTTAGCATGAGTACACAGTTTAATTGTCAAAAACATTTCTGTTTCAAACTATTCAAGCAGTTATATATAACAATTCAGTTTAGTGTAAGTACAGTTTCAGTGTAAAAAACAGATCAATTTCAAATAATTCAGTTTAGCATAAGCACGCAGTTTAAATGTAAGTACTGTTTAATTGTCAAAAACATTTCTATTTCAAGCTATACAGTTTATTCAAACAATTCAGTTTAGCATAAATATGCCGTTAGTTCTATTTAACCCATAGATAGGTCCCTATCAGGTGCTACCACGCTGGTCCAGAGTGGACCTGGGAGCAATGGCAGTGAAGTGGTCCTCCGCATTCCACAAAGCTCCAGGACATTGTTTAGTGTCATATCCAGGACACTCGTTAGGGCGGTCTTACCCCTCGGCAGAGGTGCAGTCGGTGTATTCTACAGCCCCAACCGACTGAGAAAAGTGTGGTTGTACTCATTAGGGTCATATCTATGGATCAAACCGAACTGTTTGATCATTTACGAAAGATTAAAATTAATATTTATATGAAACCACGGAGCAGCGTTAAAATCATGTATATTACATGTGAATACTTTATAAATAGAATTGTTTATGTCAGATAGCAATACTTTAAACCATTTAACTGTGTGCAAACAAATGATTAATCATAGATTGAATTATTAGTTGAATTAATTTAGGGGACCATTGCAATACAAAATAATAATTATTTGATTCTGATTAATTTTAAAGTAAAACTTAAGCTAAAGAGACATTTTTAATAAATGAACACGATGCTGGATGCTCAAATTTTTTGAACATTATTAACATGGTGTCACGTGGGGTGTTAGAACGCCACGTTGGGTGTTTTTCGCCTTGCGGAATAGACATAACTTCAGTTGTCCTGATCAATTTCATTTTATTTTATTTTGTTTTATTCTTATTGTTATTTTTTAAACTTAAATATGTATTCAAAATGTGCATGTTAATTAATGATATATTCAGTATTTAATTCTAATCTACTGTTGATCTACTATTAATCTAAGGGTGTAACAATTCAGTTAAGTGAAAGTACTGTTTTAACGTCGAAAAACAGTTCTATTTCAAATAATTTAGTTAAGCATAAGTACGCAGTTTAAATGTAAGTACGGTTTAATTGTCAAAAACATTTCTCTTTCGTGCTATTCAGTTTACTCAAAAAATTCAGTTTAGCATAAGAATACTGTTAGTTCTATTTAACCCATAGATAGGACCCTATCAGGTGCTACAACGCCGGTCCAGAGTGGACATGGGAGCGATGGCAATGAAGGAGTACTCCGTATTCCCCAAAGTTCCAGCACTGCTGGAACCTTAGCATCAGATTGTTTAGTGTCATATCCAGGACACTCGTTAGGGGGTGGTCTTACCCCTCTGCAGAGAAGCAGTCAGTGTATTCTACAGCCCCAGCGGACTGGGCAAGGTAGTTTCAGGAAACAGATGTAAGAGGGTGTATGCAGTTTCCGTGATTTCTTATTATTTAAATGTCGTTTGATTGCTGTTGGATAATCATTGTTTTTGAGAGTGTTTATACAGTGTGCGGTGTGTGTAATTTTGTTTTTCTCTTTTCTTGAATCTATTGTGAATTTGCTTAATTTTATTTCTAAAGTCATTTGTTTTGGAACTGAGTTGAAGTGTAGATTTCAAATCCACAAAGAGGTAGGTTTTCTATAGAAACTAGTGTAAATTTTAACAATTGGTGATAATTGCATTTTAAAATCAAGGAGTAATTGATACCCAGTGTTATCTTGATGTTCTATCTAAAACTAAATATGTCTTTCTATGTTTTGGAATATCTCATATATGGCAGTAGCTTCTTCGCTGGGTGATGTCAACATCTTGACATAGATAAAAACGAAAAAACAGATTAATCATATATATATATATATATATATATATATATATAAGATAGATAGATTCTATTTACCATCCCCTCCGCTCGGGCAGGATATGACACAAGGTGGATATTTAAGCGGAGTTTAACAGGTTTGAATTCAGAGTTTTCCTTCTCCTAGACTAGTTGCCTTACCAAGGCTGAAGAACCTAGTCTGTCCTACTATTTACCCCTAGCTGGAGGGAGAATAATCGGATTCATACCTTTCCCAAGGGTATTAGTGCTATGTGAAATGCTATCAGTCGGGTCCAGGATTTGAACTCGTGTCGCCGTGTACATTTCCTCCGACGATAACCATTACACCACGGGCACCTCTGTAAAAAGCAGAACAATACAGGTTTATATGTTAATAAGTTTTTTCATATAACAAAATCAACAAGTCCTGATGAAGACCTCTAATTGAAACAAAATTTATCAATCATAATTATTTCTCATATTAAAATAATTTTGTTAAAATATTTTTGCATTAAAAAAAGAAGTCGAAATGTGTTGAAAAATAAAAAAAAATCATCAAACATTTTCTCTTCAGCTTTATCTTTTCTACGTATATTCAGTCAGATTCAACTCATTTCTTCCTTCATATATATATATATATATATATATATATTAACAAACCTAATTTAAACAAGATCAGCTTCGAATATAGTATGACAATATGGGGTATTCACGAGTGCTAAAAACTTATGAAAAGAATAATACGTTTCTTTAAAAGTCATGAAAATGTTATTTTCTTATATAAAAATTTTAGAATACAGACTTATTTACGGTATGAATACGTAAAAAGAAATTCAAAAGTCAATTTAAAAGGTCAGTGAAAACTTGTACTTTGCACACCTGCAAGTTGTCAAAACAATTGAAGTAAACAGATGGCAAGAATATCATTTGGGGTCTGTTGGTGCATTCATTCATAACATCCCAAACTAATCTTTAGCCACATGTTGAAATTAAATAGTCAAATCTGGCCTTCTGGTAGATTAATCAAACCTTTGATTCTATATGTTTTTTGGTCAGTACGAAAAGGAATACCCCGCTCACAAAAATTTGGCTAGGACCCCTTATTAGACCCCTTATTATTAATTGGAATCATTTTGAGATGAGGCTTCTTAATCTGATGCTTTGGTTTGGTTTCTTTGTTTAATGGCATATCAACCTGTGTAGGTTATTTAATGCCAAAGCCATTCTCCAAGAATAACAGTAGTGGTACTATTTAACCCATAGCTGGAAGGATAAGGGGGTTCATACCTTTCCCAAGGGTATTTGCCCGAAAGTGAATGTAATAGTGCGACTGGAGTACGAACTCGCGTACTACGATTCTGCAGTCCATCGCTTTAAGCATTACACCACATGGACACTCCCCTCTTAATCTTAATTTTTTTTAGACAACAACTATGGAAGGCAGTAATTACTGGGGATTCGGTTACAAGACTCAGCATTCCTATCCGAGGTCGCGGTAAATCACCTGAAGAAGGCCAGAGGTGAAATTTGGCCGAAACGTAGTGAAAGAAGAAACAACACAAAAACTACCAAGATGAGGACAAAAAGTCCGCAATAAATTTAAAAAAAGAAAGAATTAATTCTCCGAGCCCTTATTAGTCAAATATGTATATGTGCCTTGATTGGAGGGCCGACCAAAATCTGATATATAAAACGATACCCTTCTTACTGACGTAGATCAGAGCTTTTCATTGGCTGACCAATTATAGTAAAGTAAAGTTGTCTCCTTTTAGTCGAGGGCGACCAGAAGGCTTCCATTTCAATAGCTACTACACTGAGGTGAAAGGAAAGGCGCAACTACTTTCCCTGGATTGTTCCGCTTTACCCTTAATACGTACCTTATATTGCTGAGTGTTAAGCAAAGAGGTATCATGTACCATTTTAAAGTCTTTGGTATGACACGACCTGGGATTGAATCCAGTTCTAAAGAAGTAGAAAAATATGAAATTATCTAAAGTTGGTTAGCCAATCGAAAATATTTGTCCCCAGATGAACACTCTATAAAAATCTCTTTCAGTGAGCAAAAAAATTCGAAAACCATACAGACAATAGGAGAATAAGAAAAGAAGTCTCTACATGTACTGAAGTGCCCCTTCCCAGTGAAAACTGCACTCTCTGAAAAATTACCAAATTGATTTACAAAGGAATACAGATCCAGCCAAATTCCTCAACTTTTCATTATTTATAAAAGCAATTTTCTTATATATATTATCCATTATTGCTTAACACCTAACCAAGCCGAAACACTACTGCATAGTTTGGAACGAGCCGCCTCAGGCATTGGCTTCCATGTCAATGCACACAAAACTGAATATATGTGTTATAACCAAACAGGCGACATTTCCACACTAGACGGAACCTCTCTGAAACTAGTAGACGAATTCACCGACCTAGGAAGCAACGTCGCATCAACCGAAAAAGACATCGACACACGACTAACGAAAGCATGGACAGCTATCGATAGGCTCTCGATCATATGGAAATCAGACCTGACCGATAAAATGAAACGCAGTTTCTTCCAGACAGCGGTCGTGTCGATACTGCTGTATGGATGCCCTACTTAGACGCTAACTAAACGCCTGAAGAAGAGGCTAGACGGCAATTACACAAGAATGTTAAGAGCAATATTGAACAAGTCCTGGCGGTAACACCCCACAAGCCACCAACTATACGGCCACCTGCCCCCCATCAGGAAAACTATCCAAGTTAGACGAACCAGACACGCAGGACACTGCTAGAGAAGCAAGGACGAACTCATCAGTGATGTACTCCAATGAAACCCCGCATATGGCCAAGCAAAAGCAGGACGACTAGCTCGAACATACACACAGCAGCTATGTGAGGATACGGGATGTAGCCCTGAAGACCTGCCAGAAGCGATGAACGATAGAGAGAAGTGGCGAGAGAGGGTCTGGGATATCCGTGTTAGCGGCACGACATGGTGAGGATGATGATTGCTTAACAACTGCGTTTCGACAAATATTTCTTCTGTAAATGGAGAGTTTGTTCTTGTCTTTAAGTTCCTAACACCAGGGCAATTTAGTTCAACTGAATAGCTTGACTGTCAGAAGAGTATCCGGATAGATTCTATCATCCCCTTTCAGTGGATCTTTTAAACACAACGTAGACACACAAGGAGTAAATAAAACAACTAGACGGAAACGCGTGTGGTTGTCACGAAATTAAGGCCACAGACAGTAACGCGACGAGCATTGGACCACAATAGCAGTCACATAATAAAAGGCTTATAGCCTTCCCGACCAATTTTCTCTCTTACCTCTGTTAACAATCTTTTCTTCCGTAAATTTCGCTTTCCTTTTTTCTTTCTCCCCTTTCTTTTATATAAACGCATATGACTCATCATTCTTTATCATGTATATGACTCATTATTTCATTATTAATCCGGAAAGATGGCTAAAGATGGAGCCGAAAATACTTGGAAAAATACGGTGCCTTCCTAAATTCATTACATCCAGGCTTTAAGAGGCTTATACGAAGACTTGAACGGATTGGAGATAGAATAGGTAGATACAAAGTGTCTGCACAATTTTATCAAGTAAAATTAAAAGATAAAATTCTGCCTATATAAATATACAGACAGATAGACCGAGAAACAGAGAGAGACTGACAGATAGTCTGAGAGAAAGATACACTGAAAATGAGAGAGTTAGAGAGAGGGAGAGAGAATGTTCAAATCTTAGGGAAAGTATTAACACAAATATTCTCCTTCCAGATATAAATAAATAGTAGGTCAGACTGAACTCTTTAACCTTGGTATGGCAACCAATCTAGGAGAAGAAAAACTGAATCTAAACCTGTTAAACTCCACTTAAAATTTGCTTTGAGTAGCATCTTGTTCACGCGGAGATGTTGGGTAAATACACACGCACACACATGCACACACACGTTTATATATATATATATATATAGAGAGAGAGAGAGAGAGAGAAAGTGAAAGAGAGAGTTGCAAAGTAGCTAAGATATCTGACAAAAATATACCTTCTTTAAGGATAGCTAATTTATTAACAATGCTGGTCAATCAACATGATATATAAAGTGCTATTTTTATAGATTTAATGACATAGTTTGTACAGGTACAATTTTTATACGCTCGTTAACACAACTGAACAAAAGTATCTTATCATATTTACTCAACCCCTCCGCTCGGGCAGGATATGACACAAGGGCAATTTTTAAGCGTAGTTTATCAGGTTTGAATTCAGAGTTTTCCTTCACCTAGACTAGTTGCCTCACCAAGGCTGAAGAACTTAGTCTGCCCTACTATTTACCCATAGCTGGAGGGAGAATAATTGGATTCATACCTTTACCAAGGCTATTAGTGCTGAATATAAGTATCTTATCTGCACATTTCTTAACATGGGTGACTGAAAAGTTCATCTTTGTTAAAATTGTGATATCATTGAGTAAAAGCATCTTCCCTGTGCAGTTAGTATCATAGCCAACAAAAAAGTATATATATATATATATATATATACGTGGTGTATTCAATAAGTTTCAAGACATTTTGTACAGGCATTTAAAATTGTCGTGGACTCTTGAAAATTCAGTATGATATTGCTACATCTTATGAGATGACTGACCAATTCTTATGATTTTAGGTTTAAATGAACAGCTAGAACAAGAATTGGAATACACCCAACTAAACCCTGATTGTCACAGCTGATGAATTTCAAATATGCAATCTGAACGAGAGGACACTTTAGAAAAACGATATGCAATAAAATTCTGTTTAAACTTGGAAAAAATGCCACAGAAACAGCGTATGGAATGCTTCAGACTGCTTTTCGACCATCTTGCCTGAATCGAGTATCAGTTTTTGAGTGGCATAAGAGATTCAAGGAAGGCAGGGAGTCTGTGGGGGATTATGTGTGGTGTGGGAGGAGTAAGGAAGTCAATACACCAGTGTTGGTTGGCCAAAGGATTAAGGTTAGGGTTAGGGTTACTATGTTGAGGTTTTAAGGGAGTTCAGGGAGAGATTCCTAGGGAAGAGCCCAGCACTCTTCAAATGCACCAGTCCACAACTCCATCCTTGTCACAGACTATTTGACCAAGATGGGCATCAAGACAGTTCCTCAGCCTCCCTATAGTCCAGACCTTGCTCCCTGTAACTTTTGCTTTTTCCCTAAGCTCAGAGTCTGTCGTTATGAGACAAGTGAGGAGATGAAAGAGGCTGTGACGAAGGCCATTGACACACTCACTCAAGAGGACTTTCATGGGGCCTTCCAGAAGTTGTTGGAACGGTACAAGAAGTGCATTGCAGCCGGAGGAGATTACCTCGAAGGGGACTTGAGTTTCATGTGTGTACTATCAATAAAAGTGCCCCAACAAAAAAAAAAAAAAAATCTGGAAACTTATCGTATGCCCCTCGTATCATTGAAATTTTATCAAAAGATTTAATTGAGTCTCTCTACCTCAGAAATATTGAAGACAGAGATATTGAAATAAGAGAAAAGTGTTAAAATTTTATAAGAAAATTTTTTATTTTCTTTAATGACATATCAACTTTCGTGGATTATCTAATGCTATCCTTGTAGAATAACAGTAGTGGTACAATTTAAATCAGTTTCAGGGAGAAGCAGGTTCCTACCTTTTTTCAAGAGCATTGGTCAGAAAGTGAATATAATACCGAAGGGGACAAGGGTTTCATGTGTGTATTGGCCCAGCGGTTAGAGTGTTCGCCAATGGCCCAGGAGACCTGGGTTCAATCCCAGGTCGAGTCATACCAAAGACTTTAAAAATGGAACTTGATACCACCTTGCTTAACACTCAGCATTATAAGGTACGGTTCAAGGGTAAAGTGGAGTAATCCAGGGAATGGAGTAGCGCCCTCCCCTACACCTTGGTGTAGTAGCTATCGAAAAGGGAGCCTTCGGGTTACCCTCGACTATGGTCGCTAACTTTTACTAGCAATAAAAGTGCCCATACGGAAAAAGTCTGGAAACTTATTTAATGATCCTCGTATATATTTATTAAAGTGGTATCACTGACTAAAAGCACCTTATTTTTACAGCTGGTAACATTTTATAAAAATATTGACATATCTGACTTGCTCACTGTTTTGATTTGTTAGGGGCCAGAAATAAAGGCACAAGAGAAGAATTGAGTAAAACTAATATATTAACAAAAAAGGAGAACAAACATATAAAATGTGAGAGTTACCGGTGAGACTGTTCGGTCCAACTGTCAGGGCTGACTGCTGGAACTCTGAGTTCTTCCTAAGAGCAGTACCTGCTGCTATTTATAGCTCGGAGAATTCATGCGTGCGTTGATAAATTACCAAAACACGTAAGATTTATCATAATTTAAGGCTGACTTTGGAAGCATTTCAGATTCCCACAGTAATACTTTTACGTTTTCGTATTTTTAAAAATTTTATTTGAAAATCTATGGTAAATAAGTCATGTTTTGATCATCGTATTAACCCCCTGCCTACCAAAACATTTCAATTGACGTTAGAGAAATGTGCCGAGTTGCCGTTGTTGTCTCGGGAAAATAAATATGGTTGTTAGTTTCGAATGGAGACGCTGGGTTTTTTTATAACACTTTGCTACAGGCAACTCTCCATTTGAACACGACATTCGTATGATGAACAGGTAGAGACTCCACCTACTTTCGTAAAACAGAATAAAAAGTATAAAAACATTCTATTGAAACTTTTAAACGTCTTTATTATTGTTTTTTTTTTTTGCTTCTGCTTGGAGAATATAATTGAATTTCACAGCAGATAAATAATCTTGCTAGACAAAAAAAAAAAAAAAAAAGAAAAAAAAAAGAAAGAAAGTAAAATAAAATAAAGATATTAAATTAGGGAATCTATTCCTTCGCTTGACAGCCAGGTCTGAGGGAGGAAAACAAAACAAAATAAAACAAAAAGAAAAAAAAAAGCCCAAAAAACAAAACTGCGGTCTTCACTCCTTTTTATTAAGGTTCTTAAGCATTTTAACTTTTATTTGAAACCGAAAAATATTCAGATATCAAAAAAATCGTTTGCGTCCCAGCTGTTATTAGTTGATTCACTGCTAAATAAGAAATTAAAAATAAAAACAAACCAAGGTGAATATCCTCTAAATATGCTTACTTTTAAGCATTTTACTTTTTATCTAAAGGTGAAAAATATTCAAGCTTAGTCTTTTTTAATCGGCATAGAACCCTTCCGAGACAAAGATAAGAATGCTGTTTTTATTAACGAGGCCACTCATTATTCGATTTACCATTTAAGACTTTAAAAATATCATATTTACAGATGGTCAATTTGTTTAGTATATTGCAAAAATTCTCATTATGTATGCAGTGTCTGGTAAAAGCTATGGATTTAGAATATTCACAGGATGTTCCCTCAGTTTTTGTTTTTTTTAGCAGTAAATCTACTAATAATAGTTAAAACGAAAACCACTTTTATTCAATACCAGAACATTTGCGCTTCATAAGATATAATTTAATCAAACTAAATTTAATTATTTTAATCAATGCTGAATTTCCAAACCACACACACACACACACACACACAATCACACAACCATAAGGTTAATATCAGTTTCTATATATTGCAAACAGAAGACCCAGATGTTTTGCTTCTGAAGATAAACTTCATAACGCGTTCATAATGCCCCAGGCAAAACTAATGGAATTAACTTACTCAGATGATGTTCACGTTTTTTATATATATCAGTAAATAAACTAATTGCAAAGAATACGCGAAACATTTTTCTTTAATAGGTGAACATTCAGGCTTCTTAAAATATATTTTAAACAAACCAGATTAGATTATTCAGATTAATAGTATAATTTGTTTGCAAGCTATGCAGAGAAAAACATTATAATATACTTCAATATTGAAAAAAAATATGGATATCACTGAAAAAAATTAAATTAACCCTTATATTAAACTGATTTGTTATTCAGACTTTTGCTTGTATTCATTTTTGGAATACAAATCACAAGATCATTCCATAAGTTTGTGGTCTTCAATAAAGGTTAAATATTTCCTCATTCTGAGAGGTTTAAATAAACTTCGGTTTAATAAATAATCCACATTGTTTTGGGGTGGATTTAATCAATTGGAAAGATATTAAATATTCATCTTTCTGTCTGTTTCATTTATGCGCTACGAGCAAAATGTTTACCAGTATGTTATTTATATCTTCACAAAGTCGTCGTTGGTACCGTTTTTCATTCAGTCACGTGATTACCAGGTGACAGTTTTTAGGCGGAATTGAATCACGTGTTCTCAGCAGATAAACATCGAAATGTGTATTCGGAGGTTGGGTTTTAGTGCAATAGAACTACTAGCAAAGGAAGAAAGAATGAAAGAAAGAAAGAAAGAAAGAAAGAGGAGGAGGAGGAGGAGGAGGAGAGGAGGAGGAGAAGCTGAAGCTCGTCTCTACTTATAACCTTTGCTTTCCTTCTCTTCTTGGATAATGAAGAGATCACATTTTCTTTTTTCTTTGAAAAGTAAATAAAACCTGTAACTCCGTTATACCTCTGCTCTAAAAAAGAAAAAAAATGGAAATACTTTTTCTTTCACTGAAAGTTACTATATAGCTGATAAGGCGTCGGCGCACATATTTTCCATCGATTTAAAATGACGTATATCCAGATTAAGTTCTTGTATCGCCAAATTCCAATATAACAATCCCGTATTCTTGTTTTTCATTTTATGCAAAAATGCTTACGGCTTATAGTCCACGTATATCATAACTGGCTGTTCAGATAATAATTCATACATCTTGAAGTATTGCAAACTACATAATAAAGCCAATGTTTCTTTTTCTATAGTTGAATTTTTTCTCTGGTGTTTGTTGAATTTCTGCGAGAAATAGCTAATCGGATGCTTGATATTACTTCCGTCTGCTTGCAATAGCACAGTGCCCATGCCGTGAAAACTTGCGTCAACAGCCTATCGAAATTGCTGATCAAAACTTGGAGCCCACAGAATGGGGTCTGAACACAATAAATTTTTAGCTTGATCAAACGTCCGTTGACAAGGCGGAGACCAATCAAACTTAGATTTCTTTTTCAATAAATCTGTAAGCAGTACAGCTATATCTGAGAAATTTGAGCAGTAATATCCTGCCTTACCTAAAAATCTCCGCAAAATCTTCACGTTGGTTGCTATTAGGTATGGAACAATATCCTGTATTTTTGAAGGAATAAAAGATATCCGACCATGCCCGACAATATGGCCCAGGCAGACTACCCTGGCTTGAAAAAGCTCACTTTTTGATAACTTTATAGTGAGATTAGCGTATCATTTAATCACTCAGATACGCTAATCTCACTATTAATTTATCAAAAACTGATCTTCCCAAACAAAGCTATGGGATCTGCTCAGGGACAGCTATCGATAGGCTATCGATCATATGGAAATCAGACCTGAGCGATAAAATGAAATGCAGTTTCTTCCAGGCAGCGGTCGTATCGATACTGCTGTATGGATGCACTACTTGGACGCTAACTAAACGGCTGGAGAAGAAGCTAGACGGCAATTACACAAGAATGTTGCGAGCAATATTGAACAAATCCTGGCGGTAACACCCCACAAGCCAACAACTATACGGCCACCTGCCTCCCATCACGAAAACTATCCAAGTTAGACGAACCAGACATGCAGGACACTGCTGGAGAAGCAGGGACGAGCTCATAAGTGATGTACTCTTATGGATCCCCACATATGGCCGGGCAAAAGCAGGACGACCAGCTCGAACATACATACAGCAGCTATGTGAGGATACGGGATGTAGCCCTGAGGACTTGCTGGAGGCGATGAACGATAGGGAAAAGCGGCGAGAGAGGGTCTAGGATATCCATGCTTGCACGACATGATGATGTATGAACACCAAGAATATCACTTAAATATGGGTGCGAATTCCACCCCCCACGTACAGCAAAACACAATACTGATAAATTCGATGGTTACAAATGCTGAAATTTCTTTTGCTTTCTCGGTTGGAGGTACACACCAATAAACCTTCAATGAATCGGTTAACTCTCTGACAAATACTCGAACGGATCTATCAGGTTGATCGAGCAACCACTCTGACTGGGTCCAATAATTCTATTTTACATCCTATAGTTTATCTCTCCAGACAAAAGCTTGATTTTTTTAGTTTTGATTTGGATGTTAGTTGACCGAGTTGTCATCGACTTCCACTTTGTGATAAATATTGTCGTTTAATTAGGCACATCCGGGAATAGATACGTAAAAGCTGAAATATGAGCTGTTAACTCTTCCCTTTCCAGGGAAGGCTAATGAGATAATTTCAAATTGAGGTTTGTGTCTGAGTTATCAAGATGGACTTGTAGTAATTTCTTCTTTATTGACATCCTACTTCATATCAGATACAGGTTTAGGAATCACTAATACTAGGTTTGTTTTCCCCTTTTCAAAATAGCAAAAAGTAAGTAAAGTTAGCGACCATAGTCGAGGGTGACCAAAAGGCTCCCATTTAAATTGCTACTACACCGAAGTGTAGAGGAGGGTGCAACTCCTTCCCCCGGATTGCTCCACTTTACCCTTGATACGTACCTTATAATGCAAGGATGTATCAAGTACCATTTGTAAGTCTTTGGTATGACCCGACCGGGGATTGAACCCTGGTCTCACGGGCCATTGGCGAACATCATACCTACTACGAATAAGGTTTTAACTAATTAACAAGGTACGTTTGGGTCACCTCTCTCCGAAGTACCTACTGCAAAAGAACACGGAATTTTCTGGTCATCTCATACGGTCCATGAAATCGGGCCTTGAAAGGAGAGTTTGCTGCAATAAAATCAACATTTTATCGCCCATATTGAATTTTCATCATTCCAGGCTTTCATATTCTACTTAACTGGCCGGAGATGATCACAAGCCAATTCTTTCACATCGGTTGATATCGTCCAACACCGACATACATTATCCAATAAACCTTTATTAGATTCATCTTCTTGAAACCAATATTTTTTAATAACTGCAGAGAGAAAAGAACTGAATGAGCAAACACTAAAAAGGAGTAGAATGTAGAGAATATAAGCATTCCTTTAAAAATAAGAATACCTTCATCCCACTCATTATCAAAACAGTATGCTCGGATTATATTTTTCAAAGTTGAATAAAATCTTTCTGCGATGATATACGCTAGCCTTAATCGATGTAATACCGAAGTGAAAGTGAAAGTGAAAGTGATTAGTGGCTTGTTGAAAAACCTTCGACACCAATTACGATCCCTGATCCGAACTTTATCACTTTTGATAAATCCACAGAAGTGATAAAAGAGAGTTGCGTTTTCAGTATTTATCGAGAGGAGATACGAGGATGATTAGATAAGTTTCCAGACTTTTTTCGTTGGGGCACAATTGCCCCTCTCACTAAATATAAATGTATATATACCTGGGGACCTATTTGTTATTTACTAAGCTAAGCTTAGATGTTGACTCTGAAGTGTAACGGCGAATGTGACTAGTAAAATAACTGCGTGCGTTATGTTAATATTCCGTGAATCTCGTAACGTGTTCGTGATCGAGTGTCGGTTTAACGAACTGTATTCTGAATTGTTCCATGGAATATTTCTTTCGTTCCATATCCACATGACTCAATTACGCCCTTTGATTCCGATATGACTCAGAAATTTAATATCGAGCAAAAAATGCTATGGCTCGTTTAAAAATAATAATCACAAAATGTGTTTTTACATTATATACATGTAAAATATATACATATATATATATATATATATATATATACGAGAATGATTAAAAAGGTTTGCATACTTTTTTCGTTTGGACACTTTTATTGATAGTACACACATGAAACTAGTCCCCTTCGAAGTAGTCACCTCCAGCTGCAATGCACTTGTACTGTTCCAACAACCTCTGGAAGGCCCCATGGAAGTCCATTTGTCTGAGAGTGTCAGTGACCTTCGTCACAGCCTCTTTCATCTCCTCAATTGTCTCATAACGACAGCCTCTGAGCTTAGGGAATAATCAAAAGTCACCGGGAGCAACGTCTGGACTATAGGGACGGTGAGGAACTGTCTTGATTCCCATCTTGGTGAAATAGTCTGTGACAAGGATGGAGTTATGGACTGGAGCATTGTTCTGCTGGAATTGCCACTTAACCGATTTGAAGAGCGCTGGACTCTTCCCAAAGAATCTCTTCCTGAACTCCCTTAAAACCTCAACATAGTAACTCTAACTCTAGCCCAAAACCTTTGGTAAATCAACTGTGGTGTATTGACTTCCTTACTTCTCCCACACGCCTCATCATCCTTTACAAACTCACTGCCTTCCTTAAATCTCTTATGCCACCCCAAAACTGATGCTCGATTTATGCAAGATGGTCGAAAAGCAGTCCGAAGCATTCCATACGCTGTTTCTGTGGCATATTTTCCAAGTTTAAAACACAATTTTATTGCATATCGTTCTTCTAAAAAGCCCTCACGTCCAGATTGAATTTTTTAAATTCACCAGCTGTAGTAGGGTGTATTCCAATTGCTGCTGTAGCTGTTCATTTGAACCTAAAATCGTAAGAATTGGCCAATCATCTCAGAAGATTTATAGCAATAACAAGGGTCTACAACAATTCTAAATGCCCGTACAAAAAATTCTGGAAACTTATTGATGGCCCCACGTATTTTGTATGAGTATAGCCATAGCAATTCGAGCCAAAGCACACTTAATTGTCTGAGTCTAGTCGGTTGGGGCCGTAAAATATACTGACTACATCTTTGAAGAAGGGTAAAACTCCTCCAACGAGTGTCTTGGATATGATATTAAACAATTTGATGGTGATGGTTTAGCTAGAGAGTTTTTGGAAAGGAGGAATACTCCTTCATTGGTATTACTCTCCGGTCCACTCTGGCCCAGGGAGGTAACAGCTGATAAGGGTCCTGTCAATGGTTAATATAGAACTGTTCGACCATTTTAAATTGTGTGCAAAAAATGAATTAGGCTTAATCGAATTATCAGAAATGGGATTCTTTGACCACTTGTGTGTAAACAAATGACTGATGTTTAATTAAATTGTTAGTGATAGATAACAATACTTGGAGCCATTTGACAGCAAATAAATTAATCGTGTTGGATAGAATATTTAAATCGTATTAGGTGTACGGGCAAAAAACCTACAAGCTACATTAATATTTGTCGACTTTACCAAGGCCTCCGATTCCATTCACAGAGGAAAGATGGAAAAAATCCTACTAGCATACGGCATACCTAAAGAAACCGTAGCAGCAATAACGATTCTCTATAGAAACACCAAAGTAAAAGTACGATCACCACATGGAGACACAGAATACTTCGACATTGTAGCAGGAGTACTACAAGGGGACACGCTTGCTCCATACCTCTTTATCATTTGTCTAGACTACGTACTTAGAACATCGATTGACAAAATCAGAGAGAACGGCTTCGAGCTGACACAGAAACGAAGCAGAAGGTACCCCGCAAAAACAATTACCGACTCCGACTACGCCGATGACATAGCGATACTGGCAAATACGCCCAACAAAGCCAAAACACTTCTGCATAGTTTGGAACGAACAGCCACAGGAATAGGCCTCTATGTCAATGCACATAAAACGGAATATATGTGCTATAATCAAACAGGTGACATCTCCGCTATAGACGGAACCCCTCTTAAACTAGTAGACAAATTCACTTACCAAGGAAGCAGCGTCTCATCAACCGAAAAGGACATTGACACGCTGCTAACGAAGGCATGGACAGCTATCGATAGGCTATCGATTACATGGAAATCAGAGCTGACCGATAAAATAAAACGCAGTTTCTTCCAGGCAGCGGTCGCATCGATACTGCTATATGGATGCACTACATGGACTCTAACAAAACGGCTGGAGAAGAAAATAGACGGCAATTACACAAGAATGCTGCGAGCAATCTTGAACAAGTCCTGGCGGCAACACCCCACAAGACACCAACTGTACGGCCACCTGTATCCTATCACGAAAACCATTCGAGTTAGACGAACTAGACATGCAGGACACTGCTGGAGAAGCAGGGACGAACTCATAAGTGATGTACTGTTATGGACCCACTCACATGGTCGTGCAAAAGCATGACGACCAGCACGAACATACATTCAGCAACTATTTGAGGATACGGGATGTTGTCCAGAAGACCTGCCTGAGGCGATGAACAATAGGGAAAAGTGGCGAGAGAGGGTCAGGGATATCCGTGCTACCAGCACGACATGATGATAATGATGATGAAATAGCAATACCTGAAACAACTTCACAGTGTGCCAAAACATGATTCATATCAAATAGAAATATTAGTGTTAGATCTAAGTTAGTTGGTTGGTTGGGTTTCATGGCATATCAACCTTTGCAGGTTATTTAATGCCGAACCCATTTTTATGAAAATAGTTATTTTTCAAACAATTCAGCTTAAGATAAGTAAGCAGTTTAAATGTAAGTAAAGTTTAATCGTGAAAAACATTTCTATTTCAAGCTATTCAGTTTAGTCAAGCAGTTCTAATTCAGCTAATTCGGTTTAGCATAAGTACGGGTTTTGTTTGAACACCGTTAAATGGCAAAACTGTTCTCTATAAACAAAATCAGTTTGGTATAAGTACAGTTTCAATGTCAAAAACAGTTCCATTTCAAATAATTCAGTTTAGCATAAGTAAGTAGTTTAAATGTAAGTACAGTTTAATAGACAAAAACATTTCTATTTCAAGCTATTCAGTTTAGTCAAATAGTTCTAGTTCAAACGATTCAGTTTAGCATAATTAAGCAATTAGTTCTATTTAACCCACAGATAGGACTCTATCAGGTGCTACCACTCCGGGTCAGAGTCGACCTGGGAACAATGGCAATGAAGTGGTACTCCGCATTCTCCAAAGCTCCAGCATCACTGGAACATCACCATCAGATTGTTTAGTGTCATATCCAGGACACTCATTGGGGGTGGGTCTTACCCCTCTGCAGAGGTGCAGTCGGTGTATTCTACAGCTCCAACCGACTGGGCAACGTTAGATCTAAGTAATAGAAAGGATTTAACTATGTATGAAAAAATAGCAATACTTATGTGCAAAGTAAGTCGAGGGTGACCCGAAGGTACCCTTTTCAGTAGCTGCAACACTGTGGTGTAGGGGAGGGGCTAGTTAATTCCCAAGATTGCTCCACTTTACGCTTGATCCTTACCTTATAGTGCTGAGTGCTAAGCAAGGGGGCATCAAGTACCATTATTTTGAGTTTTTGGAATGACTCAACCTGGGATTGAACTCAGGTCTCTCTGACCATTGGAAACCCTTTATTCCTTCGGCCAATGGCTTGTATGTTAAATTGAATTGTTTGTCTTACTGAGCAATACTTGAAACCATTTAACAATCAAACAGGATTAATTGTAAGTAGAATTATTCGTGTGAGAAAATCTTGAAACCTGAAAAAGGGAATTATTTAATAAGTAATTAATACCCACCAAAAAGTGAGCGGATAGACAGATGCTTTTCTTGCCATTGACATTCCTCAGAGTAACTCTACATAATAGAATTTTCTTCGTTGAATAAAAGTTTTAGTCTTAATCGTTTTCTTTCCCGAAAAATCATAGAGTCATCAGAAGAAAATGTGTACCGATTCGGAACCTTCCTTTCAACGGTTTTATTTGCACAACTGCCCTTCTCACTGAATATAAATGTATATATACCTGGGGACCTATTTGTTATTTACTAAGCTAAGCTTAGATGTTGACTCAGAAGTGTAACGGCGAAATGTGACTAGTAAAATAACTGCGTGCGTTATGTTAATATTCCGTGAATCGAGTGTCGTATTCGTGATCGAGTGTCGGTTTAACGAACTGTATTCTGAATTGTTCCACGGAATATTTCTTTTGTTCCATATCCACATGAAACTTTTTTCCGTTATTTCTATGCGGCGTTTTATACACTTGACTCAATTACGCCCTTTGATTCCGATATGACTCAGAAATTTAATATCGAGCAAAAAATGCTATGGCTCATTTAAAAATATTAACCACTAAATGTGTTTATAAATTATATACATGTAATATATATATATATATATATATATATATATATATATATATATATATTTTCATCATACAACGTGTGGAAGCACGTGCGATACCCTAGCCTCATCAGCCGCCATCCAGGGTGATAACACAGTTTCGGTAGCTCAAGGCGGTACTGCCACTCCTGGCGCTACCGAGCAGCTTTTGCCACCGGCTATATATATATATATATATACGAGGATGATTAAAAAGTTTTCCAGACTTTTTTCGTATGGACACTTTTATTGATAGTACACACATGAAACTAGTCCCCTTCGAAGTAATCTCCTCCGGCTGCGATGCACTTGTTGTACCGTTCCAACAACTTCTGGAAGGCCCTATGGATGTCCCCTTGTGTGAGTGTGTCAATCACCTTCGTCAAAGCCTCTTTCGTCACCTCAATTGTCTCATAACGACAGTCTCTGAGCTTAGCGAATAACCAAAAGTGACAGGGAGCAACGTCTGGACTATCGGGAGGCTGAGGAACTGTCTTGATGCCCATCTTGGTGAAATAGTCTGTGACAAGGATGGAGTCATGGACTGGCGCATTGTCCTCTGGAAAATGCCACTGAACCGGTTTGAAGAGTGCTGGTCTCTTCCCTAAGAATATCTTCCTGAACTCCCTTAAAACCTCAACATAGTAACCTTCACCCTAACCCTTTGGCCAATCAACTCTGGTGTATTGACTTCCTTACTCCTCCCACAACTCTCATCATCCCTCACAGACTCCCTGCTCTCATTGAATCTCTTATGCCACTCAAAAACTGATGCTCGATTCATGCAAGATGGTCGAAAAGCAGCCTGAAGCATTCCATACGTTTCTGTGGCATTTTTTCCTTATTTAAAACAGAATTTTATCGCATATCGTTCTTCTAAAGTGTCCACACGTCCAGATTGCATTTTTGAAATTCACCAGCTGTGATAATCAGCCTTTAGTTGAGTGTATTCCAATTGCTGCTGTTGCTGTTTATTTGAACCTGAAATCATAAAAATTGGTTTGTCATCTCATAAGATATATAGCAATAACATACTGAATTTTCACGAGAGTACGACAATTTTAAATACCTGTACAAAAAAGTCTGGAAACCTATTAAAGGCACCACTTATGTCCAAAGAAGTATTAAATATGTATAATTCGGTATTAAATATACTACAAGTGGTAATATGCCATAAAACCCAAAGAAACACAATTGTCAACGGATATTGATTTATTAACTAAGTATAACGGGGAAATAATTTTTTTATTTATTGCGGACTTTTTCCCTCATCTTGGTAGTTTTTGTGTTGTTTCTTCTTTCACTACGTTTCGGCCAAATTTCACCTCTGGCCTTCTTCAGGGGATTTACCGCGACCTCGGATAGGAATGCTGAGTCTTGTAAGTCCGCAATAAATAAATAAAAAAATAATAATTCTCAGATTAAAAGCCTCATCTCAAAAATGATTCCAATTAAAGTATAACGGGGAAGTTAGTTTAGGTTACCTCCTCTTTTATTAAAGGGGAGAAAATAAATCGAAGGCGGCGAAAATACTGATAGTTTTCAATTTAGAAGTTTTGTTAACAGCTTGAGACAAAAGAACTCAAGTACACTGAGTTGTTGTAAGAATTAAATAGCTGTAATGTTTGAATAAGATTAAAGTAGGCCGAATGTCTGAGCGAGATTAACGTCGCTGCAGTCGTGGCAAATATCCAGTTGCTGGTTTTAGAACAGGAATGAAATATTCAGCCATAAGTTTGTGGTCCTGTAGCAGAGGGAGAAAGAAATGATGGTCTTCTAAAAAGAGGTGCCCGTGGTGTAATGGTTATCGGCGACACGAGTTCAAATCCTGGACGAGACTGATTGCATTTCACATTCCACTGATACCCTTGGGAAAGGTATGAATCCTATTATTCTCCCTCCATGGGTAAATAGTAGGACAGACTAGGTTCTTCAGCTTTGGTAAGGCAACTAGTCTAGGAGAAGGAAAACTTAAAAATTGACCTAGTGTCATATCCTGCCCGAGCGGAGGGGTTGGTAAATATGGATGGTCTCCTAAAAGGTTGAGCAAAAAAATGAAGTAGCTGAATGCCAGAGACGGAATAAAATTGTTCCTGGTGGTGGTGCCCATGGTGTAATGGTTATCCTCGCAGGATATGGACACGGCGACACGAGTTCAAATCCTCGACCTGACTAATTGCATTTCACATAGCACTAATACCCTTGGGAAAGGTATGAAACCAAATATTCTCCCTCCAGCTATGGGTAAATAGTAGGGCGGACTAGGTTCTTCAGCCTTGGTGAGGCAACTAGTCTAGGAGAAGGAAAACTCTGAATTCAAACCTGTTAAACTCCGCTTAAAAATGGACCTTGTGTCATATCCTGCCCGAGCAGAGGGGTTGGTAAATATCATAAAATTCTTCCTGTCAGAGGCGGAATAAAAAAAATTCAATTTCATTCAGGAATGAATGAAGAAGGATTTATCTCCTAGACACAAAGGTCCATAGATTAGATAGCTCTCCTCATAGTGATGTGATTGCAGAATCACATCACTATTAGGAGAGCTATCTAATCTATGGAAGAGAGGATGAAAAGATCGCCCTTCCTGCTCGAAAGATTCTGAGGAAAAGAAGGTTTCGCGCGCTTTCACCGCGTTTTATTGTACTCAGGAAAATGCTCCAGGCAGAATGGGATTAGTCATCCTCATTGCTTAAAAATATGCGACGACCATAACGGTCAAATTAATTTACGCGCCAAACAAAAATACCGAGTTCTTTCTGCTACATTAGTTTTTGTTAATGAACCAACCCAGTCTACAAACATTTGTTAAAGAATTCCTCAAATTCAGGAATCGGATAAAAGCGTACTTTTAGGATTATCTGATTAGGCTTTCCTACCATTTGGTAACACATGAAAAGTTAAGCAGTGTTCAATCGCGTCTTTCCTAACTCCTGACCAATAGAAGTGTTTAAAATTTTTTTGCACGTTTAATTTATCCCTAAGTGACCAGCAAACGGGATTTTGTGAGAATTTCTCACTATTATAGGCCGATTTCTTGAAAGCTTTGGCTGTGTCAGTACTATTGTATGAATGCAATACTTGGACGCTAACAAAACGCATTGAGAAGAAGCTAAATGAGAACTGCCCAAGAATGTAATGAGCTGTACGGCCACTAACCCCCATCTCAAAAACCATCCATGTAAGACAAAGCAGGACACTGCTAGAGAAGTAAAGACAAACTCATAAGTAACGTTCTTATTGGACCCCTAAATATGGACTTGCTAGTGTATGCAAACCAGAAAGCACTTATTTACATCAGCTCTGTGTCGTTTAGAAGACCTGCTTGTGTGGTATAGCCGTAATATAACTATAAGTATACATATACATGCAGAAACAAAATCAACAATAATGACGAACGAACACACTTCTTTAGAAAAATATACCTATCACACTTTATTGTGTGTGAGAGGTGAGTTGGAGACTGAACAGACTGCAACATATTGACCCCAAGTTCCTCTGGTCATAGCAGCACTTCTTCTTTAGTCTGCTGGGCTGCTCAACCGGGGTCCTGAGGGCCCAAACCCTCAGCTGAGAGCTGGTTCTCACTGCCACGAGCTGCGACTCGAACACCAACTAACGCGCTGCGCATCCCGTTGCCCCCGGCTGGACTGCTCTCGCCCAGGTTCAAATCTCAACTAACTGCTTTTTTCAAAAATCACCAAAATTCCCAACCCATCGCTACCGGGCATGATTTCATTCATACCCCAGTCATATTTCCTATCTAGGGCTTCTTTTATAACATTTGTGATTGTCACATACTCCGCACGCGAGCGTGAACACCTACATTAAGAGCCGAATAGTTCAAAGCCTAACCAAACGGAATGATTAGATACAATTAACGAAAATGATTAAATAAAATCATTCCGTAATTATATATCACTTGGAGCATTGGATGATAGGGACGAATGGAGAGAGAGAGTCAGGGAAATCTGGTCTGGCAACGGGACTTGACGAGGATAATAATGACAGACCGATGAATTTGTGGAATATCTATCTGATTACCCACAGCTGGGACATGGGGTGGCTTTCCTTTTCTCATAAGGACACCAAATTTATGGAACTTTAGCTAGTCCTTCTTCAGGTATTACCCACCTAGAAAGTTGAACAATTTCATTGTCTCGCTCCAATTCGATCACGAGTTTTCTACGCAATAAAGAAAGGTCTAAAGAAGGCTTAACATTAGCAACGCTTTTTCTTTCAAAACTCTCAGAGAGATTTTTTTCAGTTCTCATCAGGATTTCAAAACGTTTGAGACAGATCGTGCGTCACATTTCTCGTCCTGTCAAGAGCCGTTTCTTGACTTCTCTGTTTGACTTGTACACGCATCACAGCACTTTCGTTTTTCGACCTTTCTCGACTTCGAGATGCCTGGTCTTGGCTTTGCGTGGGAAGGGATAATTGCTTTCCCACCAACTACTTCGTTTCCTAATAACATAGATATACCCTGCATAAGTAATCTTGGAACTACACCCACATCAGTCGATCCTGAGGTAACCTGTAAATCTGAACTGAGGCAAATTCAATGAAACAAGATATTGACAGTCGTACTGCTGATACCTCTAATAGGAACATGTTTGCCTTTGGTAGATCCATGTTGTAGACAGTTTCTCATTAGAGAGTGGGACACCCTTGTATCTTTCAGAATTGTCATAAGAGTTCTCATGTGGTCAGCCACATTGAATCAAATTTTGCTGATATAAATGGTTTATATCCTTCAGCCGCTTTATTAGAAGATACAACATCCTGCATTTTATTCTGGTTAGAGGCTTTAGATTCGTTATGTTGCTTTGTCCAACAGATTGTCACGGTATGATCCACTTTACGACAATATAAACACGAGGATAATTTACGCTCCCGCCATTTGATGGTCCGATAACGTGACGACTGTGATAACGTGCCGACTTATTGTATATCCGAACCTTTTAGATATTTTCTGGGCTGCAGATTCACCGACCGATTAGAAACACAAGTTGAACCAATTTTTCGATTCAGGCTAAGGCTAAACGCAAGTTTTGGGTTAAAGCCGCCTACGACGGCCAATTGAATAGCTATACCTCACTCTGTATATCCAATGCCAAAATGTATATTTATCAACAAGGATAGGCATCTTGTATGCTTTTTTAATTCTCTTCTCACCTATAGAGTATCTCAAAATAGATACTATATAATATAGTAATGATACTCTTCTCACCTATAGAGTATCTCAAAATAGATACTATATAATATAGTAATGATTTATTACAGAGACAAGTGCAATGGTGGTCACTTGCAACACGTCCAGTCAAAATGCATACTTTGAGCTACAAACGTCAAATCAACGTGGGGGTGTCCTCGTGGTGTAATGGTCAAAGCGATGGACTGCGGAATCGTGGTAAGCGAGTTCGTACTCCAGTCACGCTATGACGTTCACTTTCAGGCAAATACCTTTGGGAAAGGTATAAAAACCCTTATCCTCCCAGCTATGGGTTAAATAGTACCACTACTGTTCTTCTAGGAGAATAGCTTTGGCATTAAATAACCTACAAAGGTTCAGATGCCATTAAACAAAGAAACCAAACCATCAAATTAATGTCTTTTAATTGTTATTATATCTTTTTTGAGTTTTTTGTCTCAATAATAAATCATTATCATATTAATAGGTTGCATCTATTTTGAGAGAGTGTTATATAATTGCGGAAGGATTTTTTTATATTATCATTTTTCGTTTTGTATATCTTACCTTTCGGTTTAGTTAGGCTGAGAACCTTTCGGCTTAGTGCATGGGTTACTTAAGCGCACACATTGAGTGCAGGTGTTCACGGGCGCGCGGGGCGGATGTGACAATCACAGATGTCACAATAAAAACCCCAGATAGGAAATAGGAATGGGAACGTGAATGACGTCATGCCCGGAAGTGATTGGCTGAAGATTTTGGAATTTGAAAAAAACAGTGAGTTGAGTTTTGGACTTAAAGGGAGCAAGTTGATTTTCGGAGCTTGCCGAGGCCAGACCAGTAGTTTGCGGCGGGGTGCCGCACATGGTGGGGTCAGATGGAAAAGTCAGCAGAGAAAGAAATTGTGTCTCTCTCTCCTCATGTCAAAAAACCTTAAACTCAAAAAGGTAATAAAAAGTTTCGTACCTGAACCAATTTCGTGTTTTTCGGATTCCTATATACGTTATGAACATTGTGAACGTCTTTTTTTTTTTTACATATATGAATATTTCACATGCTCATATCTGGCAATGTGACAAGAGTTTTGAATGATTTTTTTCTCCAAATAAGTAGTAAAGCAAAATATTTCCCTCTCTTGTCCAAGGCATCGTAATCAAGAATTAATAGTTGTTATGATATACTATTTTCAAATCTAAAAGAAAAAAAATAACACGGCATTATTATTAGTAGGGTTATTAGCAGTCACTTTAGTGCCATGTATATTGAAGCGCCTAATACGTACACATTTATATCCTCAGGGATACAATTCCTAAATTTTTCAATTAGAAGTGACTGTTTCATCTTATAACAGTCTGCTTCGACCTTCTTTGAAGTACTTCATTAATCAAAGTATGTTTTCTTCTGTTTTAAGAATTCAACATTTCAAAATTTCTGAAATTCTCTGGCGGCACGGAGTTCATATGCTTACAAGATGGCGACCTTTATAACATCATAGTCAGCAAATTGCCCCACGGCATATGTTTTCTGCACTCTTCCTTGCAAAGTTGTCTGCTGTAACATAAACCATGCATTTGTTAGCCAACCTGAATATAAAATAACACAAGTTGGACCAGTTTTTCAATTCAGGCCATGGCTAAACTCAAGTCTTGGGTTAAAGCCACTTACGACGGCCAATTGAATAGCTGTACCTCACTCTGTATATCCAATGCCTAAATGTATATTTATCAACAAGGATAGGCATCTTGTATGCTGTTTTAATTCTCTTCTCACCTACAGAGTATCTCAAAATAGATACAACCCATTAATATAGTAATGATTTATTACAGAGACAAGTGCAATGGTGGTCACTTGCAACACGTCCAGTCAAAATGCATTCTTTGAGCTACAGACATCAAATCAATATTTCCCACACTTTGAAAAAGTGTGGGAGATATTCCCCCTTTTCATATTCCCTAAATTAGGGATCTAGCCTTATATATTAAGCTAAATCAAATTTTTTGATATCTCTACCATGATCACTTCGATCATGGTAGAGATATCAAAAAATTAACGAAGGCGCGTTTCTTGGTCTATATAAGCCTTTTCAATTTTCACCCTGACTTTTATTTTTATTTCTCTTTAATTCTAACTTGTCTTGAGATAATTCCTGTATTTCAGATGGTCACTGATCCAATACCTCTTCATCGAAGATATTGTTGTTGACCATATGCTCTGTGATTATTCTTGCAAGATTTGAAGTTCTCATAGATTTTTTTAACATCTAACACTAAGTTTTTGCCAAGTCATCACTTTTCTAAGTTTAAGTAATTAATCAAAAGAAGGGGATCCTAGAAAATTATCTTCGACAGCCATTTTGGTTTGTTATTTTTCTGAGCATACAATATCCATAAAATTCAAACTTAGCGAAATATTCAGGGATGAAACCCCAATTAATTTATGTCCCATATAGCAATACAAACCAGTGAACCCAAGAGTCTTTGACCCCCCCCCACCAAAAAAACAAACAAACAAAAAACAAAGGAATTTTCTCCCAGGTTCGAAAAGTAACCAATCGTAACAAACAACAGATGCAAAAATGTAAAATTTATCAAAGAATTTTAATACAAGAACAATGAATTCCAGGGGTTGATTTGGTTTGGTTTTATGGCATATCAACCATTATAGGTTATTTAATGCCAAATCTTGTTTATACATATATATTAAGTATATATGATTTGGTTTGGTTTTATGGCATATCAACTATTGTAAGTTATTTGATGCCAAATCATCTTTATACATATATTTACTAAATGCATATAATTAGTAAACACATTTTTTGCAAACGTTTTTAAACGAGCCTAAGCTCATTCTTTAGCACACAGTTAAATGGTTTCAAGTATTGCTATGTATCACTAACAATTCCTTAAAGCATCAGTAGTTTGTTTACATAAAGTTAAATAATCAAATAGTTCTATTTCTAAAAATTCATTTCAGCACAAGTCATTTGTTTACACTCAGTTTAAATGTCGAAGATTTCTATTTGACCCATAGATTGGTCCCTATCAAGTGCTACCACTCCGGGCCAGGGTGGGCCTGGGAGGGATGTCTTGATGCCAATCTTGGTCAAATAGTCTGTGACAAAGATAGAGTTGTGGACCGGTACATTGTCCTGGTGGAAATGCCACTGACACGATTTGAAGAGTGCTGGCCTCTTCCCTTGGAATATCTTCCTGAACTCACTTAAAACCTCAACATAGTAACCCTATCCCTAACCCTTTGGCCAATTAACTCTGGTCTATTGACTTCCTTACTCCTCCCACACCTCTCATCATCCCTCACAGACTCACTGCCTTCCTTGAATCTCTTATGCCACTCAAAAACTGATGTTCGATTCATGCAAGATGCTCCAAAAGCAGTCTGAAGCATTCCATACGTTTCTGTGGCATTTTTTCCAAGTTTAAAATAGAATTTTATCGCATATTGTTCGTCTGTAGTGTCCTCACGTCCAGATTGCATTTTTGAAATTCACTAGCTGTGACAATCAGGCTTTAGTAGTGTGCATTCCAATTGCTGCTGTAGCTGTTCATTTGAACCTAAAATCATAAAAGCTGAAATCATAAAAATTGGTCAGTCATCTCATAAGATGTATAGCAATAAGATACTGAATTTTCAAGAGTCTACGGCAATTTTAAATGCCTGTACAAAAAAAGTCTGGAAACTTATTGAATACACCACGTAAGTCTTTCAACATTGTCCAAGATACAAAAGCACATTTTCAAACAGGAGTCAGATTTTCAAGTTGGAAAAGAAGCTCGTCGCACTTGCGAAGCTCGTCGCACTTGCGAAGCTCGTAAAGAAACCGGTTCTCCACAATCTGGGCCTCCTATCACCCAGTACGAATGTGCACGCTTTATCAACAACTATTCTTGTCGTATTAAAAATGCATTTAACTGAAAAGCAGACACATAAAACGTGTACTCTCAGGCCCTTCTTGATATTTCTGGATCATGTTTGTGACAAAATAGTTACAGGTTTAAAATGATCATCCGTTCACATTTCAATTAATTCAATTTCATTTGTGACCCTTGATTTGTGCTCAATTATATTTTTGGTAATATTTTTCAATATTTTCTATATAATGCATTATGACTCAAGTATCATGTATTATCTACACGTATCACTTATTCTTTACATCTATATGCATCTTTAACATATCATATTTACCCAACCCTTCCGCTCGGGCAGGATATGACACGAGGTCAATTTTTTAAGCGGAGTTTAACAGGTTTGAATTCAGAGTTTTCCTATTATTTACAGTGGAATTGGTCTAGAATTTTGCTCACGTGACGAATTAAAGATGCGATGTTTATTTTTCTTTTCTTTTCTTTTTCTTTTTTTCTTTTTTTGATGACTGCCAAACCCAGCGAGTTAAGAGAGAAAGCGCTTGGAGATATCTTGAGATTTGCTGTCATTTGACTCCCACCAATGGGCTGTTAGCTAGAAGACATATTTTATTTGTTTTTCTTTTCCAAAAAAAGACATAATAAAACGGGAAAAAACGACTATATAGATAATTTACTCGACAAAGAACATGTCACTGAAGACGACCTAAGCTGGATACAAAGGGGAAACTGAAAGAGAGAAACGGAATCTTTATCAGTGGCATAAAACTAATTATATCAACGCAAAAATCGCAAGAAAATAGCAAGTATAGGTGATCCTATTTACCCAACCCCTCCGCTCGGGCAGGATAGGACACAAGGTCAATTTTTTAAGCGGAGTCTAACAGGTTTGAATTCAGAGTTTTCCTTCTCCTAGACTAGTTGCCTCACCAAGGCTGAAGAAATCAGTCTGTCCTACTATTTATCCATAGCTGGAGGGAGAATAATTGGATTCACACCTTCCCCAAGGGTATTAGTGCAATGTGAAATGCAATCAGTCTCGTCCAGGATTTGAACTCGTGTCGCTGTGTCCAATTCCTACGACGGTAACCATTACACCACGGGTACCTCCTATATGCATCTTTATATGCATTAGGTATTATCTACATGTGAAATGTAAATGTATTATGCATAATATATCATCAAACATCTACTTGTATTATGCATTTAATAATTGTTCAATGAAATCTGATTTTTAAAAACCCAGCATCGATTGAAATCTTCACTATCAATTCAGTGTATATGGGTAAATCCACTAGTATATATATACATACATCCATATATAGTGATCCACAAACAGACTGTTTCGTTGTATCACAATTCTTCTGTGTGGCTAGACTATATTTACCCAACCCCTCCGCTAAGGCAGGATATGACACAAGGTCAATTTTTAAGTGGAGTTTAACAGGCTTGAATTCAGAGTTTTCTTTCTCCAAGGCTGAAGAACCTAGTCTGTCCTACTATTTATCCATAGCTAGAGGGAGAATAATTGGATTCATACTTTTACCAAGGGTATTAGCGCTATGTGAAATGCTATCAGTCTCGTCCAGGATTTGAACTCGTGTCGCCGTGTCCATTTTCTACGACGATAACCATTACACCACGGGCACCATCGGTGTGGCTAGAAGTTCGAAGAGCTTTGCATTATGAGAGCGGCAGCCGAAAATTCCTTCCCTAGAGTGCTCCACCCCCATGGGGGAGCGTATATATTGTCATCCACAGACAGACTATTTCAGTGTGGCTAGACGCGTAGGACGCTTGAAGCCCAACTTTACGTTAGACTTAGTATCAGACCGCACGGCCAACAACCGTACCACGTCAGCTAGGGAATTATAAGGTATTAATTAGTAGCGTTCGTTTGTTTTTGACCGATTGTTGTTTTTTTGTGAGGGTTGAAGAGAAAATAATTTACTCTGTGGATTTTATATACATTGAGATCTTGACTGGTATTACTTTAATTTAATATTCTGTTTTTGAATATTCTATTAGTGCTGCTTAGAATTTCTTCCCACTATATATATATATATATATATATATATATATATATATATATATATATATATTTACACAGGTTTGGTTAAATAAAATCGAGTCATTGCTATTTGGGATTTTTTCTTTTTTTCTTTCAAGAGTTCTTATGTTCTTTTAATGTTACAATTTTGAAATTTGTTTATGAATTCTTCAAAGGAGCTATTTTTCTTTTACGGAGTATTTTCGGTTCTTGTCAGAACCATAATAAAAGGTAATGTGTGTGTTTATTTGTGAATTAAAGTTGTTTAGTATTTAAACTAAATTATCATTTCATTTTTGTTTTTATTACGAAAGTGAGGCTTGTTTTTATCACCAAGGTGATGTGAAGCGGTAGTGACAGTTTATTTTAAAATATTTCTACTGCATGATGTTGAATAAAATTTGTTCTATATTTCGTAATGTGGATTGTTCTATTTTAAACGTTTTACAATTTAGAATATCATCACTAGTTTCGAAGTTCATATATATATATATATATATATATATATATATATATATATATATATATATATATATATATATATTATATTATATTTTTACGGGTGAAATAATTTCACACAAGACAAATGAAGATAAGGATCTAAATAAAAGTGTGATCTAAAAGAAGTTTTCAGTTCTTCTCCAACATAATTTTCACAGTGTCTTTTAAATTTATTTCCGTCAAAACAAGTTTTGCCGAGAAGCTCGCTTCAAAAAGGTGTCAGTACGTCACACACACACACACACACACACACACACACACACACACACACACACACACACACACAGACACATATATATATGTGTACATATATATATATGTATTAAATATATATATATATATATATATATATATATATATATGTATGTATTAAATATATATGTTGACGTTTTACGAACCTACGCCTCGATACTTGTCAATCGACTGGATTATACAGTATGTACATCAATGTCAGTTCTATTTTAATCTTTTTCCTTTATAATTATTTCATTGGTTCGTGTTTTTAACTCTATTATTATATTCATTTATTACACATACAGTAACAGCCATAAGTAAATCATTTTTGTAATCCTGCTGGAACTCGAAAGAATTGAAAATTTGAAGAAAAGAGGTTGTCTTTTGTTTCCCTCCCAGGAAAGCAACGACAAACACAGAATTATATATATATATATATATATATACACACACAGACACAGACACACACACACACACACACACACACACACACACACACACACACACACACATATATATATATATATATATATATATATATATATATATATAAAGTCATCCACAGACGGATCTGTTTCGTTCTTTCAGAACTCATCCGTGTGGCTAGACATACTAGTTTCCCGTAGCTAGAATCGAAGCCCGGTGAATGTCAGGTGTACTTAAATCTTACCCTGTGACTTTATACAGCACTATAAATACACTTTATTTGTCCTATTTTTTTGCCATTTCTGTCTGATGATTGTGCACTACACATTAGAAATCAAGAAACCTACTTCTAGTATTCATGACTATAATATTTTTTGATTTTTTTTATCTGCGCTACAACAAAAGTATTTAGTACTTTTCCGGCAAACTTTTCTGATTTGTATTAATTTTTATTATATATATCTATACACACACACACACACACACACACACACACACACACACACATATATATATATATATATATATATATATATATATATGTGTGTGTGTGTGTGTGCGCGCGCGTGTGTGTGTGTGTGATAGAAATATGACTGAAAATTTGAAAAGTAGGTTATTGAAAATAGTAATCTATATTCACTTATAGAGTTTCATCAGATATGACAAAATTTTCTTTCAAAATTGAAAGCAGAATTCATTGTCGTAAATCGTTATGGCAACAAATGCATAGCATCGTCATGGCAACTGATGCATAGCGTCACTTGTTTGAGGGCTTTTAAAATTTCTAATTTGAAATTGAATTATCTGGAAATCTTCTACTTCTTATTGTTAATGTTATTAATACAAAATATATCAAAAGATTAATATTGAAAATTAATATCATTTGTCATTCGTTATGACAAATATAAGAATCTACCTAAGACTGGTAAATATACCGTATTTTCTGACATATAAGATCAACATTTAGCATTGAAATAATTCCTCGCCCTCGATTGGAGTTTGGCAAAAAACCAACGTTATATATCAATTTAAATGTCCTTTAGGAGATTGTATCTCTGATGATCATCTCCACTCGAGACGGAACCCCTCTTAAACTAGTAGACAAATTCACTTACCTAGAAAGCAGCGTCTCATCAACCGAAAAGGACATCACACGAGGTTAACTAAGGCATGGACAGCTATCAATAGGCTATCGATTATATGGAAATCAGACCTAACCGATAAAATAAAACGCAGTTTCTTTCAGGCAGCGGTCATATCGATACTGTTATATGGATGCACTATATGGACTCTAACAAAACGGCTGGAGAAGAAGCTAGACGGCAATTACGCAAGAATGCTGCGAGCAATCTTGAACAAGTCCTGGCGGCAACACACCACAAGACACCAACTGTACGGCCACCTGCATCCTATTACGAAAACTATCCAAGTTAGACGAACCAGACATGCAGGACACTGTTGGAGGAGCAGGGACGAACTCATAAGTGATGTACTCCTATGGACCCCCACACATGGCCGAGCAAAAGCAGGACGACCAGCACGGACATACATTCAGCAACTATGTGAGGATACGGATGTAGTCCGGAAGACCTGCCAGAGGCGATGAACAATAGGGAAAAGTGGCGAGAAAGGGTCAGGGATATCCGTGCTACCAGCACGACATGATGATGATGATCTCTGATGATAATATATACGTTGGTTTAACCTCAACTACCCTGTCGAGGAGACTTACAATACAGCTTTCTGATGCAAGTTCAATAGCTCAGCATTAAAAAAAACGTTCATGCCCAACAACACAATTACAGAAAATTCTCACCGACAACACAACAATATTAGAACATCAAAATAATAAACAAAAACTACAGATTCTCGAGGCACTACATATTAGAAACATGCAACCGACACTTAATAGAATTAATTTTCAAACTAGTGCTAATATACTTAAATGTCTTTAGCTACTGACACTAATTATAGAAACCCATTTAAAGGCAAACGCTATAATCCTCAACGGTAAAGACGCTCTTTCATAGTAGTAATATGCTAAAACAAAAGTTCCATCACTTTTGTAATAGATCCTCCCCTGATGATGGCCCAAAGTCGGGCAGAAAGTACTTGGGATACATACAACTATGGACAATACATAAATCAATTCCTGCCGAATACGATAAAAGTAATACGGGAATTCGAACGGATCCAGAAGAAAATATGTAGACATAAAATGTCTATTATGTTTAATGAAATTTGCATTAAAATAATTCTACACCAATATCAAACAGCAGCCCATCTATTGGTATTATGACGAAAGGGCTAGCCACAGAAATTTGAAATCAGCTGCCATGGATGTTACAAGTGTTGCAGCAAGTAGTAACCCCCCCGAGAATCCTAAATGCCGATAAATTCTAAAAGTGTTTTTTTGTGAAATTATGTTCCCAAGACTTATAACTGTTTTCCCCTTACAGGATAATTTAATAGCTACAAGATTTTAAAAGTTATTCTTCTTAAACTAACACCGTGAGAATAAAATGCGTCTTATACATCAACTCATTCACAATATACGCACGTAAGAAAATCAAAATTTACCTTTAATCTAATCGCAGAAGAAAAATCTAATTCATTTACTGGACTGTGACCACCAGTTAGAGACACAGAATACTTCGACATTGTAGCAGGAGTACTTCAAGGAGACACGCTAGTTCCATACTTCTTTATCATCCGTCTAGATTACGTGCTGAGAACATCGATTGATAAAATCAGAGAAAACGGCTACGACTTTATACCCTTCTCTCACTGGCCCCCTCCTCCCTCGACCTGAACCCGCTGGACTACTTCGTTTGGTCATACGTCGAGAACATCACCAACATGACCTCCTACAACACCAAATCCAGCCTGATCGCCGCCATCCGCCGAGTATTCATCGAGCTCCCGTCGGCGCTTGTGGAAAAGGCATGTTCCCAGTTCCGGATCCGTATCGAGGCGGTAATTCCATTAGGACAGGAAAACTATTCAAGAGTGAACATTTAAATTTTCCTGGTAAAGAGTGGACTTGAATAGTTTTCTTGTCCTGATGGAATTACTCCCAACTCCGGTTTAACTGGACCAAATGATACTCATATATATATATATATATATAAGACAGTATTTAATCTGGTTGGGAACAATTCCAAGGAGGACAATTAAAATATTCAAATATAGAATATCAAATTTAAGTAATCCCTGTTAAGAGCTCCATGTAAATTAAATCCACAGAGGAAATTATTTTTTAAAAACCAACAACCGATCACATTGAAATAATAAATTTATTTTCATCCTGTTAAAAAGCATTGATATAAATCGATGCTCTAAAAATCAACAGGACTTCTTCATATCAAACAAGAAAATGTTTTCTTGTTTGATCTGAAGAAGTCCTGTTGATTTTTAGAGCATCGATTTATATCAATGCTTTTTAACAGGATGAAAATAAATTTATTATTTCAATGTGACCGATTGTTGTTTTTTTAATATATATCATCATCATCATATCGCGCTGGTAGCACGGATATCCCTGACCCTCTCTCGCCACTCCTCCCTATCGTTCATCGCCCTAGGTAGGTCTTCAGGACAACAGCCTGTATCCTCACATAGCTGCTGAATGTACGTTCGAGCTGGTCGTCCTGCTTTTGCGCGGCCATGTGTGGGGATCCATAAGAGTACATCTCTTATGAGTTCATCTCTGCTTCTCCAGCAGTGTCCTGCATGTCTGGTTCGTCTAGGGGGCAGGTGGCCGTACAGTTGGTGTCTTGTGGGGTGCTGCTGCCAGGACTTGTTCAGGATTGCACGCAGCATTCTTGTGTAATTGCCATCCAGTTTCTTCTCCAGCCGTTTTGTTAGCGTCCATGTAGTGCATCCATATAGCAGTATCGATGTGACCGCTGCCTGGAAGAAGCTGCGTTTCATTTTATCGGTTAGGTCTGATTTCCATATAATCGATAGCCTATTGATAACTGTCCATGCTTTCGTTAGCCTCGTTTCGATGTCCTTTTCGGTTGATTCGACGCTGCTTCCTAGGTACGTGAATTTGTCTACTAGTTTAAGTGGGGTTCCTTCTAGAGTGGAGATGTCCCCCGTTTTGTTATAGCACATATATTCCGTTTTGTGTGCATTAACATAGAGGCCTATGCTTGCTGTTGCTCGTTCCAAACTATGCAGAAGAGTTTCGGCTTGTGCACGACGAAGAGCGGGGCAGGAAGAAAACGAGGACAAAAATAATAACTACTAATCTTCATCAGTAACTTTGACCTTTGAACATGCTTTGAAAAATTTATTTGAAGACATTTTTCTTCTTAAATGCATAAAGCATTTCCCAAAAGTTACATTATATCACCATTTGAACACATATTAGACTATATTGTGTTGAATTACTGCTTGCTAGATTCTACCCGATTTACCTCCGTAGAGGAAAATTTCATCAGAGTCACCTTCTGGCATGACAGAAGGCTGAGAGCACAAAATATCACAGGACAACTGAACCAAAATCGGGAAAAATGTATCAACGTCCACTGTATTGAGAAGACTCTGTGAAACTGGCTTTAATTGCAGAATTGCTGTCAAGAAAACACTGTTGAAGAAGCAAAACAATTTCAAAAGGCTCCCGTGTGCCAAGGTGTGCAAAGACGAATCAACAGAGTAATGAAATAAAGTTCTTTGGACTGAAGAATAAAAGTTGGAAATGTTTGGGTCAAATTGGAGGGTCCATTTGAGGAGAAGAGTTGGTTAAAGGACCGCAACCCCTTGTATCCCACTGACTGTAAAGCATGAATGATGCTGCTTTATGGAGAAGGGGTTGATTTTGCCAATTGCAAATCGGGGATTGGCACTAGGTGGAGGGAAAGTTGAATCAAACCGACTATCACAGCGTACTGCAGCATCATGCGATCATTTCTGGAATCTAGATTGCGGGTCAAGGATTTGAAATTATGCAAAATAATGACTCAAAGCATATTCGTAAACTCTGCCAGAGGAATATTAAAAGCAAAAAGAAACAGCACGTCCTTCAAGTGATGTCTTGGCCGGCGTAATCAGCGGACTTAAATCCCATGAAACTGGTGTGGAATGAACTTGACCGAAAAGTAAGAGCTAAACTGCCCATAAGTGCAGCTCATCTCTGGTGACTCTTGCAGGAAAGCTGGGCAGATATATCTTTAGTCTGCCTCCAGCCTTTCAGGAAAAGAATACAGAGAATCTGTGAAGAAATGATAGCAGAGCCAAAGTTGGTCATTTTGATGAATGAAAAGTTCAAGAATTTTCCGTGTTTTTTTTTATTTGTTTGATTTGTATCTAATGTGGATCAGAAAAAAAAATCATATTTAGTAAAATAGATAATAATCATCTCAGGCGAGTCATGCCAAAAACTTAAAAAATAGTACTTGATACCTCCTTGCTTAACACTCAACAATATGAGGTACGTATCAAGGGTAAAGTGGAGCAATCCAGGGAAAGGAGTAGTGTCCTCCCCTACACCTCGTTGTAGTAGCTATTGAAAAGGGAGCCTTCATGTCACCCTTGGCTATCGTCGCCAACTTTACTTTACTAACAATGATAGATAAAACGACTATGGTGCTTGACTTGTTTTATAAAAATAACAGTTTCAGGATGAGAAAAAAAATGTTGGCGGGTGGCCATATACTTTTCCCAGGTAGCACATATATTGTCATCCACAGACAGACTGTTTCGTTCTATCAGAACTCTTCAGTGTGGCTAGACACGCAGGACGCTCGAAGCCGGGATCGAAAACCGTCCAACTTTTCGTTAGATTAAGTTTCAGACCTGTCGGCCACCAAGCGGACCACGTTGGCTAACGGAATTTTTAAGGTATTTATTTAACAACAGCAGCATCAGCCGTTTGTTTACATTTCTTATACCCTATCGGCTACAAGAGGGCTCAATTCTTTCGAAGAGCTTTGCATTACGCTAGCGGCGGCCGACAATTCCTTCGCCAGAGTGCTCAACACCCATGGGGGAGCATATATATATATATATATATATAATATATATATATAATGAATATCATCGTTGGAATTAGGCACGGGGAACGGAGTTCAATTCTTGGACAAGGCCGTTTGCATTTCACATTGTGCTAATATCCTTGGGAAACGTATGAATACAATCATTCTCTCTCCAGCAATGACATAATAGTAGGGCAGACTAAGTTCTTTAAGTTTTTTTATAGCAGCCAGGACAAATTTTAATAAAAACCTGTTAAACGTAGCTAAAAGCAGAACTTGTGTCGCTTCCTGCTAGTACGGAGGGTTAGTAAATACGTGTGTATATACACACGCGGTGCTTTCAATAAGTTTCCAGACTTTTTTATATAGGCATCTAAAATTGTCGTAGACTCTTGAAAATTCAGTATCTTATTGCTTTACATCTCATGAGATGACAGACCAATTTTTATGATTTCAGCTTCAAATGAACACCGACAGCAGCAATTGGAATACACCCTACTAAAATCTGATTGTCACAGCTGATGAACTTCAAAAATGGAATCTGACACTTTAGAAGAACGATTTGCAATAAAATTATGTTTTTAACTTGGAAGAAATGCCACAGAATCGTATGGAATGCTTCAGACTGCTTTTGGAGCATCTTGCATGAATCGAGTATCAGTTTTTGAGTGGCATAAGAGATTCAAGAAGGACAGGGAATCTGTGAGGGATGATGAGAGGTGTGGGAGAAATAAGGAAGTCAATACATCACAGTTGATTGGCCAAAGGGTTAGGGTTGGGGTTACTATGTTGAGGTTTTAAGGGAGTTCAAGAAGAGATTACGTCGGAAGAGGCCAGCACTCTTCAAATCGGCTAAGTGGCATTTCCACCAGGTCAATACACCTGTCTACAACTGCATCCTTGTCACAGACTATTTGACCAAGATGAGCATCAAGACAGTTCCTTAGCCTCCCGATAATCCAGACCTTGTTCCCAGGGACTTTTGCTTATTCCCTAAGCTCAGAGGCTGTCGTCGTTATGAGACAATTGAGGAGATGAAAGAGGCAGTGACGAAGGTTATTGACACGCTCACACAAGAGGACTTCGATGGGGCCTTCCAGAAGTTGTTGGAACGGCACAACAAGTGGATTGCAGTCGGAGGAGATTACTTCGAAGGGGACTAAAGTTTCATGTGTGTACTCTCAATAAAAGTGCTCATAAGAAAAAAGTCTGGAAACTTTTTTAATGATCCTCGTATATATATATATATATATATATATATATATATATATATATATATTTAACCACGTTTCATTAAATAATAAAGACGAATTTTGTCTGTATAATTTATTCAACATCATTTCAAGTTTCCTGATAAGTGTTTTGGTTTCAAGTTGGAATTGGCAAATGAATTCCACAAAATCGTCCCGAGCGGTGTAGGACTCTTCATAGGCCATCATCAGGTGTTGCTTGCTGGTGTAAGGAGTGTTGTTTTTTTTAAAATGAGTTTTGGGAGTTTTTGACAGTTTTTATTACATAACAAAGTGAACCCCCCCATTACACAGACAATGATACAGACAAAATGAAACATGCTTAAATGAACGACTACTCCCTAACTACACACACATACACACACACACACACACACAGAGATACATATATATATATATATATATATATATATATATATATATATATATATATATATATATATATATAATTTAATGCTTTTGGCAATATTAAAATTCCATAAACACTAAGATTCTCATAACCCAACGCAGTTACTTATAGACATGTATTTCTAACGAGCTACAGGGCTCAAAAGAAATAAATATGGAAAGAAGAAGAAGAAGAAGAAGAAGAAGAAGAAGAAGAAGAAGAAGAAGACTTTATTATCAAATTAATTTTTCTTAAATTTTGAATCATAATACACTTGCCTGTTTATAAAATGATTTCATTTCATATCGATTAGATCTATGGAAAGAAGCACAATCGATTTTAGAATCTTTAAACAAATAAAATATTGTTTTCATAACAGACATTTTTGCGTACAGGTCAGACTCTCTCTGTCTCTCTGACTCTCTCTCTCTCTCTCTCTCTCTCTCTCGTTTTCTCTCTGTCTCTGAATATCTTTCATTCTCACAATGCACCTTTCTTTCTAGTTATATCCGTGCATAGCAATATATCTTCATCTGGTTGTCTCCATACGTTTCTCTTTTTGCTTTCTCTCTCTCCTTCTCTCTCCTTCTCTCTCTCTGTTTATACCAATGTTAATTAATTACATTCAACCTCCCTCTTCCCCTCTCTCTTATCGATTTTTTCTATATATCGTTGTCTATTCTTCTCCGTATGCCCCAGGTCTTCATCCTCCTCTCTTTTTCTCCCCCTCTCATCTCTCTCTCTCTCTCTCTCTCTCTCTCTCTTTCTCTCTCTCTCTCTGTAGTGGGGGAGTCCAAGTGGTGTAAAAGCTAAAGTGCCAGACTGTGATGTTTGTGAGTTCGAACTCCAGTCACGCTATCACAATAATTTTCGGACTAATATCTTTGGGAAAGGTATGAACCACCAAATACCTTCCACTACGGTTTTTCTACAAGAATGGCTTTAGAATTGATTCACCCAAGAAGGTTGATAAAGAATTAAGAAAAAAAATTTTCAGTCTATTATCGTCTTTTCATATCTATCTATCTATCTATCTATCTATCTATCTGTTCATTATCTATCTATCTATCTATCTATCTATCTATCTTCATCTGTTTATTATCTATCTATCTATCTATCTATCTATCTCCATCTGTTCATTATCTATCTATCTATCTTTATCTAATTACTCACTTGATGAGTTTTATGCTCTATCTATCTATCTACGATGGTAGTAGAAAAAACATAATCCAAATAGGGGAATATATTATGATGTAAAGTCGACGTTAGCGTTTCGGTTTCAGTAACCATCATCAGGACATGGATTTCAAAATAGTTCACATTGCGATGGATGCTTGCTGATATGACAGGAGCAAATGAGAAATATACAACGATAAGATACAAAAAACGTTCTCATAGCGTTCATAATTTAAAAGTCATTAGAACGTGTCTGGCACGTGGAAAAAATATTTAAAAAAGGTTGGATTTCTCAAAGAAACGAGACAAAACCCCCCGTTTATTGAGAAATACGCAACAAGTAAGTTTTCATATGTATTGATCCTTTGGAATCATCTATCTATCTATCTATCTATCTATCTATCTATCTATCTATCAAAGAAACCAAACCAAACCATCTCTCTGTATATACGTGGTGCCTTCTATAGGTTTCCAGAATTTTTGTACTGGCATTTAAAATTGTCGTAGACTCTTGAAAATTCAATATCTTATTGCTATACATCTTATAAAATGACTGAATAATTTTTATGATTTCAGGTTCAAATCAACAGCTACAGCAGCAATTGGAATACACCCTACTAAAGTCTGATTGTCACAGCTGAATTTCAAAAATGCAATCTAGACGTGTGGACACTTTAGAAGAACAATATGCAATAAAATTCTCTTTTAAACTTGGAAAAGATTCAAGGAAGTCTGTGAGGATTATGAGAGGTGTGGGAGGATTAAGGAAGTCAATACACCACAGTTGATTGGCCAAAGGGTTAGGGCTAAGGTTAGGGTTACTATGTTGAGGTTTTAAGGGAGTTCAGGAAGAGATTCCTAGGGAAGAAGCCAGCACTCTTCAAATCGGATCAGTGGCATTTCCATGAGGACAATGCACCACTCCACAACTCTATCCTTGTCACAGACTATTTGACCAAGATGGGCATCAAGACAGTTCCTCACCCTCCCTATAGTCCAGACCTTGCTCCTTGTGACTTTTGCTTATTGCCTAAGCTCAAAGGCTGTTGTTATGAAACAATTGAGGAAATGAAAGAGGCTGTGACCAAGGTCATTGACACGCTCACACAAGAAGACTTCAATGGGGCTTTCCAGAAATTGTTGGAACGGTACAAAAAGTGCATTGCAGCCGGAGGAGATTACTTCGTAGGAGACTAGAGTTTCATGTGTGTACTATCAATAAAAGTGCCCATACGAAAAAAAGTCTGGAAACTTTTTTAATGATCCTCGTATATATTGTTTGTGTTTTTTTTTTTGTAATTTAATCTGTTCCCTCTCATCTTTCTCTTTTTGTCTCCGTTTATCTGTCTTTTCTTTCACTTTTTCTTTTCTTTCACTTCAATCCCTGTCTCTCTGTCTATGTGTGTCGGTCTCTCTATATCTTTCCTGCTACCTCAGTCATGTTAAAGGTTTCCGGGCATAACAATATATCTTCATCTATATCCATTTCTTTCTCTCCTTTCTCTTTTTATTAGTGCACAACAATGCATTTTAGTTACGATCGTCTCTATGAATCTCTCTCTCTCTCTCTCTCTCTCTCTCTCTCTCTCTCTCTCTCTCTCTCTCTCTCTCTCGCGCGCGCTACAGCCACACTGAAGAGTTCTGATAGAACGAAACAGTCTGTCTGTGGATGAAAATATATGCTCCCGCATGAGGGTTGAGCACTCTGGCGAAGGAATTGTCGGCCGCCGCTAACGTAATGCAAAGCTCTTCGAAAGAATTGAGCACTATGGTAGCCGATAGGGTATAAAAAATGTAAACAAAGGCTGCTGCTGCTGTTGCTAAAATAAATACCTTAAAATTCCGTTAGCCAACGTGGTCCGCTTGGTGGCCGACAGGTCTGAAACTTTATCTAACGTAAAGTTGGACGGGTTTCGATCCCGGCTTCGAGCGTCCTGCGTGTCTAGCCACACTGAAGAGTTCTGATAGAACGAAACATGACAATATATATATATGCATATATATATATATATATATATATATATATATATATATGTATATGCTCACATATATTTGTTTATTTCTGATTTTATTAGCTCACTCGGTTGGGGCTATTGAATACACAGACTGCTTCTCTTCAGAAGGGCAACCCTTCCCCTACAAAGTGGTAGCACCTGATAGGCAACCCTTCCCCTACAAAGTGGTAGCACCTGATAGGGTCTTATCAATTGGTCAAATAGAATTAAACTGTGTACTTATGCTAAACTGAAATAGAACTTTATATGTGTAAAATGGATTTGGCATTAATAACCAATAATGTTTGATGTGCCATAAAACCAAACCAAGCTAAACCAGTCTGATTTTAAGTATATATCTTGTCTACACATGTCTACGTATCTTTTCTCTATTTATATCTTCATGTCTTCCTTCGTTTCTTAATTTCGAACCTACACGGTAACCGTGATTGATAATTTATCCGGTCTATACATTTCTCTTTTTCCTTTAATTTCTCACTTTATCTTTCTCGATATTTTATCGCTCTCTTACTATCTATCTATCAATCTATCTATCTATCTATTTATGTCTGTTCATTATCTATCTATCTATCTATCTATCTATCTATCTATCTATGTCTGTTCATTATCTATCTATCTATCTATCTATCTATCTATCTATCTATCTATCTATCTCGTACTGTTAATATCTATGAAGGTCTATTCATATCTATTTAAATTTATTCATATCTATCTATCTATCTATCTATCTATCTATCTATCTATCTATGTCTGTTCATTATCTATCTATCTATCTATCTATCTCGTAATGTTAATATCTATGAAGGTCTATTCATATCTATTTAAATTTATTCATATCTATCTATCTATCTATCTATCTATCTATCTATCTATCTATCTATGTCTGTTCATTATCTATCTATCTATCTATCTATCTATCTATCTATGTCTGTTCATTATCTATCTATCTATCTATCTATGTCTGTTCCTTATCTATCTATCTATCTATCTATCTATCTATCTATCTATCTATCTATCTATCTCGTACTGTTAATATCTATGAAGGTCTATTAATATCTATTTAAATTTATTCATATCTATCTATCTATCTATCTATCTATCTATCTATCTATCTATGTCTGTTCATTATCTATCTATCTATCTATCTATCTATCTATCTATCTCAGTCTGTTCATATCTATCTATCTATCTATCTCTGAGGGAATTACCGTCTCTAAGGGGCAAACTTGCTGGGCTACAACATCGTCTGAGGTAAGTTCGAACTCTAGTCACGTTATTCAGATTAATACTCTTCGGAAAGGCATGAACTGCCTTATCCCCGAACGTATAAGTTAAGTAGCACCACTAATATTCTTCTAAAATGATGGGCATTGACATTAAATAACTTTTGAAGGTTGATATGCCATTAAAAACAAAGCATCTATCTATCTATCTATCTATCTATCTATCTATCTCAGTCTTTTCATATCTATCTATCTATCTATCTATCTGTCGGTATTTCCAGCTAATTACTCACGTATTGAATTGTATGCTCGTCAGTACGCGTGATTGTGTATGTGTATGTGTGTGTGTGTGTGTGTACGTGTGTGTGCATGTGTGTGTGCAAATGTGTGTGTGTGTGTGTGTGTGTGTGTGTGTGTGAGTGTTCATTCGTGTTTAATCAAGTGATATCAAAAAGAGACACTTGGTAATTAGATATTTTCGAATATAAAATTATGATAAATCGAAATTCGTCTGGATTATTTCTGCTTCTCTTCGTTTTTTGTTTCTTAAGTTTTTGTTGATACTAATGTTTAAGGTATATGGAATATTTAGAATCTAATTTAAATTTTAATTGCTACTAAGCAATATGGTTTGAACAACTTCCCTGCTAAATCATTTATGGAACCTTGACAGCACCAAGGTATTTTGGAAAAGTTTTAAAAGTTAAAAGAAAGGAAAAAAAAAATAGAAACAATCAGAAAAAGTGATAGGAAGAAAGAAAAGAAACAATAAAAAAAGGAGAAAAGAAAGAAAGAAAGAAAGAAAGAAAGTGAAGATTAACGTTAAAAAATAAAGAGAAAAAAAGAAAGTGAAGATTAACGTTGAAAAATAAAGAGAAAGAAAGAAAGAAAGAAAGAAAGAAAGAAATTTTAATTATGAAAAATAACGAGAAAGAAAGAAAGAAAGAAAGAACTAGAAAAAGAAAAAAGAAAGAAATCAAAGGATGAATGAAAAGAAATAAAGAAAGAAATAAAGAAAGAAAAAGAAAAAAATTATGGAAGTCTATGAACCAATTAATCCATCTGTCTATGTCAATTCATATCTATCTATCAATCCTTAATAAAGAAAGAAAGAAAGAAAGAAAGAATAACTGAACAAAAGAAGGTACGAAAATGTTGTGTTACCGGCATTGAAAAGCAATTTGGCTTGGTCGAAAGGATCAAGATGAAATGAAAGTCGTTCATACAGGGAAATAAAAAGTCACACAGGTGGTCACGGAAAAATCCCATTCAGTCTTTTGCCGATCTTAAAATTCTCCTCTGGATAGATTTCAAAAACCGGAAGAGGTGAGGTCGTATTTTCAGGTCACTCTAGAAAAAAAATCCATTCTTTGTCAAATTGTAGCCAATCTCCAAGGTAGTTGGTAGATTTTGTTTAGCTCCGAAATTTAGGTCGTGACTTGTTACGTTCTCCCAATAACTAACTGACAGACCCTTTTCAAACATCTCCAAGTCTCGTGATTGACGGTCACTTACCCGAGAGTTTCCGTAACTGACTTTTTGCTGTTAGTCAAACAGCTGTGCACAAAGGTTACTGGTGGAAAAAAAGAAAAAGAAACAAAGAAGAAAAAAGAGATGAACTAATAAAAAGAAATAAAGAAAAATAAAGACAAAAACAAAGGAAAAAATAAGAAAAATAAAGACGAAAACAAAGGAAAAAAGAAAAAGATAAAAAAAGAAAGGAAAAATAACATATAAAGAGAAAGAAAAATCCCCTACCAAAAAAGAAGAAAGAAGAGAAAGAGAATAGAAAGAGAAACAAAAGAAGAAGAAAAAGAAAGAGAAAATGAACGAGGAAAAAGAAAGAAAGAAAGAAAGAAATCAGTTTAGAAAGAAAGGAAAAGAAAGAAACAAAGAAACACATAAAGAGAAGCAAAAAGAATGAATGACAGAATGAATGAAAAAAGAGAGGGAAAAAGAGAAGAATTAAAAAAAGAAAGAGCAAAGATCAAAAAATGAAAAAAGAAAGAAACAGAAAGAGAAGGAAGCTTTAAAAAGGAAATAAGAGAGAGAAAGAGAAAGAGAGAGAGAGAGAGAGAGATAGCGAGAGAGAGAGAGAGAAAGAGAGATAGATACATATACAGAGACAGAGACAGAGAGAAACAAAGAAACATAGAAAAAGAAAAAAAAGAAGGAATTTAAAAAATATATAAATCAACCAACAAAACCAAACCAGAAAAAGCCAAGAAAAAAAAAAAAAAAAAAAGAACGAGAACGATTTAAAAAAATGCAAAAATAAGAATAAGAAATAAAGTAATAAACAAATGAATAAGGAAATAAATAAATAAAGAAGGAAAGAAAGAAAGAAAGAAAGGAGAAAAGAAAGGGTCAAAGTAAAAGAAAAGAAAGAAAGAAAGAAAGAAAACAAAGGATCAAAGTGTAAAAGAAAGAAAGAAAGAAAGAAGGAAAGACAGAAAAATAAAGGAGAAAACAAAAGATTAAAGTAAAAGAAAGAAGGAAAGAAAGAAAGAAAGTAGGAAAGAAAACATAAGATTAAAGTAAAAAAAAGAAAGAAAGAAAGGAAGAAAGAAAACAAAGGATCAAAGAAAGAAAGAAAGAAACAAACAAACAAATAAACAAACAAACAAACAAAGGATCAAAGAAAGAAAGAAAGAAAGAAAGAAAAAAAAATAGGGATCAAAGTGTAAAAGAAAGAAAGAAAGAAAGAAAAAAAAGTATCAAAGAAAGAAAGAAAGAAAAAAAGAAAGAAAACAAAGGATCAAAGTGTAAAAGAAAGAAAGAAAGAGAGAAAGGTTACAAAGTATCAAAGAAAGAAAGAAAGAAAGAAAGAAAACAAAGGATCAAAGTAAAAGAAAGAAAGAAAACAAGGGATCAAAGTGTAAAAAAAAGAAAGAAAGGAAGAAAGAAAGAAAGAAAACAAGGTATCAAAGAAAGAAAGAAAGAAAATAAAGGATCAAAGAAAGAAAACGAAGGATCAAAGTGTAAAAGAAAGAAAGAAAGAAAGAAAGAAAGAAAACAAAGTATCAAAGAAAGAAAGAAAGAAAGAAAGAAAGAAAGAAAGAAAGAAAACAAAGGATCAAAGTCTAAAAGAAAGAAAGAAAGAAAGAAAGAAATTATCAAAGAAAGAAAGAAAGAAGGAAAGAAAGAAAGAAAGAAAGAAAACAAAGGTTCAAAGTGTAAAAGAAAGAAAGAAAGAAAGAAAGAAAGAAAGAAAGAATGAATGAATGAATGAAAGATAGGACACAAAGGATCAAAGTCTAAAAGAAAGAAAGAAAGAAAGGACACAAACAAACAAACAAATTATCAAAGAAAGAAAGAAAGAAAGAAAGAAAGAAAGAAAGAAAGAAAGAAGTAAAGAAAGAAAGAAAACAAAAGATCAAAGTCTAAAAGAAAGAAAGAAAGAAAGAAAGAAAGAAAGAAAGAAAACAATGTATCAAAGAAAGAAAGAAAGAAAACAAAGTATCAAAGAAAGAAAGCAAGAAAACAAGAAAGAAAGAAAGAAAGAAAGAAAGAAAGGAAGAAATAAGCAAGCAATCAATTAAATAAACAAAAATGTCAGCAAACAAAAGAATAAATACAATTTTAATCCTTTTTAAATGATTTTGGAAAAGTTAAGAATTTGGAATTTTTGACACTTTTTATTTTTAATTTTTTTAGACTTTTAGAGAAATAACGTTGAAATATGCTGACTTAGAGAATTTCCAATCCAATTTACAACTTGATAATAATATTGTATTTTACCAATATTCCCACGTATTTTCGGCTGTTCAGATCTTAAAAATCGATAAATAACGTTTTTGGGTGTGTCATTTGCAAAAGCATAATACCATGTGACAAATATTTCATACTTTTAGCTTTAGTCGAACAAGTCTCGAAGATGAAAACTCCGAGAAGTATTGTTTGAAAGAATCTGTGGGACACAGGTGTACCATTCGTCTGCGATCAGCTCATCCAAAAAAAAGAAAAAAAAAAACAAAAAGAAAAAGACGAGGCTCGTTTTTCATTTGCTGTTTCGTAAGATATACAGGGTGGAACGATAAAATTGTTGTCCTAAAGAAAACAACACAACAGCTTTATTTTAAAACTTTTATTGAAAAAGTCAATTCAGGTAACTTGATTATGTAGTAGAGCTGACATCTACAGGGTGGAACGATATAATTGTTGTCCTAAAGAAAATAACACTACAGCTTTATTATAAAACTCTTATTGAAAAAAATCAATTCAGGTAACTTGATTACGTAGTAGAGCTGGCATCTGTTCATTGTAGCCGCCTTCAACCTCAATCACCGCCTCGATACGGATCCGGAACTGGGAGTATGCCTTTTCCACAAGTGCCGGTGACAACTTTATTGTTCCACCCTGTAGACAAAATCAAATATTTTTTCTTATATTGTTATTTGAAGTCATTTTCCCAGGAAATTTTTCAACAGTGAAATCATCTTGGCGTAATGGTTAAAGAATTGTATTACAACGTCGTAATCAGCGAGTTCGAACTCCAGTCTCGCTATTATATTCACTTTCGGACTAAAACTAAGATAAACTCCCTTAACCCCACCCCGATGATGACCCTCGGTTAGGCAGAAAGTACTTGGGAAATAAATAATTATAGAAGATACATCAACCAAATCCCGCCGAATATTATAAAATCAATAGGCAATATGAAAGGATCAACAAAAAATATGTAGACAAAAATGTCCAACAGTACACATGGCGTAACAGTTATAGGCGTTGGTTCCCTAAGCTTATAAGGAGACAATTATCTGGAGGTTGCTGGTTCAATCCTCACTACAAGTGAGTAACAACACACGAATGCTTAACACTTGAACCCGGTTATGGCAAACGGAATTAGAACAGGCGACCCCCGTGGATTCAATAAAGGACGTAGTTCGAAGTTCCGTGAAGGTTCCCGAGTTCGACAAAAACCTGAGAAAGGCCGGATCACATATCGGCCGAAATGTAGTGGAAATAGCAATAAAGATGAAGACAATAGTCCGAAAACCTTAATGATAAAAAACAAAAATGTCTATTATGCTTAACGAAATATATATACATACATATATATGTGTGTGTGTGTGTGTGTGTGTGTGTGTGTGTGTGTTTACATGTATATGCTCCCCAACCCCGTAGGGTTGAGCTCTCTAGCGAATGAAATAATCATGTTGCCATTAGCGATATGCAAGGCTCTTCATATGAATTGAGGTCTCGGTAGCCGTTAAGCGGATGTATGTAACCAATAGTAATTGTGATTCATAACCGTTTAAAATTTACTTCAATACTGCTGGTTTTCTCGTGGCTGAGGGGTAGAGTCTTGGATTGTCGTTTGAGTCAACCGGGTTTCGATCCCAGCTCCGGGAATCTAGTATGTCTAGCCACACTGATGAGTTCTGATAGAACGAAACAGATCTGTCTGTGGATGAATATATATATATATCAACCACTCCGAACGAGTAAGATGTGACACATTCAATTTTAACAGATTTGAATTCAAAGTTTTCCTTCTCCCACATGGATAGCAATACCAAGGTCAAAGAGCCCAGTTTACCAAACTATTAACCAAAAGCTGGAAGAAGAATAGTCGGATTTTTCCTGAAGGTATTTGGGCAATGTAAAATTCAAACAGCCTTGTTCCGGGTTCGAATTCGAGTCACCGTATCCATTTCCAATGTCGGGTCCAATACTCTGACATAATAAAAGGCTAGAAAAATATGTAAATATAAATGTACTATGAATCGGGTTCTCTTAGCTCTAGGTATGACATAACCCTGGACAGGTTGACATACCGCAAAATCTATGAAGCAATCAATAGATTTTTCATGTCTTTACCCATCAAGTTTTTCTTTATTCTTATCTACGCATTGATTTCGGGGTTGTCCTCTTGGTGTCGAGGTTAGAACACTGGACTGCGGAATCGTTGTAAGCGCGCACAAATTCCAGTCGCGCTGTTACGTTTGTTGTATGCTCATAATCAGAACAACACAATAATAAAGACGCAGGAAGACTTCTTTATAAAAATATATACCTCTCACTTTATTTGTAACGTTTGCGCGTGAGAGGGAGTTGGAGACCGAATATAACTGCAATATTTTAACCCCCACTCTTATGGCCGTCAACGTTGAGTCTTTCTCGTTCTCCAGGGCTACTCAGCCCGAGGCCCAGAGGCCTACTCTGCTGGCTTTCTCTACCATATCTTATTAGCAACTTCTCTGGACCCCAACTCATCAGGGGCTCAAAGAGCCCCTTCGGTCTGATGTGGCTTTCCCTACCACACCTCGTCTATAACTCCCCCCTCCAACTGTCTGACTTCTGTCTTGACTGAGTTATATAATAGTTCAACGCCCACTCAATCGCCTACTCGATCTTTGGAATAGCATGTTTGATCTTCATCAAGCGGAAATAACTGTCATGCAGTTCAGAGTTCACTCTCTTCCGGTGTATCAGTCTATGAGTGTATCATGGGATTTTTTACTTTGTCCCATTTCATCAGCTAAGCACGCCCACACGATCTCTTTCGATTACTGGCCATTGGAATGTGTCACTTCCTTCCGGTGGATCACTTTGTAATGGCATGTTTGCTCGGGCCGAAGGTCAAAATACAATACGTTCACTTTCGGAGAAATATTCTTGGAAAAGATATGAGCCCTTCTTTTTTCCCTCCCAGCTATAGGTTAAATAGTACCACTACTCTCCTTCTAGAACAATGGCATTGACATTAAATAATCCAGAGAGGTTGATATGCCATCAAAGAACGAACAAACAATTCGTTGTTTCTGAAAGCTGAGTTGCTGAAACTTATTACTACGAGCTTTTAAAATAAATTTAGTAGAGTTTAGTAATAAATAATATCTAACTATATTTGGTTTGATTGTATACTGTTCCTCTAGAAATGATAAAATCCCGTTGTCTTTGGTTTAAAAGAAAATTAACTTTTTTATAAAAAAATGTAAGAGGTGTACCTTTTTTATGGGTGATATGTAACACTTAATGATATCCATTTTGATTATATATTGTTCCATTAAAATTTAAAATTATCTCGGGGTAGTTTGATTTGGTTTAATTTAGTTTTATGACATATCAACCATTGTAGGTTATTTAATGCTTGATCTATCTTTGTATATATGAACAATTCTTTCAAAAAATTCATTTTAACACAAGTACACAATTCAAATGTCAAAACAGTTCAATCTCAAACACTTCAGTTTGGCATAAACACACAGTTTAGTTCTATTAAACCATAGATAAGAACCTATCAGGTACTACTACTCCGGGTCAGAGTGGACCGGGGTGCGATAGCAATGAAGGGGTACTCCACATTCCACACAGCTGCAGCTTTAATGGGGCCTCACCATCAGATTGTTTAGTGTCATATCTAGGACACTCGTTGGGGTCTTACCCCAATGCAGAGAAGCAGTCGGTGTATTCTACAGCCCAAGCTGAATGGGCCACATGACACCCGTTTGGGGGGTCGTACCCTACTGCAGAGGTGCAGTCGGTGTATTCTACAGCCAAAACCCCCACCCACCCAGCCGATTGGGAAATATAAGGGATACACTTATTTCTGATTAGGAACAGTGGCTAACGTGCTGGACCACAATATGGTCGGAAGCAAGTTCCAACTCCAGTCACGCTATGGCATTCACTTTTGGACTAATACTCTCAGGAAAAGTATGAACTCCCCTTATCCCCCCATAAGTTGGCGACTGTAGCCGAGGGTGACTAGAAGGCTCCCTTTTCATTAGCTACTACACCGAGGTGTAGGGGAAGGCACTACTCCTTTCCCTGGATTGCTCCACTTTACCCTTGATACGTACCTTATAATGCTGAGTGTTAAGCAGGGAGGTATCAAGTACCATTTTAAAGTCTTTGGTATGACACGACCTGGGATTGAACTCAGATCTCCCGGACTATTGGCGAACACTCTACCCAGCGGAATCGTAGAAAGCGAGTTCGTACTCCAGTTGCGCTCTTTCGTTCACTTTCGGGCAAATACCCTTGGGAAAGGTATGGACCCTCTTATCCTCCCAGCTATGGGTTAAATAGTACCACTACTGTTCTTCTAGGAGAATGGCTTTGGCGTTAAATAATCTACACAGGTTGATATGCCATTAAACAACCAAACCAAACCTTTCTTTTACAAGAATCGCTTTAGCAGTAAAAATAATCCTGGAAGGTTGATGTGCCATTAAATAAAGACAACAAACTATATAATTTTTAGTAATATGCATGTTGATTATATCATATTTACCCAACCCCTCCGCTCGGACAGGATATGACACAAGGTCAATTTTTAAGCGGAGTTTAACAGGTTTGAATTCAGAGTTTTCCTTCTCCTGGACTAGTTGCCTCACCAAGGCTCAAGAATCAGTCTGCCCTAGCTGGAGGGAGAATAATTGGATTCATACCTTTCCCAAGGGTATTAGTGCTATGCGAAATGAAATCAGTCTCGTCCAGGATTTGAACTCGTGTTGCCGTGTCCATTTCCTACGACGATAACCATTACACCACGGGCACCTGCATATTGATTATATAATGTTTCACAGAAATAATAACATTTAGTTTAAAAGGAAATCAACTTTTTGCCCTTAAAAAAAGCCTTCAAAATTTTGCTTATTGATGAGCGATGCTATTCAAATATAAATTGATTAAAAATACTTTAGGAAGTATTCTGAATAGGTTTTGATTTTTTGACATGTGTTTTATAACAAATATTATAAGATCCTTCAGCAAAGAAAGTGTGGCATTTTAAAGTCATAAATATTGTATTAATAGCAAAAAAAGTTATAATTCACTTCCGTCTATCAACTGATTTTTTTAAAGAAAAGTCTGTCTGTAAAAGCAGTTAAGGGCAAATTGTTATATATATATATATATATATATATATATATATATATATATATATAACATTTTTACTTGATATATCTTTCTGCTCGACAGAGTGAAAAGATTAGTTACCACCTTTGTATTGGCACTTCAATCATTCGTCTTTCTTAATGGCGTCTTTTGTATTTGGCAGAGAGAGAGAGAGAGAGAGAGAGAGAGAGAGAGAGAGAGAGAGAGAGTGCAGAAGTGAGAAAGGATTGGATCCATTTTTTAGTCTACGTGCAGATTAGTTATTTGTGAAGGCTTCCAAATTTCGGGTGTGAGCACATTGCTTCCTATTTTTTATTCATTTGTTTCATCAATTTATTATTATTATTATTATTATTATTATTATTATTATTATTATTATTATTATTATTATTATTATCTCTGTTTATTTATTAATGCAATCTTCTGTTTTTACATTTCCGTCCAAACTCTTCCTAATTCTTTCTTGCTGTTCACTGAGTAACTTGACGCGCGGACAAACCTAGAAACATTTTTAGATGCACACATATCAAAATAGATATTGACATGTACATGTGACGGAAACTTTCATAAAACATTCCGGTAATATTTTATCATCCGATCGTCTTGTCTCTGCGGGATTTATATGTAGCTTTTCACTTTAGTTTAGTTTAGCACAAGGCCGGAAAGACGCTCAGGGAGAATCGAACTCACTATAAATGCTCTCCCAGCTCGTGAGCAACCACACTGTGGAGTCTCCGAAGCGTAATGGCTAAAGTATCGGTCTGCAGTCTTGAAGTAAGCAAATTCAAACTCCAGTCATACAGGTACGTTCACTTTTAGACTAATACCCTTGTGAAAGGCATGAACCTCCTTATCCCTCGAATTATAAGCTGTATACTATCACTGATTTTCTTCTACAATGATAGCTTTAGCATCAAATAATCCACGAAGTTTGATGCGGCATTAAATAAAGAAACTAAACTAGACCACATAATAAAAAATACTGGATGCATCCAGTATTTTTTATTATATGGTCTAGTGAGTACGATCCAGGGACTTCATCCGAGAAATTCTTGGATGACTCTCATGTAATTCTTTCAGTAAAGCATCTCGACACTTTACTGGGATAACGACCCGTGATCCCCATAAAACACAACTCAGTTGTTCTGATAACTCATCCTTCCTGGTTGTGTATGGTTGAAAATCAAGAGATCTTTTTTCCGGCCATCCATGCAAGATCCATTTACGCACTTGTGATTACACGGGGTCTCTTGATGTGTAAAAAGCAATAGTTTTTGACGTGACTGGGGTTAAGTGTAAAGCTGACATGGAGAGTACTACTTCTTCCGGACAAGGTAAAGGCCTAACATAGTCCTCTATAGGTTGCCGACTGAGTCCATCTGCATTGGAAATTTTTGAACCAGGCTTGTACTCTAGTTAATAGTGATAATTTTCTAGAACCAATACCCAACATTGCACTCTAGCACTTCCTGTCGGTGATATTACACGATCCTCTTTAAAAAGCCCAAGCAGTGGTTTATGGTCCGTGATGATGGTAAATTCTCGTCCATAGATATATTTATGGAATTTGGAAACTCCAAAAATGACTGCAAGTCCTTCACGTTCTATCTGGGCATAATTCCGTTCTGCCTTTGACAATGCCCTGGAGGCAAAATAAATCGGGTTTTCACTCCTGTCTTTCATTATATGCGATAACACTGCCCCCACACCCAGTGGACATGCATCTACCGTCTTGATAAGTTTAAGTTCAGAATTGTAATGAACCAAGACATTAGTTGACATTAGCAACCCCTTTGATTGATTGAAGGCAAGGCTTCGTCTGGTCCCCATTTCTTGGGAATTCCTTTCTGTAATAACCTGAACAATGGAGCTAAAACCGTCCTGATGTTGTTTAAATACCGGCGGTAGTAATTAACAAAAGCTAAAAAAACTATGCAGTTCAGACACATTCTTTGGGGTGAGTGCTTTGCAAATTGCATTGACCTTATCTTGCGTTGGATGGATTCCTTCAGAATTAATCCTATGACCCAGGTATGAAATTGACGACTTCCCGAATTCACATTTATCGCCTTTAAGGCGGAGACCAGCGTCTCGTAATCTCATAAATACGGCACGCAGGTTCCTATTATGCTCTTCCATAGTTCGTCCCGAGATTAGGATGTCGTCGAGATAAGCAACTGTTTTTGGTATTCCTTGAAATAATCCCGGCAAATAATCAATACCAAAACACAACCAAGTATACATAAAAAGACCCTTATGCGTGTTTATCGTTGTCAGTTTTTGTGACTCTTCGTCCAAAGGAACTAAATAAGCGTCACTCAAATTCAGTCGCGTAAAATAACGTCCACTCGAGACTTTAGAATACAGATCGTCTATATTCGGAATGAGATATTTGTCTATTTGCAAAACAGGATTGACAGTCTGTTTGAAATCCCCACAAATTCGAACTTGACCATTTCTCTTTAAAACGGAAACAATAGGGGAAACTCCTGAGAAACAGACTGGTTTGATAACGGAGGTAGTAACCATTCGCTCAAGTTCAGCTTCCACCTTCTCTCTAATTGTTAAGGGTACAGATCTTAGCCTTCATAAAAAGGGGTGTGCTATTTTGTTTAAGGTACACTTTTTCTGTCGCGATTTTCATTGTACCTAAACCTGGTTTTAAAAGTTCTGCAAACTCCTGATTCAAATCGATCCATTCAATTCGATTACAGGTAGCAGAGACATTAATTGGCAACTTTTCCAGCCCATCTCTTCCAAGAACATTTGGTCCAGATCCGGGTACAACTAGCACTCTTAAATCATACATTTTCCCCTGGTATTTGACCCTCAGGTTAGCAACTCCATTTGGTATAATGACCCCACCTGAATAGGTCCGTAACCTCAGCATTGTCCTCTTTTTAGAGAGTTTTGCGTACGGTAGTAAGTCAAACTGTCTTTTGCTTATCAGTGTCAACGAACATCCGGTATCAATTTCCATTTTGCATCGGACGCCATTTAACTCTAGTTTACACGTATATGGTTTATAGTTACTGTATCTTGTAGACAATAAGAGCATATCGTGTGTCTCTTGTATGTAATGCGACATGTTTCCCCTTTGTTTATTTTTACAATGTCTGGAAAAATGGTTTTTATTGTCGCATTTAAAACACGTCTTTCCCCATGCTGGACACTGTGAGCGTCTCTCATGCCATTTTTCACCGCACCCAAAACACATTTTTTTCTTTTGTAATTCAAATGCATCAGATTCCGCACACATTTTATTTACTTCGTCCGTCTCTTTTTCTTTTATATGTGCAACATTAGCCGTCGCTTATTCCATAGCTTTAGCCATTTCAACAGTTTATTCTAGCGAATTGTCTTCAGACAATAGTTTTTCTTTAATTTTATCGTCCTTTAACCCACACACAAATTTGTCACGCAACGCCCTTTTCAAAAACGACCCAAATTCGCATGTTGAAGCCAAATGTTTAAGGCAAACAAGAAAATTAGATATTGACTCACCCTCTTCTTGTTTAGCACTGTAAAACTTGAAACTCTCTGCGACTACTAGATGTTTAGGTTTAAAATGTTCCAGCAACAGCTGTGTAATTTCCTCCAAACATTTTTCGCTTGGTTGTTGAGGGGTACATAAATCCTCCAAGATTCTGTACGTCTTTTCTCCAATTGTACTAAGCAAAGTTGCTTTGCATTTTGTTTGGTTTCCACATCCGATATCTTTTGCGATAAAAAAAAAAACAAAAAACTGTTCCACGCGGTCCCGGTAAGTCGAGATATTTCCTGACTCCGTGCAGAATTCCTCTAAGTGTCCGAGTAATAGCATTTCTTGAGTCAGAACAAATCCTCCTGGTCAAATGTTGTAGTCTGCTTAACGCACTAAACGCAAATAGTCCAGAGTGAATGTACATCGAGAAGTAATCGCTTCCGCCTTTTATATCCACAACACGAAGATGGCCGAATCGGTGTTTCCATTTCTTACTAACCAATATCATCATCATGATCATCATCTCGTGCCGCTAGCACGGATATCCCTGACCCTCTCACGCCACTTCTCCCTATCATTCATCGCCTCTGGCAGGTCCTCAAGGCTACATCCCGTATTCTCACATAGCTGCTGTATGTATGTTCGAGCTGGTCGTCCTGCTTTTGCTCGGCCATATGTGGGGGTCCATAGGAGTATATCACTTATGAGCTCGTCCTTGCTTCTCCAGCAGTGTCCTACGTGTCTGGCTCGTCCTACTTGTATAGTTTTCGTGATGGGAGGCAGGTGGCCGTATAGTTGGTGCCTTGTGGGGTGTTGCCGCCAGGACTTGTTCAATATTTCTCTCAACATTCTTGTGTAATTGCCGTCTAGCTTCTCTTCCAGCCGTTTAGTTAGCGTCCAAGTAGTGCATCCATATAGTAGTATCAACAAGACCGTTGCCTGGAAGAAACTGTGTTTCATTTTATCGGTCAGGTCTGATTTCCATATGTTCAAAAGCGTATCGATTGCTGTCCATGCCTTCGTTAGCCATGTGTCGATGTCTTTTTCGGTTGATGAGACGCTGCTTCCTAGGTAGGTGAATTTGTCCACTAGTTTCAGAGAGGTTCCGTCTAGTGTGGAAATGTCACCTGTTTGGTTATAGCCCATATATTCAGTTTTGTGTACATTGACATGGAGGCCATACTACACCCTCAAAGATTGATATACTATTGAATGAACCAAACCATCACATCGTACGATGGGCCCTTTTTAAGATTTATGAGTGAAATAAAATAAAAGTAAAGTTGGCCGGCCGTAGTCAAGGGCAACCCGAAGTCTCCTTTTCAATAACTACTACACCGAGGTGTAGGGGAGGAAGCTACTCCTTTCTCTGGATATCTCCACTTACCCTTGATACGTACTTTATAATGCTGAATGTCAAGCAAAGCGGTATCAAGTAGCATTTTTTCGAGTTTTGGCATGACTCACCTTGGGATTGAACCCCGGTCTCCCGTGTCATTGATGAACACTAGGCTAATGAGTGAAGTACTAAACAGTTATGCAACTGAATTGGAGGATAGTATCATCAAATTTGCTTTCTTATAGTTTAAAGATAAACGATTGGTTGATTTTAACGGCATAGGAACCCATCAAGGGTTATTTTATTTCAAGAGGTTATGGAATTTCATTTGTAGTTCATTTATATTTGCATAGTTTAAGCAGTTGTTTCTAAAGATTGTTTGAACAGTTATATATCTTATCAAGTATTCCTATCTAATACAAATAATTTTCACACATTCATATGGGTTCAAGTATTCTTACCAAATACTAATAATTATTTGGTTTTAGCAAATATACAGGGTGAGGAAGTAAAACATGGAATAATTTCTGATGTGGTTTTTTAGTCTAATTCATCTATTTAAAAAAAGAAAACACGATATATCTAAATTTTCTTGATTAGCTCTATTATTCAACCCCTTTTTATTGAAATTCAGCCTAATATGAGGGAGCAAGAAAAGAAACGACAAAGAATCTATGATTTGCTTTACGCCGAAACCAAGCCATTTTTTATTGTCTACCGTATACAAAGCAGAGAGATTTTTTTGGCAGAAAAAGATGTTTTTAAGGAAAAAGGGGAGTGAAGGATTGAAGAAAAAACGAAAAAAATGCTTTTTAAATGCTTTTGCTATGGCGATTAAGCAGGACCCCCTAAGGGGAAGATCTTTTACAAGACTGATGTAACTTTTGTATGTACACTACTACTTTGTAAGAAGAGCGTCTGTACCGTTCCAGTGTGTTGATGTGTAATTTGTCTCTTCAAGAGATCACGTCTGTATTCCAAAGTGCTGTGATATTTATGAGCTGCAGGATCATGGAGTTTAGAATATGTATATTTCGGGCAGCATTTCTTCATTAATACATATTTCGTGGAACATAATAGACATTTTTTGTCTACATATTTTTTTCGTTATAGATCCTCCCTGACGATGGCCCAAAGTCGTGGAGAAAGTACTTGGGAAATAAATAATTATGGAAGATATATCAACCAATTCCCGCCGAATAATATAAAAATCAATATGGCAATATGAAAGGATCAACCAAAAATAATATGTAGACAAAAAATGTCTATTATGTTCAACGATCATATGGAAATCAGACCTGACCGATAAAATGAAACGCAGTTTCTTCCAGGCAGCGGTCGTATCGACACTGCTATATGGATGCACTACTTGGACGCTAACTAAACGGCTGGAGAAGAAGCTAGACGGCAATTACACAAGAATGCTGCGAGCAATATTGAACAAGTCCTGGCGGCAACACCCCACAAGACACCGACTGTACGGCCACCTGCCTCCCATCACAAAACTATCCAAGTTAGACGAACCAGACATGCAGGACTCTGCTGGAGAAGCAGGGACGAACTCATAAGTGATGTACTCTTGTGGACCCCCACATATGGCCAGGCAAAAGCAGGACGACCAACACGAACATACATTCAGCAGCTATGTGAGGATACGGGATGCAGCCCTGAAGACCTGCCAGAGGCGATGAACGATTGGAGAAGTGGCGAGAGAGGGTCAGGGATATCCGTGCAAGCGGTACGACATGATGATGATGTTCAACGAAATATGTATTAATGAAGAAATGCTGCCAAAATATACATTTATATATATATATATATACATATATATATATAAAGATTATAGTATAGTATAAATGAGAAAGTCTGGATTTAGAAGCAGGAAAATCAGTGTTTTATTTCCATTATAGTCATCTAGTTTGTTTTTTTTTAATTAATATACTCTAAGATAAGATTTCTTTAAAATGAGATTCTGCTGCTGTGTCTGAACAATCTATCTATATGTATCCTACTTTTTATATAGATTTTATTTTATTTTCCATACACATATCTCTCCCCGCCTACCCTACCTTTTGATCGTCACAGAAAGTGTTTAATGTCACTTTTATTCCCTTGTTTGTTTGTTTTTTTTTATCTTACTACCTTTCTACTTTTTGTTACTCTATATGATCTGTCTTCCTAGCCGTCACCACTATCACTAAAACTAAATGAGATACCCTCTCAAATTTTTTTAAAATACATTATTATATAACTAATTTGAGATTTGAGAATTAATATCATGAATTTATTTACGCATAATTAAATAACCTACAAAGGTTTAATATGCCATTAAACAAACAAACCAAACCAAACCATTATTTACCCATAACTAATTAATTTAAGTTATCATTAGAAATTATCTTAAAAAGTTTGTTTTTAATATATTTTTATTGTATTTTTGTATTTTATGTTTGGAATATTATGCGTGTAACATAAAAAATATTTTCACAAAAATTACTTACATATATATATGTGGGGGGGGGGTGAGTGTGCGTGCACATTTAAGGTCTGATCTGTCTGTCTCTCTGTCTGTCTATCTCTCTCTCTGTGTATACGTTGTGCCTTCAATAAGTTTCCAGACTTTTTTGTACAGGCATTTAAAATTGTCGTAGACTCTTGAAAATTCAGTATATTATTGCTATACTTCTGACTTACCAATTTTTGTGATTTCAGGTTCCAATGAACAGCTATAGCAGCAATTGGAATAAACCTGACTAAAGCCTGATTGACACAGTTGGTGAATTTCAAAAATGCAATCTGGACGTGAGGACACTTTAGAAGAACATGATGCAATAAAATTCTGTTTTAAACTTGGAAAATATGCCTCAGAAACATATGGAATGTTTCAGGCTGCTTTTCGATCATCTTGTATGAACTGAGCATCAGTTTTTGAGTGGTATAAGAGATTCAAGGAAGGCATGGAGTCTGTGAGGAATGATGAGAGGTGTGGGAGGAGTAAGGAAGTCAATACACCACAGTTGATTGGCCAAAGGGTTACGGTTAGGGTTAGGGTTACTATGTTGAGGTTTTAAGGGAGTTCAGGAAGAGATTCCGTCGGAAAAAGCCAGCACTCTTTAAATCGGGTCAGTGACATTTCCTTTAGAACAATGCCCCAGTCCATAATTCCATCCTTGTCATAGGCTATTTGAACAAGATGGGCATCAAGACAGTTCCTCCGCCTCCCTATAGTCCCGACCTTGCTCCCTGTGACTTTTGGTTTCCCCAAGCTCAGAGGGTGTTGTTATGAGACAATTGAGGAGATGAAAGAGGCTGTGACGAAGGTCATTGACACGCTCACACAAGAGGAGTTCCATGGGGTCTTCCAGAAGTTGTTGTAACGGTACAAGAAGTGCATTGCAGCCGGAGGAGATTACTTCGAAGGGGACTAGAGTTTCATGGGTGTACTATCAATAAAAGTGCGCCAACGAAAAAAGTCTGGAAACCTATTTAATGATCCTCGTATATATATTTATATATATATATATATATATGTGTGTGTGTGTGTGTGTGTGTGTGTGTGTGTGTGCACATCTAAGGTCTGATCTTTCTCTCTCTCTTTCTCTCTCTGTCAGTCTTTCTGTCTGTCTGTCTGTCTGTCTGTCTCTCTCTCTATATATATATATATATATATATGTGTGTGTGTGTGTGTGTGTGTGTGTGTGTGCGTTTGTGTTTGTGAATTTTGTCAAGATATTATTTTAAGTTTCTGTTTCTTTACGTACACATACACATGCATACACTCACATACAGTCGCATGCACACCCAAACACCCGTGTGCACGCAAACACACACGCATACAACAAATATATATATATATATATATATATATATATATAAGTAGCTTTTTTGAAAATATTTTTTCTTGTAACTGTTTTTTTTTATAATTACTCACACGTATACATACACGTATATATAAATATATATATATATATATATATATATATATACGGTTTCGTCTACAACTTTTTGTGTCTTAATTTATCAAGTTACCATCATTTTCTTTCCCTGAAAGAAAAAAAAAAGGAAAAATCCGAAATTAATAAGTTGCCTTTAATTCATTGTGGGAAAAGGTGTTTTCTAAAACCGTGACTAGCAAATTCATTTCGCAATATAAAAAACGAGTAGTTTATGAAAAACGTGAATAAATTTCTTATATGATGAGTAAATTGGGGTACAGGAGGAGATTCCACAGCTGCATGGCAAATGTACTGCACTGTGACATCAGAGTGAGTTCAATCCCCAGTCGCGCTATTAAGTTCGCTTTTGAACTAATACCTTTAAGGAAAGATATGAACTCCTTTATCCTAGCCTAGCCATAGGTTAAATGGTATCACTACTGTCCTTTTACAATGATGGCTTTGGCATAAAATAACCCTCGAAGTTTGAGATGTCAATGAACAAAGAGATCAAGCCAAAGCAGTTCCTAGAAAAAGAAACTAGCTCAAAATGAAGCTGATGTTTCTATATCTTAATAGACCAATCCTAAGTTGTTAAATAAAGTTGGCGACCATAGTCGAGGTTAACACGAAGGCTTCCTTTTCAATAGCCACCACACCGATGTATAGGGAAGGACGCTACTCCATTCCCTGGATTGCTCCACTTTACCCTTGATACTTACCTTAAAATGCTGTGTGTTAAGCAAAGCGGCATCAAGTAACATTTTTTGAGTCTTTGATATGACCCGACCGGGAATTGAACCCCGTTCTTCCGGACCATTGGTGTACACTCTACTCATTAGACCAATGGCCTTGTAGAGCAATCCTACTCCCGCAAAAATGAAAGAAAATATTTTTAAAAAATGCATTACTTCTATTGAAACGCAGGCAATTGATTTACATAAATTCATTGCACCAGAACTCCAAGATTTACCAAATATATATATAAATTGGCTGATCATATTCAAGGGTTACCTGAAGTCTCCCTTTGTAGGAGATGGCGTTATTCCTTTCTCTGGATTGCTTCACTTACTTTTGATCTGTACTTCCTACTGCTGAGTGTTAAGCAAGGAGGTATCAAGTACCATTTTGTTAGTCTTTAGTATGACTCAACCTGGGACTGAATTGACCAACATTCTCACTATTATGCTAATAGGTCGATATATATATATACGTATATATATATATACAAGGTGGAAAGATAAAATTGTCGTCCTAAAGAAAACAACACTACAGCTTTATTTTAAAACTTTTATTGAAAATATCAATTCAGATAACTTGATTATGTAGTAGAGCTGACATCTATTTAATGTAGCCGCCTTTAGCCTCAATCACTGCCTCGATACGGATCCGGAACTGGGAGCATGCCTTTTCCACAAGCGCCGACGGGACCTCAGTGAATACTCGGCGGGTGGCGGCGATCAGGCTGGCTTTGGTGTCGTGGGAGGTCATGTAGGTGATGTTCTCGACGAATGACCAAACGAAGTAGTCCAGCGGGTTCAGGTCGGGGGAGGAGGGGGCGGTGAGAGAAGGGTAAAAAGTCGTAGTACTCCTTCTGAAGCCAAGCCTGGGTCTCTTTGGACTTGTGGACCGGCGCCGAGTCCTGCTACCACAGCAATGGTCTGCCACCGGCCACCTGATTGCACCAGAGTATCACCACACTCTTCAGCACATCCAGGTACATTTTGGTGTTGACTTTCAAGACGACTTCGAAGATTTGAGGTGGCATGATGTCCTCAGCCTTGGGCTTCCGCTCCACCACCTCCAAAGGGTCTTCCGATACGTTGAGCTGTGCCCTCCAGCGTTGAACTGTCAGGATTTTCATTTTGAGGGTGCTGGCAATGGTCCTGTTTTCATAACTTGGATCGGTAGAGAGCATGCCTTGTACAGCGGCACATCGATCTCGTTCGTTGAACATTGTGTCACTTTCAGACATAATAGAAGGCTCCTATCACTCTTGGGATTTGTACACAACTGGCCAACTAGTAGATGGTCTGCAACAAAAAAAGAAAACCGGTTTTCATTAAACGGAAATGGAATCATGTCGTCTTTCCTAAGGCGACAATTTTATCGTTACACCCCGTAGAAGGGTCCTATCGCTCTTGGGATTTGTACACAACTGGCCAACTAGTAAATGGTCTGCAACAAAAAAAAAAGAAAACCGGTTTTCATTAAACGGAAAGGGAATCATGTCGTATTTTCTAGAGCGACAATTTTATCGTTCCACTTTGTATATATAGAAATATATATACAAATGTATATACACACATATATAGATGTGTGTGTGTGTGTGTGTGTGTGTGTGTATAAGTATGTAAAGATAAGAATATGAAAAAACAAAAATATTCAGAGGATATATTTATTTTGAAATGATATGCCAAAGTTTAATGCTGCAGTTTTTTTACTAAGCCATCTTCAGGGAGATGCTGCAATGCAATGATATGATCTCTTTTCAGAAAATTATTTTTAAATAAGAAAATGTAAAAATAAAAATTAAATACCAGAAAATTCTATGCCTTTTATAATCGTTAATAGGTTTCTATTTTGGAATGAAAGTGAGTTAATTAGTGTTCGAACAGTTATCGTTTTCATTTTGTTCTCTTATTTATCTATTTTTTATATCAAATTTTTCAAATTGAAGTTTTTAACATTCATATTTTTTATAAATGTTTAAGATATTTTAAAGTTTTAGCAAACACATAAGCTTTTTAAAAAAACAAAATTGAATAAAAAAGAAAGGAAAGGAATTTTGTCAACAAACGCTGTTATTGCTAATATTAATAAGTGAATAATTTGTTGTTTTTTGTTTGATTTTTCACTTGAAAATATTTTTCAGATTAGGTATTATAATAATCATTACAAACATCTCTCTGAAGATGGCTTATAAAAAAAACAGAAAAGAAAAACGCTGCATAAACGGCATATTATCATTTATTAACAAGTTCATCAGAATAATTTTATATTTTCATACCTTTCTTGAATTGTGACTGGAAGATGCCTTTGACAGATCCCGTATGTTACGTGGGTGACAAAGCGGAATGTGCTGCTGTTTCTTGAGGTAAACAAAAACGGCGAAAATGCCACATGAATTGTGTGGGTGGCATACCGGAAAGAAGTGTGACCACGAAGATTGTGTGGGCGTCCGGAAAACGATATAATAATAGAAGATTTTCGACCCAGGAACAACGAAGAAGAACGAAGGAGACGGCAGAACAGTCACTAGACCTCTTGCCACTCTGGGTACTGGTTTTGTGCCAGACGGGCAAGTGTTGAGAAGTAGAAGAGGCCTGAGTCGTACGAGTCTCGGGAATGTGAGGAGAATCTAAGATGACTAAATACATTTCGATAATGCTAGACGCACGAAACAGAGAAGTCTTTAAAAACAGACACGTGAGAAAAATAAAACATGAAGAGGCAGACACGCAATTGTCGAAAGTAGGTAATATCCCAGAAGAAAGAAAACGTTGCAGTTGAAAAACATGTAAGCTTTGATGATTAGATGTTTTGATGTGGCTTTGTATCAGTCTAGCGAAAGCAGAACGAAGCAGAAAGGCAGAGAGCTTTCACAGAAAAACCCTACCGTCCCGTCTCTGTGTGCGCATTTTGATCATCTTCGACTTGCTCTTACTCTACCAACACGTAAACTTCGGGTAATAAAGAAAAATAAGAAAAGAAACATTATATTTTGGAATAAGTTTTTGTCTCTTCATTCTCGTTATATAACTCCATCGGATTTATTTCCGTTTTTCTCTAATATTTATATATATATATATATATATATATATATATATATGTGTGTGTGTGTGTGTGTGTGTGTGTGTGTGTGACAATTACCAATTCTTGCTGATGATAATCGTCTTCACTATTAAAATTATACCGGACATTGGCCTAGCGGTTAGAGTGTTCGCTAATGGCCCGGGAGACCTGGGTTCAATCCCAGGTCGAGTCATACCAAAGACTCAAAAAATGGTACTTGATGTGTCCTTGCTTAACACTCAGCATTATAAGGTACGGATCAAGGGTAAAGTGGAGCAATCCAGGGAAAGGAATCGCCCCCCCCTACACCTTGGTGTAGTAAGCTATCGAAAAGGGAGCCTTCGGGTCACCCTCGACTATGGTCGCCAACTTTACTTTTTACTTACTATTAAAATTACAACTCAAACTTCCTGATTATAACTAATTACACTTGTGAAAACTATACAAGCTGCGTAAGATTATATGAGAAAGACTTCTATGTATTATTAGATTGTAGTGATACATGCTTATACGGTAATAATGCCTCTCTCTCTCTCTCTCTCTCTCTCTCTCTCTCTCTCTCGGGGTATACATAGCTACAGCCCAGTGTCAAGCGTAGCAAGATAAATGGTAACTACGCATACAGCAGGTTTTATTTAATATACCTTCTTTAAGACTTTTCCTGCTAAAGATTATCTTCAAGTCGCCAGAGGTTTTATGCGGGAGCTTCTTTCTCACGGCTTTGTTATTGGACTAAACTCCTTTCTACTGGCCAAATATACCAGCCGAGTCCCGTGTAGATTGCACAGATTTTTCAAAATGCTTTTATACTCTTAATTTATTTTAACATGCGCTTAAAACAAACACCATCTATCCATTGAAACCCGATACCTCTCTGCAAACCATATTCGATTGGAAAAAAAATGTCGTATTTTCGATAAATCAACATTTTCTCTTACTCTCTTTTACTATCTTTAACAAAAAACAAATAAAATAAGATACTTTTTTAAAATTATCATTTTGGCTGTTACAATTTGGACTTATCAGTCGAAATTGTTACACAAAATTCAACATGCTTACAATTCAGGTCAGTCTCGTCATGAATAGACAAAGAAAAAGAAAATAAATTAGATAAAATAAATTCAAAAAGTATTGAATAACAAATTTTGCTTCCGAGAATGTATGGAAGGCCATTTTATTTCTGTCAACACTGTGAAAGAATTCAAGAAATATAACCAAATAATAACTGGTTATTGCATAATGCAAAAGAAAGCAATTGTTATTTCCCTTCTAGCCACCAGTACATTCAAAAATTATAATCATTAATTGGAACTAATATTTAAATTAAAGCCGCTTTTTTTAGCTTATCTTAAATAAACAACTCCTATTGCTGAAGAAACGGATTTTTTGACTTATTTTTCGTGATAACTGTGATTAATATTTTCCCAATCGAATATAGTTTGCAGAGAAGTATTGAGTTTCAATGGAAAGTTGGTGTTTGTTTTAGATGCGCGTTGAAATAAACTGATTGAATAAAAACATTTTGCGTAATCCGTATACAGGTTTGCATTTAAAGTTGCTTAAGAAAAACATACTTACTTTGGCCATGATGCCTAATAAAGCTAATTTTTAGACGTCAAATTTGATTGGTTCTTGCTAACCTACTTTTGAATGATAGGATTATTATCCAATCGTAACGGTCGTGTGAACCAACAAAACCTTATTCTATTAATATATAGGATATATATGAGATAACCAAAGATGAGATGAGAATAATTCTATTCGAAAATATATAAGTGGATTCTTATATATCGCTAAGAGTGCTCATTGTATGATAATTAATATATAAATTTCTTTCAGAGAAAATTTCCATATAATTGAAAAAACTGGCATCACAATCTAAGAAACCAGCTTCTTCAGATAGTTATCACACAAAGGAGAAAACATTTTTCTATATTTTTCTTGGGACTCTGATCGCTTTTTTGATTTTTTAAGAGAGAACAAAAAATATGGGCTAAAAGATGGTGTCAAAACCGGAGGTAATGTCATTGTCTGGTGACATATATCCTTAAGTATAAAAAATTTGTACACAACCCACAAAAGCCTCAGCGACTAAAATCTTTTCATTAAATTAACCAATTTTATATAAAGAAAAAATCTCTCTATTTATTCATTAAGGGAAACATGGCGATAATCATTATTACTAATATCAAAATTATCTTGTTTAATCAATTTTTTATATAGGTTTTATTTGGTTTATATCTAAAATTATAATTTAGTCTTTATCTAATTTCTTAATATATTTATATTTTCAGACTGAATACTGTCATTCTAATTACCGTTGCTATCATTAATTATAAAATAATATAATTATTATTATTTATGAGACTGATACATATGTATATTGTCGATGTTCTGTTCTATATTGTACTTGTTCATGTGTTGAATTACGCGTCAAAGTGAATATCGACTTGATCATGGGGAAGGGAAGATTATATATGCGTATTGGGGCGTTTCCCAATACGCAGGTGGTCTAGTCCATGCCCTGGGTGGTAATTGGCTGCCAGCCCAGTAGTTGCTAGGCTAGCGTGCATATATACTGGCCTGCTTATTGACATATTTTTGTCTATTAGCCGGACGCCAGCCGAGCCACCTAGCCAGTAAGTGTTGTTTATTGTTTTATCCTGAGCGTTAGGGCAGTAGCTTCTTCTTATATATATATATATATATGGAAAGAGAGAGAGAGAGAGAGAGAGAGAAAGAGAGGGAATGAGAGAGACAACAACAGCAAGAGCAAGTTTGTGAAATCGATATACAAATACCGGCTCATTGTTCTAGTGAGTGGAGTGTTCGCCAATTGACAGGGATATGGAGGTTCAATCCCAGGTCGAGTCATACCAAAGACAATAAAAATTGTACTTGATACCTCCTTGCATAACACTCAACATTCTAAGGTACGTATCAAGAGTAAAATGGAGCAATCCAAGGAAAGGAGTAACGCCCTTCTCTGCACCTCGATATTGTTTGCTATTGCAAAGGGAGCTTTCGGTTTGCCCTCAACTACAGTTGCCAACTTAAATTTAATTCCTTAACGTAGACTTTCGATGAGTTTCAGAAAAAGAATAATTAATTATAAACGGCACAAGCCAAAAATGAATAATCGGGAATGATTTTGTCAGGTATAATTAAAAAAAGATTAAAATTAATTAGATCACTCAACAAATTAATTAACGAGATATTTTTTTCCTGGCAAACACTAATTTAATTAAATATATTATACACATTGATGTGTTCATCTAAGTTTTTTGTTGACCATAAGTGGCCGTTTTGTTTATTGTTCCTTAGATTTATTTATTTGATGTACTAGCCTCGTTTGTCAACAGAGAATTGTATTTATGTTCTTTTTCTTTTGTTTTCTTTACTTGACCCAGTCGGCCGGGACTACAGAATACACCGACTCTATCACTGCAAAGGGGTAAGATTCCCAAGGATGTGACTTTGGGGAAAGTGGAACCCTTCTTCATTGCCATCGCTCCCAAGTCTACTCTGGCCTTGAGTGGTTGCACATGATAGGTTCCTATCTATGTGTTGAATAGAACTAAACTGCGTACTTATGGTAGACTAAATTGTTTGAAATAGAACTGTTTTATTTTAAAAATCGATTTGTCATTAAGAAACCAAAGTAAACAAACTTTTCTTTACCCTGTCTCTCTCCCCAGATATCTCTCTTTCCAGATCTCTCTCTCTCTCTCTCTCTCTCTCTCTCTCTCTCTCTTGACGTCATTGCTAACGTGCTGAACTGAAACATTTTAGTGAATGAGTTCGAACTCCAGTCGCACTATTGTGTTCACGTTCCCGCTAATATTCTTCTGTAAAGTATTATCTCCCTTATTCTTCCCCACAAGATCATATTTACCCACCCCTCCGATCCCGGCAGGATATGACACAAGGTCACTTTTTAAGCGGAGTTTAACAGGTTTGAATTCAGAGTTTTCCTTCTCCTAGACTAGTTGCGTCACCAAGGCTGAAGAACCTAGTCTGCCCTACTATTTATCAATAGCTGGAGGGAAAATAATTGGATTCATACCTTTCCCAAGGGTATTAGTGCTATGTGAAACGCAATCAGTCTCGTCCAGGTTTGAACTCGTGTCGCCGTGTCCACATCCTACGACGATAACCATTACACCAAAGGTGTAGGTACCAAGAGCTACTCTGGTGATGTATTGCTTTACTGTAATATTTTATTATCTCTTAATACATTTTTGTCTTATTTTATGCCCTTTTCCAAGGACATAACAATAACCCACGAATATATGATATGCTAAAGTAATCGATCTCATCTGTCTGTCTGTCTATCTTTCTCTCAATTTAATTTCCTTTTGTCTATCTTCCCTACAACCTTTCTCCTTCTCATTCTCCTTCTCACGCATTTTGTCATCACCGACTCATTTTGCTTTTCTCCTTCTTTACCCTATATCTCTCCCCACCTTTTTTTTTTTATCTCAATTTCCTTTCCCCTTTTTTTGTCTTTCGCACACCCTTCTTCCACTCGCGTTCTTCTTTCACTTTTATTTTTCTTTTGTTCTTCCTCTCTTGTTCTTCTTATACTTTACTTTCTCACTCTCTTTCTTTCTTTCTTTCTTTCTTTCTTCTTCTTCTTCTTCCACTCTCGTTTCTCTTTTTCTTTTCTTTTTCTCTTCTTCCGCTATCGTTCGTCTTTCTCTCTTCTTTCTAACTTCCTCTTCCATTTTCGTTCTTCTTTCTTTCTATTTTACTATTCACTTCTTCTTCTTCTTCTTCTTCTTCTTCTTCTTCTTCTTCTTCTTCTTCTTCTTTACTACTCACTTCTTCTTCTTCTTCTTCTTCTTCTTCTTTCTATCTTTCTTTCTACTTTACTACTCACTTCTACTTCTTTCTTTCTTTTTTTCTACTTTACTACACACTTCTTCTTCTTCTTCTTCTTCTTTCTTTCTTTCTTTCTTTCTTTTCTACTTTACGACTCACTTCTTCTTCTTCTTCTTCTTCTTCTTCTTCTTCTTCTTTCTTTCTTTCTTTCTTTCTAGTTTACTACTCACTTCTTCTTCTTCTTCTTCTTCTTTCTTTCTTTCTTTCTTTCTTTCTAGTTTACTACTCACTTCTTCTTCTTCTTCTTCTTCTTCTTCTTCTTCTTCTTCTTTCTTTCTTTCTTTCTTTCTACTTTACTACTCACTTCTTCTTCTTCTTCTTCTTCTTCTTCTTCTTCTTCTTTACTACTCACTTCTTCTTCTTCTTCTTCACTACTCACTTCTTCTTCTTCTTCTTCTTCTTCTTCTTCTTCTTCTTCTTTACTACTCACTTCTTCTTCTTCTTCTTCTTCTTTACTACTCACTTCTTCTTCTTCTTCTTCTTCTTCTTTACTACTCACTTCTTCTTCTTCTTCTTCTTCTTTGCTTTATTTTTTTAATCTTTCACTCTTTCCTTTTTTCATTCTCTCACTTCTATCACTTCTATCACTGTATTTCTTTTCTCATGTCATTGATCTCTTTAGAATTATCAATTATAATTGAATTTTCATTAACAAGAAGACTCAACTTAATGAAAAACTTTTATCCTATAAATCAATCGACTCTTTCGTCAAAAAAGAATTTTCATTGTCTGGTAACCAATTCCTAAAAGACTTTAACGCCTCACTTATTGATATTAGTTCCCTGTTAACTTTGCCCTGGAGAACATAAATATCTCATGTTTCTTATATTTTAAATATCAATCGTCTTAATTGTCTCCATCATGTCTAGCATTACTTGGGTGTATCAAAGGTTTTTAAATATTTTGGTAACTTAAGGCACAAATCAGCAGCTTTGAATGCTTTTGGCAGGTTCGTGAACACGACGAACCACACTGAACAGTGAGATACCGAGCCTGCCTGATACTCTCCGAGTGTTACTTGCCGTATTGGACTCTATGGTTTGGAGCAGGAACTTTTGGGCGCACCTGGTGGTGCCTTGTCGTCAAAGTTCAAACAACGAAATTTCTTTAACCACCTGATTACTGTACTGGGTAACTGCGCCTTCACCTTCCACACAACAAATGTGTTTGGGTTGTTTTCGCGGCGTTGTTACAAAAGCATAAGTTCCCAATTTAGAGGTGGGGGTCCTCGTGGTGTAATGGTTAAAGCGATGGACTGCGGAATCGTAGTAAGCGAGTTCGTACTCCAATCAAATACCCTTGGAAAAGGTATGAACCCCCTTATCCTTCCAGCTATGGGTTAAATAGTACCAGAAGTATTCTTCTTGGTGAATAGCTTTGGCATTAAATAACCTATAAGGGTTGATATGCCATTAAACAAAGAAACCAAACAAAACCAAACTCATCAATAGGTAAAAAAATTCTCTTAAAAGATTATTCGTATTCGATAAGACCATGTTAAAAAAGTACAATGAACGTGATTCCCTGACCTCTTGGCATAAAATAACAATAGATGCGTTCACATGTCTTTGAAATCAATCAACACACAGACACACACACATACAAACTACAAACAGAAAAAAAAAAGCTAGATGAGAACTGCACAAGAATGCTACCAGCTATTTTGAAGAAATTTTAGAAGCAACACCCCATGAAACAACAGCTGTACGGCCACTTACCTCCTATCTCTAAAACCATCCCAGTAAGAAGATATAAAACCCCTTATCCTTATGGGTTAAATAGAACTAGTACTGTTCTTCTGGGTAAATAGCTTTGGCATTAAATAACCTATAAAGGTTGATATGCCATTAAACAAAGAAGCCAAACTAAACCAAACCAAACCCGATTTAGACAACGTTGTGCGTTCATCTGTACGACTTTATAATTATACACATAGTGAAGCAATGCACAAGATGTCAGCGCACCAACTACCACGATACTACAAACCACGGTACCTGCTAACGTACCTACCATGCTACCTGCTACAGCTTGAACTGCTTCGATCCCTTTGATTTACACGATTCACACAAGCACGTACCAATATATCGCAAAATCTTTGACTCATGCAAATGTTTTAAAAGTTATATAATATATACTGCTTGTCCGTGGTGTAATGGTTATCGTCGCAGGAAATTGACACGGCGATACGAGTTCAAATCCAGGACGAGACTGATTGCATTTCACATAGCACTAATACCCTTGGGAAAGGTATGAATCCAATTATTCTCCCTCCAGCTATGGGTAAATAGTAGGGCAGACTAGGTTCTTTAGCCTTGGTGAGGCAACTAGTCTAGGAGAAGGAAAACTCTGAATTCAAACCTGTTAAATTTTGCTTAAAAAATTGACCTTGTGTCATATCCTCCCCGAGCGGAGAGGTTGGTAAATATGATAATACATACTGCTTGAGGGTTTCCGGACTATTGTCTTCATCTTTATTGTTATTTGCATAACATTTCGGCCGGATAGGATAGATAAATAGATGTTTACTGATTATATTAGTTTAAATTGGAAGAATCTTTTCATTACACAATGAAATGATTATCATTAGGTATTATTTATAACCAAACTCTACTGCATCAGAACTCCTGAAACAAAAAGACAAATGCATCATAATGATACTCATGCCAACAACACTGGTTCCTCTGTGTGTGTGTGTGTGTCTCTCTCTCTCTCTCTCTCTTTCTCTCTCTCTCGCCATCCGTTTTTATTGTTCATCTCTTTTTAAGTGGTCTGGACAGCACATAGTGCCCCCACAGCGCTATCGAAAGAAAGTTTTTGCTGCTCGGTCTACACAAGTGTGTCCATGTGTCGTAAACAATAGGGGAACATCACTTCTATACTCTTCACACTTTTACCAGCTGTACTTTGCATGTCTAATTCGCTATACTTGAATAGTACTAAAATCTACCGCATATGAATAAGAATCAGTTAAAAAATAAGGACAATCTTTTATTTTCTTCAGTTCATTCTATTTTGTTATATTATATTGCAACTAGGTATAAAGTACATCTCTATTTAAAATGATTTTGAACATTCTTGATACTATAAGGAATAATTCATTCCTTAATTTTTAAAATATTGATATTGCAACTAAGTTTTAAGTGTTAATCTGTTTAATATGATTTAAAACTTTATTAATTCCTTGGTTTTTAAAATATTGATATTTTAACAAATATACAGTGTTATCTATATTGATTTTGAACTTAATACAGTGGTTCTTAAACATATATCTATATATTTATATGTGTCAGTCTGAGTAACGATGAGTCACTTTTTATGTTGTCATCCTTCCCAACTTCACTATTTACTTATTAGAATCGTATATATGGGTCCAATAAATCTGTTTAAAATCATGTTTTAACGAATTTTGAGTTAAATTTGCACAGTTGCTTGGTTGGTTGGTTGGATTTTATGGCACATCAAACTTTGTTGGTCATTTAACGCCAAATCCATTTTTATGTAAATAGTCAGCCCTATTTCAAACAATTCAATTTAGCATGAGTACACAGTTTAACTGTCAAAAACATTTCTATTTAAGCTATTCAGTTTATTCAAACAATTCTAATTCAGCTATTTTTTTACACACTGTAAAAAGTAAAAAAAAGTTCTATATATAACAATTCAGTTTAGTGTAAATACAGTTTCAATGTCAAAAACAGTTCCATTTCAAAGAATTCAGTTTAGCATAAGCACGCAGTTTAAATGTAAGTACAATTTAATTGTCAAAAACATTTCTATTTCAAGCTATTCAGTTTAGTCAAACAGTTCTAATCTAAACAATTCAGTTTTGTACAAGTAAGCAGTTAGTTCTACCAAACCGATAGATAGGGTTAAAGTGGACCTGAGAGAAATGGCAATGAAGGGGTGCTCCACATTCCCCAAAGCCCCAGCATTACGGGAACCTCACCATCAGATTGTTTAGTGTCATATCAGGACACTCGTTGGGGGGGTCTTACCCCTCTGCAGAGGTGTAGTCAGTGTATTCTACCGCCCCACCAGCCGACTGGGCAATAAATTTGCTCTGAAAAAATTGATATTGCTGCTAAATATCAACTGTTTACTCATCCATAATGAATAGGAAGAGACATTGCTGAACCATATAAAATGAGATATAATAATTGTTAAACTGATCTCGACATAAAATAATTCAACGGGAATTGATGTGCTGTAAAACCAACCACCAGAACAATCAACCGATTGAATAACCAACTCACCGACCACCAATCATCTGAGCTATCTCTCTACCATCTAACCAACTGACTGATAAACCGACCACCAATCATCTGAGAAACCAGTCTACCAACTAACCACCTGACTAACTAATAAATCGACCACCGATCATCAGAGCAATCAATCTACCAACCGACTTACTAATCGATAATCTACCAACCTGAATAATAACCCGACAAACAAACAGCTGACCAACTAGCTTACCAACTGATCAACCAATCCACGGATCAATCGACTAAAGAATCAACCAACACACCAACCAACCGATCAACTGATCGTCCAACCAACCAACTAAAAAACAACCAATCAATAGATCGGTCAATCAACTGATAACAGCTGACGTAATACTCAACTAACAAACTTATCAACTAACAAAGCAACCATCACATAAACCAATCAACAGTCCATCAAAGCAACCAACCAAAAAACACACTGGCCAATCAATCAGTCAACTAACCAACCAACCAACCTATCGACCTTCAACTATCAAACAGACTAAGCAACCGACAGACCAAACAGCTAAAAAAAACTAACCAATCACCTTTAACCAACTAACCAACCAATACACTGATCACCTGAATAGTCAACCAATGGACCAAGAAACCAAATGACTTGTCAACTGATCAACAACGTGACCAACTAACTGACCAAGAAGCCAACCAAACCACCAACTAATCGACCCAAAACCTAACAACCAACCAACATCGACCAACCTATCGATCAACGAACCAATCAAACGAAGAAACATCTGACCAACCAATCAACCAACCTATTAACTGACCAACTAGCCAACCGATCAACGAACAAACCAAACAATCTATCGACCAACCAATCAACCATTCCACTGATTAACCAGTCAGCTGTATCGATCAAATAAAGAACAAGCTAACTAAACAATCTTCCAACCCACCAACCGATCAAAAAAACAATCAAATAAAGAACCAACCAACCAACCGACCGTCAACCGACCAACCGACCGACTTTTTTCACCACACCGGGCATAATTTCAGCCTGTTCGTTTGGCATTTGTCCGTGCTAAGAGGACGATGATGTATCTTTGAAAATTTACGGGGAAGCTAAAGTTGGTTCTCTAAAGTAAGGACAAAGATTTGAGTTTGGAAGGAAAAAATCGCAAACCTAATTTTAAAAAGCTCAGTAAGAAAGATAGAGGGATTAATGATAATAATGATATTAAGAAATAAGTAAAGTTGGAGACTGTTGTCGTGAGAGACCCGAAGGTTTCTTTTTCAATGGCAACTATACCAAGTTTTAGGGGTGGACACTTGTTGTATAACCACATAATACATATGCAATAATACAGATATACATGCAGAAATATATTGAACACAATAACGACGAGCGAAGACACTTCTTTAGAAAAAATATACCTCTCACTTTATTTGAAAGTGTCGTGTGTAAGAGGGAGTTGGAGACTGAACAAAGACTGCAACATATTGACCTCCCCAGCTTCTCTGGACATAGCAGTGTGTCTTTCTCGTTCTCCAGGATTGCTCAACCAGACGCCCGGGGACCCAGCTCTCTGCTGGGTACTGTTTTCTCTACAGCATCATTTCTCCAACTCTTCTGATCCCCAAACTGATTGAAATTCCTATGCACTGAGTTATATAATAGTTCAACGTCCACTCAATCTCTTCCCATAAATGGCCAACGGAATATGTAACTTCCGCCGTTTTTGGAACGGCATGTTTGGCCGGGTTGGAGGTCAACATACAACACACTAGCATAAATGAATTGAGGAATATCAATCACTTATATAAATTGATTAGGATCATTCAAACGCATGAATTGGGTAAGATCAATCTGAAACATGAATTGAATTAGGATCAATCACACGCATTAATTAAGACCAATCACACGCAGAAATTAAGTAAGATCAATCAGAAATACAAATTGAGTAAAACCAATCACACGCACAAATTAGGATCAATCACACGAATAAATTGAGTAAGATCGATACCTCATAAATTGTGTAACATCAATCACACGCATAAATTAAGTAAGATCATTAACTCAAAAACTGTGTAATATCAATCACACGCATGAATTAAAGAAGATTGATATCTCATAAATTGTGTAATATCAATCACACGCACAAATTAAGTAAGATCGATAGCTCATAAATTGTGTAACATCAATCACACGCATAAATTAAGGAAGATCATTAACTCAAAAACTGTGTAATATCAATCACACGCATAAATTAAAGAAGATCGATAACTCATAAATTGTGTAATATCAATCACACGCATAAATTAAGTAAGATCGATAGCTCATAAATTGTGTAATATCAATCACACGCATAAATTAAGTAAGATCGATAGCTCATAAATTGTGTAATATCAATCACACGCATAAATTAAGTAAGATCGATAGCTCATAAATTGTGTAATATCAATCACACGCATAAATTAAGTAAGATCGATAGCTCATAAATTGTGTAACATCAATCACACGCATAAATTAAGGAAGATCGATATCTCATAAATTGTGTAATATCAATCACACGCATAAATTAAGTAAGATCGATAGCTCATAAATTGTGTAACATCAATCACACGCATAAATTAAGGAAGATCATTAACTCAAAAACTGTGTAATATCAATCACACGCATAAATTAAAGAAGATAGATAACTCATAAATTGTGTAATATCAATCACACGCATAAATTAAGGAAGATCGATAGCTCATAAATTGTGTAACATCAATCACACGCATAAATTAAAGAAGATCGATAACTCATAAATTGTGTAATATCAATCACACGCATAAATTAAGTAAGATCGATAGCTCATAAATTGTGTAACATCAATCACACGTATAAATTAAGTAAGAATCATGAATTAAGATCACTTACAAACATCTTGAAGGAGTGCCCTCGTGGTGTAATGGTTAAAGTGATGGACTGCGGAATCGTAGTACGCGAGTTCGAACTCAGTCGCACTATTACGTTCACTTTCGGACAAAAAACCTTGGGAAAGGTATGAACTACCTTATCCTCCCAGGTATGGGTTAAATAGCATCACTATGACACTTCTTAAAGGATGCCATGGGCATTGAATATGTAATATAATTGCCGAGGGATTTCGTTTTATATATCTTGCCTTTCGGTTTAGTTAGGATGAGAACCTTTCGGCTCAGTGCATGGGTTAGTTAGGTGCAAACATGAGCGCAGGTGTTCACGCGCGTGCAGAGAGGATGAGTCATTCAGAGATGTCAAAATAAAAATCCCAGATAGGAATTGGCCCAGGGGATGTCAGTAACGTCACGCACCGGAAGCGTGGGCTGAAAATTTGGGGATTCGAGAAAAGTAAGTTAGTTGAGTTCCTGCCTCCGAAGGAGAGGGTCGACTTTCAGAGCTGGGCGAGGCCAGACGAATTTTGTGCACTGAGGGCGTCGCGTGTTGCTTGGGTTGAGAGCTGACGATGTGAAAGCAGTCAGCATAGAAAGATTGTGTCTCTCTTTCCTCATGTCGAAAAAACTTTAAACTCAAAAATGTGAATAAAAGTTTCGTACCTGAACCAATTTCGTGTTTTCGGAATCCTATATATGTTTATGAACATTTTATGAACATTATGTCTATTTCACATATCCGTTTCATGGGTATGTTACAAATAAACTACGAAGGTTGATATGACATTAAACAAAGAAACGAAACCAAACGTCTTGATATCTTCACACACAGAAATTGAGTAAGAGATTACTCACATGCGTATGTGTTTTCAGTATTATCAATCACACGCATAAATTGAATTGAGTTAAGATTAATCAAATGAATTGAAGTAAGATGAATCACACGCAAACACTGAGATCAATCACATGCATAAATGAATTAAAAAAGATGAATCACTCTCATAAATTGAACAAGATCAATCACTTTTATAAAATGATTAGGATCAATCACATGAATAAATTGAGCAAGATTAGTCACTTATATTAATTGATTAGGATCAATCACACGAATAAATTGAGCAAGATCAATCACTTATATAAATTGATTAGGATCAATCACATGAATAAATTGAGCAAGATCAGTCACTTATATAAATTGATTAGGATCAATCACACGAATAAATTGAGCAAGATCAGTCACTTATATTAATTGATTAGGATCAATCACACGAATAAATTGAGCAAGATCAGTCACTTATATTAATTGATTAGGATCAATCACACGAATAAATTGAGCAAGATCAATCACTTATATAAATTGATTAGGATCAATCACATGAATAAATTGAGCAAGATCAGTCACTTATATTAATTGATTAGGATCAATCACACGAATAAATTGAGCAAGATCAATCACTTATATAAATTGATTAGGATCAATCACATGAATAAATTGAGCAAGATCAATCACTTATATAAATTGATTAGGATCAATCACACGAATAAATTGAGCAAGATCAATCACTTATATAAATTGATTAGGATCAATCACCCGAATAAATTAAGCAAGATCAATCACTTATATAAAATGATTAGGATCAATCACATGAATAGATTGAGCAAGATCAATCACTTATATAAATTGATTAGGATCAATCACACGAATAAATTGAGCAAGATCAATCACTTATATAAATTGATTAGGATCAATCACACGAATAAATTGAGCAAGATCAATTACTTATATAAAATGATTATGATCTATCACACGAATAAATTGAGCAAGATCAATCACTTATATAAATTGATTAGGATCAATCACCCAAATAAATTAAGCAAGATCAGTCACTTATATAAAATGATTAGGATCAATCACACGAATAAATTGAGCAAGATCAATCATTTATATGAATTGATTAGGATCAATCACACGAATAAATTGAGCAAGATCAATCACTTATATGAATTGATTAGGATCAATCACACGAATAAATTGAGCAAGATCAATCACTTATATGAATTGATGAGGATCAATCACACGAATAAATTGAGCAAGATCAATCACTTATATAAAATGATTAGGATCTATCACACGAATAATTTGAGCAAGATCAATCACAAACATGACTTGATTAAGATCTATCGCACAGATGAATTGATTAGTTTCTCATTTAATTGGTTTCTTTGTTTAATGGTATATCAACCTTTGTAGGTTATTTAATGCCAAAGCCATTCTCCTCGAAGGACAGTAGTGGTACTATTTAACCCATAGCTGTGAGGATAAGGAGGTTCATACGTTTCCCACGGGTATTTGCCCGAAAGTGAACGTAATAGCGCGACTGGAGTACGAACTCGCTTACTACGATTCCGCAAGCAATTGCTTTAACCATTACACCACGAGGACATCCCCCCCACAGATGAATTGAGTAAGATCACTCACTTACATAAATCGAATAAGATCAATGAGAAACACAAATTGAATAAGGTCAATCACACGCATAAATTAAGATCAATCACATTAAGTAAAATCTATCACAAACTCTCGCATAATTTGAACAACATCACCCACACGCATAAGTAGAGTAAGATCCATCACACGCATAAACAGAGTAGGATCAATTAGTCGCATAAATTGAGTAAGATCAATTGCACACGCAAATTGATTAAGATCAATCACACGCATAAACTGAATAAGATCAAACACTCACGAATTAAATAAAGATCAATCACTAACATGAATTGAGTAACATCAATCACTCACATATACTGATTAAGATCAATCTCTTATATAAATTTATTAAGATCAATCACAAACATGAATTATGTACGATCACGATTAAATGCATCAACGTGGTGTGTAAATGGAGGTGCCCGTGGTGTCATTGTTATCGTCGTAGGAAAGGAACACAGCGACACGAGTTCAAATCCTGGACGAGACTGATTGCATTTCACATAGCACTAATACCCTTGCGAAAGGTATGAATCCAATTATTCTCTCTCCAACTATGGGTAAATAGTAGGACAGACTAGGTTCTTCAGCCTTGGTCAGGCAACTAGTCTAGGAGAAGGAAAAACTCTGACTTAAAACCTGTTAAACTCCGCTTAAAAAATGACCTTGTGTCATATCCTTCCCGAGCGGAGGGGTTGGGTAAATAGGATCAACGTGGTGTGTAAATGCAAATAGCCTTGTACAGGATTTGAAATCGGATCACTGTATTCATTTTTTACGCCGTTTGTGGTTTAAGAACCCTTGTAGGATTATTTTATACCAAAGTAATTATAACAATAGTTGGCGACTGCAGTCGAGGGCGACCAGAAGGCTCCCTTTTCAATAGCTACTGCACCGAGGTGTAGAGGAGGGCGCTACTCCTTTCCTTGGATTGCTCCACTTTACCCTTGATACGTACCTTATATTGATGAGTGCTAAGCAAGGAGGTATTAAGTACCATTTTAAAAGTCTTTGGTATGACGCGACCTGGGATTGAACACAGGTCTCCCGAACCATTGGCGAACACTCGGCTTTCTATTATATCCCGTTCAAACATGTATCTAGACAATTATTTCAAGCTGATACACCACTGCACTATAAAAGCTTTGAAATTCAGAATAATTTTAGAAATTAAAGGGACCTAAAAAATTAATACAATATTGGATAAAAGTGAAACTGAGAATAATGGCAACGATTTGGTGTCTTTATTCTTAAAGGCATATCAAACTTCATAAGATATTTAAAGCCAAAGCCATCCTCGTAGAAAAGCAGGAGGGGTACTATTCAACTCATAACTGGGAGATCAGGGGGTTCATGCCTTTCTCAAGGTCATTAGCCCGAAAGTGAACGTAATAGCTTGACTGGGATTCGAACTCTTTTATTACGTCTCTGTAGTCCCGTATTTTACCCATTACTCCACGGAGATTAACTTATAATGGTGACGAAGGACTCTCTACACTACAGAAAAAAAAAGCAAGAAGCAGACGATACCCCGCCAAAAACTATTACGGATGTACTTCACATATCGCTTTTTCAAATATACCTGGGGGGGTGTCCTCGTGGTGTAATGGTTGAAGCGATGGACTGTGGGATCGTAGTTAGCCAGTTCGTACTCTAGTCGCGCTATGACGTTCACTTTCAGGCAAATACCCTTGGGAAAGGTATGAACCCCCTTATCCTCCCAGCTATGGGTTAAATAGTACCACTACTGTTCTTCTAGGAGAATGGCTTTGGCATTATGCCATTAAACAAAAGAAACCAACCAATCAAATACACCTACCAAAGCCGAATCCCTGCAACATAATCTAGAGCAGGCAGCAGAAGGAATTGGCTTCCATGTGAATGAATACAAAACGGAGTACATGTGTTTTAATCAACGATGGTTCTCTGAAATTAGTGGACAAGTTCACGTACCTCGATAGCAACGTCTCATCTACTGAAAAAGATATCAACATGCGCTTAGTGAAGGCATGGACAGCTATCGATAGGTATCGATCATATGGAAGTCAGACCTATCCGATAAAATAAAACGCAATTTCTGCTAAGCAGTAGTTGTGTCAATTCTATTATATGGATGTCTTGTATAGTCATATGCAGATTCATCCAAAACACAACGACACAATGAAGATGAGTGACACAGTCTTATAGAAAAATATACCTCTCAATTTATTTGAAAGGTTTGTGTGTGAGAGGGAGTTGGAGACCGAACAGAACTGCAACATATTGATCCTCACTCTATTGGCCATAACTGTGTTTCTTTCCTGTTCTCTTGGGCTGCTGAACCGGGGGCCTGAGGGCCCACTCTGCTGGGTGCTGGCTTCCTCTACTGCATCTCGTCACCAACGGGTCTGGTCTCCAAACTAACTGACTTCCTATCTTCACCGAGTTATATAATAGTTCAATCGCCCACTCAATATCTCCCTATAACTGGCCATCGGGATGTGTCACTTCCGCTGTCTTTGGAATGGCATGTTTGATTGTCATCGAGCGGAAATAACTGTCATGCAGTTCACAGGTCACTCTCTTTCGGTGCATCAATCTATGACTGTACTGCGGGATTTTACCTTGTCCTATTTTGTCAGCCAAGCTTGCCCACGCCAATGGAATATGCACTTCCACTGTCTTTGGAATGGCATGTTTGGCTGGGTCGAAGGTCAATATACAACAGATGCACCACTCGGACGTTGACTAAGCGTTTAGTGAAAAAGCTAGACGGGAACTGCACAAGAATGCTCTGAGCCATATTGAACAAATCCTGGAAGAAACATCTCATAAAACATCCGCAATACAGCCACCTACCTCCTATTTCTAAAGTAATCCAAATAAAACGAAAAAGACATGCGGGATACTGCTGGATGAGCAAGGATGAACACGTAAGTGACGTTCTCACATGAACCCCTTAACACGGAGGTGCCAGTGTTAACCGACCAAGAACTTATTTACAACAATTCTGGACGCACACAGGATGTAGACTAGAAGACAAACCAGAAGCGATGGACAATAGGGACGAAGGGCGAGAGATAGAGTTAGAGATATCGGTGTTAGTGTTAAAATAGCAAAAATCTTTATTAATAAAATAGCTCTTAAAACATTAATATTCCTACAGTATGAAGTTTTGGGGAATGCGGAGTACCCCTTCATTGCCATTGCTCCCAGGTCCACTTTCACCCGGCGTGGTAGCACCTGGTAGGGCCCTATCTATGGGTTAAATAGAACTAACGGCTTAGTCGAGGGTGACCCGAAGGCTCCCTTTTCGATAGCTTACTACGCCAAAGTGTAGGGAAGGGCGCTACTCCTTTCCCTGGATTGCTCCACTTTACCCTTGTTCCGTACCTTATAATGCTGAGTGTTAAGCAAGGAGGCATCAAGTACCATTTTTTGAGTCTTTGGTATGACTCGACCTGGGATTGAACCCAGGTCTCCCGGGCCATTGGCGAACACTCTAACCGCTAGGCCAATGTCCGGCTTACTCATCCTAAACTGAATTGTTTGACAAAACTGAATGGCTTGAAATAGAAATGTTTTTGAGAATTGAACCGGACTTACATTTAAACTGTGTGCTTATGCTAAACTGAATTATTTGAAAGGGAACAGTTTTTGACATTGAAACTGTACTTACACTAAACTGAATTGTTTAATATAGAACTGTTTTGACATTTAACGGTAGAACCGATTGACTAAACTGAATAGATTGAAATAGAAATGTTTTTTTCACATTCGAACTGCGTATTTATACTAAACTGAATTGTTTAAAATAGAACTATTTTCATAAAAATGGGTTTGGTGTTAAATAACCTACAAACGTTGATATTCCATACAAATCAACCAACCAACCAACCAACTAAGTATGAAGTGCTTACTTGTTTTAAGAATATCCAATAATCTTAAAACATTTAAATCCATTTGAGAATTTTAACTCGAAAAGGAAAATAAAACCTTTCTAAGATTTACCCTTCTATATTTTTAAATGGCCAGCGAGGACCACGTGGAGCAAAAGAAAAAAAAATCTAGAAAAAATGGATCCATAACTAGCTTGTTCCCTTGACAAAAGCGTCGTTTAGTTAAATAGGACAGAGTAGTCACGTGCCGTGCGATTTCAACTATGTCAGTGCATTTTCAATTCGACATGCGTGCGCGCAAAAAAAATCTTGCATTTAGAGCCTGTCGCGTGTATATTCCACCCTTTCAGAAACAACTTTTTTACGGGTCTTCTATCCTTTCGCTGACTCAATTTCTGCTCCCAGCAATGGATTAAATAGTACCACTACTGTTCTTCTATAAGGATGGCTTTCGCATTAAATAACCCACAAAGATTGATATACCAATTAAATTTCAGCGAGACAGTTTATCTCAAAAACACACGTCGCCGTTTTGATGCTTTCGTTTCACGAGTATACATTTTTCACGTACGTATACGTAAGTAAGGACTGCTACATTGTAACCCCTTGTTTTAACAACAAATACACGTATACACAGATATTTTCAAACAAAACACTCTTACAGTCACATGATATTTGTATCAGTCACCTCCTCACGCAACCACGAATACCTAAAAAATTATATCCGAACATTTTTTCTACTTTTGTATTATTTTTGCTTAATTATTAGTATATAAAATTGTCTGTTGTATGTTATTGTGTTGTGAATTTTCTTTTGTCTGCCTGGTTCATTTCTTTGTGTTGTAAATTGTGGAACGGCTCTTTAAGTTCTGTTTCCAACAAAACCTCGAGACAACTAAACGACCAATTCATCCTCCACACTTTAAAGGTTTGTCGATTGATTATGGTTTAATATTATTTCAACCCTTGAGATAGATGGCAATTACACAAGAATGCTGCGTGCAATCCTGAACAAGTCCTGGCAGCAACACCCCACAAGACACCAACTGTACGGCCACCTACCCCCTATCACGAAAACTATCCAAGTTAGACGAACCAGACATGCAGGACACTGCTGGAGAAGCAGAGATGAACTCATAAGAGATGTACTCTTATGGATCCCCACACATGGCCGCGCAAAAGCAGGACGACCAGCTCGAACGTACATTCAGCAGCTATGTGAGGATACGGGATGTTGTCCTGAAAACCTGCCTAGGGCGATGAACGATAGGGAGGAGTGGCGAGAGAGGGTCAGGGATATCCGTGCTACCAGCGCGATATGATGATGATATATGTAAATATGTGTTTCAATGTCAAATGTTTATATATATACATATAAAGATTTGACATTATATATATATATTATATATACATATATATATATATATGTGTGTGTGTGTGTGGGTGTGTGTGTGTGTGTGTGTGTGTGCTTATATGCTTGTGATTTGTAATTGAATAGATTGTAAGTAACTTCAGTAATGTCAAATCTTTATATATATATATATATATATATATATATATATATATTTAAAGATTTTACATTACATATATATATATGTGTGTGTGTGTGTGTGTGTGTATGTGTTTAAATGTTGGTGATTTTTAATTGAATAGATTGTAAGTAACTTAAGTAATGTCAAATCTTTATATATATATATATATATATATATATATATATATATATATATATATATATATATAAAGATTTTACATTATATGTGTGTGTGTGTGTGTGTGTGTGTGTGTGTTTATATGTTGGTGATTTTTAATTGAAGAGTAAGTAACTTAAGTAATGTCAAATCTTTATATATATATATATATGTATATATAAAGATTTTACATTATATATATGTGTGCGTGTGTGTGTGTGTGTGTGTGTTTATATGTTGGTGATTTTTAATTGAAGAGATTGTAAGTAACTTTATTTTTAAACCAGTTATTATTAAAACCCATTTGTTTGTTGGGGAGGGTTTCAATGGCGTAAATGCTAAAGCGTGTGATTGCGGCCTCAACGTAAATGATTTCGAACTCCAGTCCCGCTAATACTTTCACTTTCGTACCAGTAGTCTTGGGAAAGGCATGAACTCCTTTATTCCTCCAGCTATGGAGTCCTCGAAAGTTGACATACCATTAAACAAAGACACCAAAACAACTGATTTTTTGTATACAGTTAATATTTTCCCAAGTAAATTATACTGTCTCACGTCTGTTCATTGTTCTCTTTTTGGTTTGGTTTGTTTGGTTTTATGGCATATCAACCTTTGTAGGTTATTTAACGCCAAATCCATTTTTATGTAAATAATCTGTCCTATTGAAAACAATTCAGTTTACCATAAGTACACAGTTTAATTGTCAAAAACATTTCTATTTCAAACTATTCAAGCAGTTATATGTAATAATTCAGTTAAGTGTAAATACAGTTTTAATGTCGAAAAACAGTTCTATTTGAAATAATTCAGTTAAACATGAGCACGCAGCTTAAGTGTAAGTACGGTTTAATTGTCAAAAACGTTTCTATTTCAAGCTATTCAGTTTACTCAATTCATTTTAGCATAAGTATGCCGTTAGTTCTTTTTAACCCATAGATAGGACCCTTATCAGGTGCTACCACTCCGGGCCTGAGTGGACCTGGGAGCGATGGCAATGAAGGGGTACTCCGCATTCCCCAAATCTCCAGCATGCTGGAACCTCACCATCAGATTGTTTAGTGTCATGTCCAGGACACTCGTTGGGGGGTCTTACCCCTCTGCAGAAGTGCAGTCAGTGTATTCTACAGCCCCAGCCAACTGGGCAATGTTCTCTTTTTGTTGGTATTTTTCGGCTCCCCTCAAGGTTAAAATGTGACACAAGTCTGTTCAATAATGAGGTGTACCGCGGGAAGCAAAACTCCTGCGTGTGCCAAAATTGCTTTACATATCCTTTTGTGTATAGTTATATTCGGCTCTTTCCGATGTTAAAATGATACACAAGGTTTGTTTAATATGTATGTGTCAGAATGTCTCACCTCTCTGCAGGGGATACGTTCAAGGTATTCTAAACTTCTCATTAAATAATTTTAAACTTCTCATTATATTCTAAACTTTTCATTAAATAATTCTAAACTTTTCATTAAATTCAAAACTTCTCATTAAATAATTCTAGACTTCTAATTAAATAATTCTAAACTTCTCATTAAATAATTCTAAACTTCTCATTTATTCTAGACTTCTCATTAAATAATTGTAAACTTTTCATTAAATTCTAAACTTCTCGTTAAATTCTAAACTTCTCATTAAATTCTAAACTTTTCATTGAATTTTTCTAAACTTCTCGTTAAATAATTCTAAACTTCTCATTAAATTCTAAACTTCTCATTAAATAATTCTAAACTTCTCGTTAAATAATTCTAAACTTCTCATTAAATTCTAAACTTCTCATTAAATAATTGTTAACTTTTCATTAAATTCAAAACTTCTCATTGAATAATTCTAGACTTCTAATTAAATAATTCTAAACTTCTCATTAAATAATTCTAAACTTCTCATTAAATAATTCTAAACTTCTTGTTAATTCTAAACTTCTCATTAAATTCTAAACTTCTCATTAGATAATTGTAAACTTCTCATTAAATTTTAAACTTCTCGTTAAACTCTAAACTTCTCATTAAATTCTAAACTTTTCATTGAATAATTCTAAACTTCTCATTAAATAATTCTAAACTTCTCATTAAATTCTAAACTTCTCATTGAATAATTCTAAACGACAGGGAAGGTTTCCATAGCGTAGTGGTTAACGTGCTGGACTACGACATCCTAGTAGTCGTATTTTTGCATTTACTTTCGAATTAATCTCCTTGGGAAAAATATTGAACCCGTTAATCCCTTCAGCTTTTAATTAATAAGTATCACAGCTGCTTTTCTCCTGGGATGTCTTTTACACTGAAGAACCCACGATGGTTGTTAAACTATATAACAAAGAAACCAAACCAAACCTTGTATGTAAGAAATGAAATTTTTTTCTGAGTGTGTTTGATTGTAATGGTAATGAAGGATTTGTTGTTTGGTTGGATGGTTGGGTTTTATGGCATATCAACCTGTAGAATCGTGAAGGAAGAGATATACCGAGAAACACGCAGTTAAATCGTTTTATTGATTAATCAAGGGTATATACAATATCGTAAGTGAATTAATAAGTATCACAGCTGCTTTTCTCCAGGGATGTCTTTTACACTGAAGAACCCACGATGGTTGTTAAACTATATAACAAAGAAACCAAACCAAACCTTGTATGTAAGAAATGAAATCACGTGTCGCTATTAAAAAAAACTGCTGACCGCTTCGAGAGCGACGTCTTTTATACATCCTGGCCACCGGATGTCAAGGTATTACCAGCCACATCACAACACAACCCTTGTAGGTTATTTAATGCCGAATCCATTTTTATACTAATGAACAGTTCTATTTCAAACAATTCAGCTTAGCATAAGTACACAGTTCAATTGACAAAAAACATTTCTATTTCAAGCTACTCAGCTTATTCAAACAGTTCTAATTTAGTTTAGTATAAGTATAGTCTTTGTTTACGCACAGTTAAATGTCAGAACTGATCTGTTTTAAATAATTCAGTTTAGCATTAATACGCAGTTTATATACCAAAACAATTCTATTTCAAGCAGTTCAGATTAGCATAAGTACACCGTTTACTTCTATTTGACCCATTGGTTGGGCCCTATCAGGTGTTACCATAGATAGGACCCTATAAGGTGCTACCACTCTGGGCTTGAGTGGACCTGGGGGGGGGCGATGACAATTAAGGGGTCTTCCGCATCTCCCGAAACTTCATACTTAGTAAGAATATTAATGTTTCATGAGCCATTGTATGAATAAAGTTCTCAACCATTTTAAACAGGTAAACCCATCATCATCATCATTATGTCGATGGCAATGAAGGGATACTCTACACTCCCCAAAGCTCCAGCAACACTGCAACCTCACAATTAGAATGTTTAGTGTCATATCCAGGGCACATTAAGGGTTGGGGGGTCGTACCCCTCTGGAGAAAAGCAGTCGGTGTATTCTTTAGCTCCAGCCAACTGGGCAAGGTAATGAAGGAGTACTTCTTGAGCCTCACCATCAGATGTAGTTAAGAGGACATCCTTTTTGGTGTGGGGTCTTTATGATGTTAAAGAGTTTCCAACGTTATACAGAATCAATAGACGTTATAGCTAAAATACTCGACTGTGACCAAGTTTTAAGGAAAATCGTGAACAACAGTAAGGCTTGAGAAAGCTTTATCCTGCTTAGAATAACTGATACACGTGTGGTGAGATTACATATTTAGGTACTTAACTAAAGAGTTCCTCAGAAAGGGAGATAGCCATAAAATAAAGGACGTAACTCTCGATTGCTTATTACACGAGCTCAAAAAAGAGTCGTACACTTATGTTCACTTTCGGAGTAATACCTTGTGAAAGGTATGAACATCTTTATTCCTATATTTAAATAACCCATGAAGGTTGATATGCCATTAAATAAGAAAATCAAACCATCAAAACTCAAATAGTTTTCCTCACATCTAGATTATTAAAGTCTCCTATTGAGAGTATATAACTTACTTTATTCTTTTAGATAGAAAAGTATGAAATTGTAATTATGAAAGGAATTGGGGTTGAAAATAATAACATTCAAAAAGAAAGAAAAATACAATAAAAAAATAAAATAAAATTTTAAAAGAAATATAATAACATTTTAAACTTGCCTAATTACAATTATATGACGCAAAGAAATAAAAGAATGTTAAGAACATTTCCTGTCACTTCTTATAACCTGATTCTTGTCATATCGAAAAGACGTCAAGATTGTCTTTTTCAATAGTGAGGCAATTTTAGCATGTACAATTAAATAAAGGATGCATATAAAATTTGGAATTATGCTAATGAAATTCCCGTAACAAAATTTCAAGAGTAAATAAAATTAAAAAAAAAAAAACAGATAAAAAACAAAACAGAAAACAAACTCTTAATAATATGCGTCCATAAATTGAAGTACTCGAGGGATAATAAAATGGCTGCCTCCGTTATTTGCCGGAAATACCCAGAATGCATTCCTGATGATAGAATTGTAATTTAAAGTTAAATAATTATCTAACGATTTTCTTAACGATTTTACTTTAAGAAACTTTAGATGTCTGCTTTTTAAAAACAAGACAAATACGTTCTTTTGTTCATTCTCTTCCCTTAAAATTTTTCCTTCATTATGTCTTCCAAGTGAACATGTTGGTGAATATTATTGCGTTTCTTCTGGTTTTTAAGCAGCCCACATGAAAAAAAAGAGGCCAATCATGCGAATATAAACCCGAGAACTGAGAGGAAGGCCTACGCACAAACGTGAAGAGGATTGACATCAGTCCAAATGAAGACAATGGCAGAGACGCGTTTATTCATGAAGCACGAGGGGATATACGCCTGAGTGCGCATACACCGTATTTTGTTCATGCTTCTTCATAGATGTAAACATTTATGAAACAAGACAATGCGTATTTATATGTATATGTGTAGTTGGCTATATTCATGTCTTACTAAACGCTCACATTGATATACACACACACACACACACACACACACACACATATATATATATATATATACATATATATATATATATGAACGAAGTTTGTTTACTGTCTGATTCTATATTCATATCTTACTAAACGCTCACATTGATATATATATATATATATATATACACACACACACACACACACACATATATATATATATATATATATATGAACGATGTTTGTTTACTGTCTGATTCTAGCTCATTCGGTCGTTAGACGTTTGCATAATCGAGAAAATGATAGTTACCAGTCGTTGACTATGTGTCTACGCTTCTATAACTTATATATATATATATATATATATATATATATATATATAGCTCCTTTTTAAATGGCTACTACACCGAGGTGTAGAGGAAAGCACTAGTCCTTTCCATGGATTGCTCAAATTACCCTTAATCCTTACATTATAATGCTGACTATTAAGCCAGGATATATCAAGTAACACTTTTTGAGTCTTTCTTATGACTCAACCTGAATTTGACGTGGATTTTCGGTTCGTTCCTAGAGACCCCGTGTGCTTTGACAAGCTGTCAGGTTGTGATTAGTAAACAGAGGGATGACAGCGCGTCATGGCAGCCGGGTCCAACAGGTGTGTAACCGGAAGGAGACAACGAGATCAGATTTAGACGGAGTGCAGAGAATCGAGAGTCGAGCCAGAGACACGCGGATGATCAGAGGCGTTAAGCCGTCTGATAATACGGCTTGCATGGGAGTACAAGCGTTGGTATCCCCTGGCTCCCGGAAGAAGATATGGGACAAGAAGAAGTCCCCTCTCAGAGTATATGTCTCTCAATCTATCTCTCAACTAAAAACAAGCTGTGGGCCCTTTTGGATAATAAAATGAGAGATATATTTTTATAAAGAAGTGTTTCGTTCGTTCATTGAATCGAGTAAATAATGTATAAGGGTATATAGCATAATAATAAAGCCATGATGATGTCAACCCTTCTAGAAAAAGTCAATTCCAAAATCAAAACTGGAGAAGAAAGTTCCACCATCATACCACTGTTAACTTCGACATATCATTTGACAGGAAAAGACTTAGAGAAGTTAAACTGAAATAAAATCTGAAGTTTGCATAGTCATATATCATCTTGATATGTTTGCTACTAGGCCGTATCTTGCCCAGTTAGCTGGGGCCGTAAAGTAAACCAACTGCTTCTCTGCAGAATGGTAAGACCCCCACCACCACCACCACAACATGTGTCCTGGATATGACACTAAACAATCTGATGGCGAGATTCCAGTAATGCTGGATCTCTGGGGAATGCAGAGTACCCATTCATTACCATCGTTCCGATGTCCACTCAAGCTCAGAGTTGTAACACCTGATAGGGTCCTATCTATGGGTCAAATAGAACTAAACTGCGTTCTTATGCTAAATTGAATTACTTGATATAGAACTGTTTTGATATTTAAAATGCGTACTTTTGCTAAACTGAATTGTTTGAAATATAACTGTTTTGATTTTAACTGTGTGGACGTAAACTATATTTATACTAAACTGAATTGTTTGAAATAGAACTGTTTGACTAAACTGAATAGCTTGAAATAGAAATGTTTTTGACAGTTAAACTGTGTACTTACATTTAAACTGCGTATTTATGCTAAACTGAATTGTTTGAAATAGAACTGTTTGACTAAACTGAATAGCTTGAAATAGAAATGTTTTTGACAGTTAAACTGTGTACTTACATTTAAACTGCGTATTTATGCTAAACTGAATAGTTTGAAATGGAAATTTTTTGGCATGCTAAACCGAATTGTTTGAAATGGAACTGTTTTTGACATTGAAATCGTACTTACACTAAACCGAATTGTTTGAAATGGAAATGTTTTTGCATGCTAAACTGAATTGCTTGAAATGGAAATGATTTGACATTTAACTGTGTGGACGTAAACTATACTTACACTAAAGTGATATGCTTGAATTAGAACTGTTTGACTAAACTGAATAGTTCGAAATAGAAATGATTTTGACAATTAGACTGTGAACTCATGCTAAACTGAATTGTTTGAATTTGTATAAAAATGGGTTTGGCATTATATAACCTACAAAGGTTGATTGCCATAAAATACAACCAACCAACCAGCTAGGCTGTATCTATGAAGATTCAGAGAGTGCCGTAAGGGTCGTTTTACCAATTGTTTGCTGTTTTATATCTTGGTGTCTGAGGCGCACTCATTGGGGGAATGCCGACGGAGCCGAAGGTATTTTTGGATTTTGCCAGACGCGTATGGGCTGCAGCCCTGAGCCCGGACCCACTTTAAAAAAGGCCTTGTGCCGTACTTGTCCGGTGGTGGGACGGTAACGTGCAGATATCTTACAACTTTATCATATGCTTCTAGTGTAATCGTCACAATTAGTTATAACTAAAGTCAAAATGATATTTGACTTGTAATTTTAGTAATAAAGATTTATCAAGTTGCAATCATCTATCTATCCATCTATCTTAGTCTGCCAATTTCTCTCTTACTCTCTCTCTCTCTCTCTCTCTCTCTTTCTGAAACACACACACTCTCGCTTTCTCTCTCTCCCTCTCTCTCTCTCTCTCTCTCTCTCTTTCTCTTTCTCTCTCTCTCTCTCTCTTTGTATATACATACCCAACCTCTCTGAACAGGCAGGATGCAACACAATGTCAATTTTAAAGCGGAGTTCAACAGGTTTAAATTCAGTGTTTTCCTTCTCCTTCACCGGTTGCCATTCCACAATCAAAGAACCCAGTCTGCCCTACTATTTACCCATTGCTTACTGGAGAATAATTGGATTCATACTTTTCCCCAAAGTATTTGCGCGGTGTGAAAAGTAAATAGCCTCATCCAGGTTTTGAACCTGGATTACCGCGTCTGTTTCCAACGAAAGACGTTATTACGCCGCAAGTGCCCCAATATATATATATATACAGTTTATTTATTTATTTATTTATTTATTCATCCATCTCGGGCTGTTTGTAGTTAGCTATCAGATGTTATTTATTCACTTTTACTTAGAGCCACACGAAAAGTGTATATTTAGTTCTGATTGCTGCTAGATATTGTTTTCGCTGCTTATTTGTTGCCATGTCGATGAAGGTCTTCTGGAAAATGAAGTGCGCTGATCAATGTAATTTTTTCTTTTCTCGATCACCACGAGGCATGAACGAAGTGTATCCTTCGCATCCAGCGGACAATAATAAAATGGTTACGAGATTCTGGGAAATGTGGTTTCTACTTTCTGTGAAGAAGAAGAAGAAGAAGAAGAAGAAGAAGAAGAAGAAGAAGAAGAAGAAGAAGAAGAAGATTTTTTTGTATAAACTGAGAGAAATATACAAAAAACAAACATTTTATATAAAACTCAAATAATTATTATTTCGTATTGCAATAGCCCTCTTAATTAATGTAATACTATATATATATATATATATATATGTGTGTGTATGTGTGTGTGGTTAGGCACCAGTCGTTCATTTAAGCATGTTTGATTAAATAGAAAGACACATTTTGTCGGTATAATTTAATTAAGATCCTTTCGAGTTTCCTGATAAGTGTCTTGTTTTCAGGTTGGAATTGGTGGATCAATTTACGAAAATTGTCTCGAGCGCTTTCGGACCCTTCATAGGCCATCATCAGGGCTTGCTTGCATGTGTAAAGCGTTTTTCTTTAAATTAGTTTTGGAAGGTTTTGGGGTTTTATAACATAACAAAACTATGCAAACGCTGAGTTGGATAAAACTAAGTTGCTGATGAATTTAAAAAACAGAACGCTATCAACTGAAATAGAATACTATCAAGAAACACGGAATATTAAAAAGAAATTCTAAGGACATTTCAAAACATTATCGCTATTTTCAAAATTAATTCTATTGATTTTAGGTTTTTGTTTTTATGTTGTATAACGTAATACAACTATACGTATATATGCAACTATATGCAGTAACATAGTCAACAATAATGGCGAACTTCAATGAACGAACGAACACACTTCTTTATAAAAATATACCTCTCACACTTTATTCTCGAAAAGGTTGATGTTCGTTGTGTGTGAGAGTTGAGACAGACTGCTACATATTGACCCCAAGTTCTTCTGACCATAGCAGCACTTCTTTCGCATACTGGTTGGGCTGCTCAACCGTGGGTCACTGAGGGCTCGAGCCCTCTGTCTGGAGCTGGTTCTCACTCCGCTGGCATCCTATCTCCAACTGACTCCAACTCCAACTGGAACTGGAACTGACTGACTGATTGACCCAAGCCGTCTGTGGCACCTAGTTATATCTTTGTTTGATATCCACCTGCTTCCGCTGGCTTTCCGCTAATTTACACTGGTGCATCCCCTGATAGACGGCTCGGTCGAGGGTCAATATATAACAATTATACATCGGGTCACTAGGATTTGTAGTCAGAGCTTATCAATTTCGTGTGTTATTATAGTGGTGCTTCCAACTAGAATTTTTCGAAAATTGGATTTAAGAATAGAATGGGTTTTAAAATGTAAGACTATGGAGCTGGAATCATTAAGGTGCATTGTATGACGTTTAGAAAGAGTTTTAGTGGTAAGACCACCATACGCGCGATTTTCTTTGGACAAACAGTCTCTAAAGGGATATTTGAACATATATACGACATTGGTCCTATTAAAAAGTTCAGTAGATGGCGAAGTGTTATTAGAAATAATTAGTTTGGAGGTTTTAAATTTCTTGTGGTATAAAATAAATATAACTTTTTTGGTAGGGTCGGTAGGGAGAACATTTTTTGGATAAGGTTTTTAATATATGTTCATCTATCTTATAATTACTATGAAATTAGTTTTTCTAGTAAAGGTTTATTGATTGTTTATAGTTTAGGGTATTGTCTATGTTATGTTGTTCAGGTTTATTAATAATTAAATTATACAGACAAAATGTGTCTTTATTATTTAATCACATATATATATATATATATACATATATATATATATATATATATATATCTTTTTTTTTTTTCATCATACAACGTGTGAAAGCATGTGCGATACCATGTCCTCATCATCCGCCATCCAGGGGTGATAACACAGTTTCGGTAGCTCAAGGCGGTACTGCCACCCCTGGCGCTACCAAGCTGCTTTTGCCACCGGACAGGATATTAAGAGACTCATATATATATATATATATATATATATACGCCAGATCAATTAAATGCAGAGACTACATTGGATGTTAATCTTCATTTTCTGAGTGCAGTTTTGCACACACACACACACACACACACACACACACACACACACACACACACACACACTCTCTCTCTCACACACACACACACACACACACACACACACACACACACACACACACACACACACACACTTATATATATATATATATAAATTTATATATATTTATATAAGCATGTTTGAGTAAATAATAAACACATTTTGTTTATATAATTTTATCAAGATCCTTTCAACTTTCCTGAGAAGTGTCTTGGTTTCAGATTGGAATTGATGGATGAATTTATGAAAATTGTCCTGAGCGCTTTCGGACCCCATTCTATTCTCATATCCAAATTTCGAAAAATTCTAGTTGAAGACACCACTATAATATCACACAAAATTAATAAGCTACGACTACGAATCCAAGAAGCCTTACATAAAAAGAAATTAAAACATCTTAGAATCATTAGAATTAATTTTAAAAATTGCGACAATTTTTTGAAAGGCCTTTCGTTCTTTTCTTTTTTTAAAAAATTCTATATTTCTTGATATTATTCAATTTCTGTTGATAGCGTTCTATTTTTAAAATTTATCGGCATCTCAGTTTTATCCAAGTCTACGTTTAAGTAGTTTTGTAATGTTATAAAAAAACATTAAAAAAAACTTCAAAAATCTCTTTAGAAAATGCTCTTTATACATGCAAGCAACCCCCGATGATGGCCTGTGATAGACCCGAAAGCGCTCTAGACAATTTCAGTAAATTCCTCCAGCAATTCCTTATATATATATATATATATATATATATATATATATATATATATATATATAAGCTTGGCTCTTTAACCTTGGTATGGCAAATGGTCTTGGAGAACGAAAAGCCTGAATTCAAACCTATTTAATCCCGCTTCAAAATTTGACCTTATTTTTCATTCTGATCATGCAGAGTGGTTTCATTAATATGCCAACGTTTAATATCTTGTTTTTCTTAAAAGCTATATTCTGGATGATGTTGAAATAAAAATTAAAATAATGAAAATTTTTTTCTGAAAATGATATGATTGAAATTTTTTTTTTTAAATTACACACATAAGATTTTTTTTTTTTTTTTTAAACTGAGAATTTCTTTATTTTTATAAGGATTCTAAAATAAATAAAAAAAAAAAGAAAGATCTGCAACAAGTAAGTTTCTCTTTTTTGAAAAAGTTAAAAATAAAAGAAAAAAATTGAGATACAGATGAATAAGATATGTAATTAAAAATTTTCGAACACTGATTACGTCACATAGATTTTGAAACAGGACGCTGCTAAAAATAATAAAGCGTTAAGTATTTTCTCATTTTTTTTTTTTTTTCGTTTCATCTTTTTCCTTTGAAAATTATTTTTCGGGGTTGGCTGATGAGACATAACATCTCATGTCAACATCACTCTTAAAATGGTTTTAAAATAATGAAACGTGGGCATTTTATGCATAAATAAACAAATACATCCTCCGAATACCTTGTTTATTTATATTTTATTTTTACATACAGTCGAATTCATTTTCAGTTACCTCTAATATATATATATATATATATATATATGTGTGTGTGTGTGTGTGTGTGTGAGAGAGAGAGAGAGAGAGAGAGAGAGAGAGAGAGAGAGAGAGATAGAGAGAGAAGAAATGAGTTGAATCCGACAGAATGTACGCAGGAAAGGTAAAACGGAAGAAAGATATGTTTGATGACTTGTTTATTTACCAACGCGTTTCGACTTCGATATTTTTTTTTGTTGAATGCAAGAATATTTTATCAAAATTATTTTAGTGTGAGAAATCATTATGTTTGGTAAATTTTGATTCAATTGGAAGTCTTCGTCAGGGATTGTGGATCTTGCTATGTGAAAAAAAAACAAAAAAAAACGGAGTAATACGGTAGATATGTTCCAATTGCGTCATGTCATGCGATGGAGTTTTTTTATTTTTTTTAAAGTAAATGGTATTTTGTGGTTTGAAAAAAAGAGGAGCTAGTCTTTTTAAAAGCCATGAATAACCACAAACATCCATCCCACAATATGAATAAAATTAAACTTAGCTAAAATACCAACCCTTTAAAAAGATACATAATATTACCCCCAAATCGCACCGCCACCCTCATTGAAAAAAGCTTTAATTACTTAGGCAGAAAAGCTACTATCTCTACAACAAAAAACAATGAAACAATAAAGACCAATTGTTTTTAGTTAGAATCATTTTGAGACGAGACTACTTAATCTGAGAATTAATTTTTTTTCTTATTTATTGCGGTCTTTTTGTCCTCATCTTGATAGTTTTTGTGTTGTTTCTTGTTTCACTACGTTTCCGTCAAATTTCACCTCTGGCCTTCTTCAGGTGATTTTTACCACGACCTCGGATAGGAATGCTGAGTCTTGTAACCGTATCCCCAGTAATTACTGCCTTCCATAGTTGTTGTCTATTGCACCACAACAACTATGGAAGGCAGTAATTATTGGGGATACGGTTACAAGACTCAGCATTCCTATCCGAAGTCGCGGTAAATCACCTGAAGAAGGTCAGTGGTGAAATTTGCCCGAAACGTAGTGAAAGAAGAAACAACACAAAAACTACCAAGATGAGGACAAAAAGTCTGCAATAAATAAAAAAAAGAAAGAAAAAAAAATTCATTCTCAGTAAAGACCAACTTCAAAACCACAAATTCCTTATCCAACGCAGATGTTTATAAATCAGCTTCCAAAAATTGCAATAAATCTTACATAGGAGAAACTAGCAGAAATCGAAACAAAAGAATCTATGAACATAAAAAAAAAGACTTTAAAACTGGTAACACAACAAACTCTTTAGTTTTTCATAATATTTCAACCAACCACACATTCGATTTTCAAAATTCTGACATATATGCTTCCATTCATGACAAAGATAAACGAAGAATAATGAAAGCATATTTGATAGCATACCAAAACACAATATTACCATGATAAGGTTTTTTTTTTCATAATATCACTGTCTCTAAGGGGAATACGAAAAGAATTCAAAATTCACACTAAAAATTACCTTCCCTTTCTCTAAACATTAAAAGCAATAAAACGTCACAAAACCGTTTTTCAAACCACAAAACGCCATTTACTTAAAAAAAAAAAATTCCAACCATATTGTTTAAAAATAAGTTTGTGGTTATATATTCTTTATTTTATGGTATAAAAACAAATATATAACCAGCAAACTTTCTTTCTCAAACAGAAATTACTGTACAAACACTGCTTTATCCACACATATCTGGCACCAAAAGGACATGAACATCTTACCTTCCATCACCTGGGAAATACTAAAACTAGTACCTGCCTACAGCAAGACATAAAAAAATGCCTTCTTTGTCTCTACGAGAAACTCGCAATTATTACTCACCCATCACAAAACACCCTATCAAAATGCAGACATAAGAACAAACATCTACTCACACATTTCGAACCATACTCATAACCTATCTACCATACCTATACCACCCCATTACTAAAGATCACCTCATTACTTCACAAATAGGGTGTCCTCGTGGTCTAATGGTTAAAGCGATGAACTACGGAATCGTAGTACGCGAGTTCGTACTCCAGTCGCGCTATTACGTTCACTTTCGGGCAAATACCCTTGGGAAAGGTATGAACCCCCTTATTCTCCCTCCAGCTATGGGTAAATAGTAGGACGGACAAGGTTCTTCAGCCTTGGTTAAGCAACTAGTCTAGGAGAAGGAAAACTCTGAATTCAAAACCTGTTAAACTCCGCTTAAAAGTTGACCTTGTGTCATATCCTGCCCGAACGGAGGGGTTGGTAAATAGTACCTCATTACTTCACAAATAATCCCACAGAACACCCGACGCACCGTAAGTAACATTTTCCTCCTCTAAACGTTCATATCCATCACTGAAGCACCCCCACCACCTGCTGACATTATGTTAGCTATGTTTTCCTGATTGTTAGAAATACGTCTTCACACATTATAATAAAACATATCCTTTATGCTCATACCATCATTGAGGGCAATAACGTATATATAAAATAACATTAAAACAACATAGATAGCTAATACAAATTATTATTGTAATCTAACACTGAACATCATGCAACGTAACATAAGTATTGCATAATATTCCATAATATATTACAGTATAATATAAAATGTCTCCACACCACGATATTCACTCCCGTTTTATTATCCTTATGTTCCAGACCTAGCATACATTTTCGTCTATCATGCTTACATTTTAAAAGTTCATTTTTTAATAATGCAATGATGATGATAATTATCTCCTTAGTTAAAATCATCACTACACACACATGCACACACAAAACATCCCATTAAAACGTCATAGCTAAGACAAACAATTATTGCAACGTCTTAACACAATATATCCACCATATTCCTAACGTACATACTATCATAGATTACAATAACGTATATATAATATAATATTAACAAGACATAGATAATACAAATTATACTGCAGTCTAATACAAAACATATTCCACCGTAAAATACTGATATTGCATAATACTCCATAGTATATTACACTATTACATGTCTCATCACCTCGATAATTTTACTTCCCTCGTTCTTGTCCAGTTGGCTGGGGCAGTAGAATACACCGATTGCTTCTCTGCAGAGGGGTAAGACCCCCCCCAACGAGTGTCCTAGATATGACACTAAACAATCTGATGATGAGGTTCCAGAAATGCTGAAGCTTTGGGGAATGCGGAGTACCCCTTCATTGCCATCGCTCCCAGGTCCACTCTGGCCTGGAGTGGTAGTACCAGATAAGGGTCCTATCTATGGGTTAAATACAACTAACAACATACTTATGCTAAAATGAATTGTTTGGGTAAACTGAATAGCTTGAAATAGAAATGTTTTTGACAATTAAACTGCGTACTTACATTTAAACTGAATGCTTATGCTTAACTGAATTATTTGAAATGGAACTGTTTTTCGACATTAAAACTGTATTTACACTTAACTGAATTGTTACATATAATTGCTTGAATAGTTTCAAATAGAAATGTTTTTGACCATTAAACTGTGTACTTTTGCTAAACCGCGTTGTATTTAATAGAACAGATTATTTACATAAAAATGGATTTGGCGTTAAATAACCTACAAAGGTTGATATGCCATAAAACCCAACAAACCAAACCAAACCAAACCATTCACTCGTTCTTACGTTTTGATCCACTATACATCTGTTATGCTTACAAATCAAAAGTTTATTTTCTTCCTGATGCAATGATGATGATAATTTGTTCCTCAGTTAAAATCCTCTCTACACACATTCACGCACACACAATTACAAAAATGATTATTCAATAAAAACCTTGTCTGTAACAACTTTCACGACACATCGCAACACATGTATCCAGGAGACAACAAAAAATTTATAGCGTGGCGCATGTATCATCATACACACACATACTAACAATCATTTATACAACCACACACAATAATACGTAAATGGAGGTGCCCGTGGTGTAATACAAATAATTTGCACACATTTGTATGATTTCAAGTATTCTGATCTAATAATAACAATATTCCATATTTACATTTTGTGCACTTATTCGTTTTTGCAAACCGTCATATGAGATCAAGTATTCTTATCTAATACAAATAATTTGCACACATTTGTATTATTTCAAGTATTCTGATCTAATAATAACAATATTCCATATTTACATTTTGTGCACTTATTCGTTTTGCAAACCGTCGAATGAGATCAAGTATTCTTATCTAATACAAATAATTTGCACACATTTGTATGATTTCAAGTATTCTGATCTAATAATAACAATATTCCATATTTACATTTTGTGCACTTATTCGTTTTTGCAAACCGTCATATGAGATCAAGTATTCTTATCTAATACAAATAATTTGCACACATTTGTATGATTTCAAGTATTCTGATCTAATAATAACAATATTCCATATTTACATTTTGTGCACTTATTCGTTTTTGCAAACCGTCGAATGAGATCAAGTATTCTTATCTAATACAAATAATTTGCACACATTTGTATGATTTCAAGTATTCTGATCTAATAATAACAATATTCCATATTTACATTTTGTGCACTTATTCGTTTTTGCAAACCGTCATATGAGATCAAGTATTCTTATCTAATACAAATAATTTGCACACATTTGTATGATTTCAAGTATTCTTATCTAATAGTAACAATTATAAGGCTTCAAGTAATTATTACTGTTTGATTATAGTCATTTGTCTGCACAAAGTTATATGATTCAAAATAAGAGTTGGCATGACAGGGTGAGAAAAGTGATGACCTGATAATTGTTCAAGTGATTAAAATTTGTCATATACCAGATGGTATATGCACCAACCAGAGTCTGTCCAAGAGAATAAGACGCTTGTGATTTTGAGATACAAACAAATCATATATGCCGACCAAAAGACCAGACCGAGTATTAACAATAAAAAACAATATGTCCCTTAGTTGATTTTACTGTTCCGGAGTGATAATAAAAGAAAACGAAAAAATAGGCAAATACGTGGATCTTGCTTGGGAACTAAATGAACTGTTGAACATGAGGGTGCAAGTGACCATTTGTAATTGTGTTGTATAGCCACTCAATAACCATGACCATGATCAACTATACAAACACATAATACATATACATGTTCATGCACATATATACATATGTATGCTCATGCAGGATACATACTGACGCAATGATAACAGATGAGTGAAGACTCCTTTAGAAAAATATGTACATCTCACTTTATTGTAAGGGTTCGAAAAGGTTATTCAAGGTTTTACTGTGAGAGGGAATTAGAGACCGAACAGAACTGCAATATATTGACCTCCACTTTTATGACCGTCAATGTTGTGTCGTTCTCGTTCTCCAGGGCTGCTCAACCGGAGGCCAAGGGGCCCAGCTCTCTGCTGGATGATGGCTTTCTTTACTGCATCTTATCAGCAACTTCTCTGGACCCCAAATCAATCGGGGCCCTGAGGGCCCCATCGGCCTGGTGTGTCTTTCCCTACAACATCTCTTCTCTAACTCCAACTGTCTGACTTCGTGTCTTGACTGAGTTATATAATAGTTCAACGCCCACTCAATAACCCACTCAATCTTTGGAATGGCATGTTTGATCGTCATCAAGCGGAAATAACTGTCATACAGTTCAGAGGTCACTCTCTTCCGGTGCATCAGTCTATGAGTGTATCATGTGATTTTTTACCTTGTCCCATTTCGTCAGCCAATTTCCGCCTACGTGATTTCTTTCGATTACTGGCCATTGGGATGTGTCACTTCCTTCCGGTGCATCACTTTGGAATGGCATATTTGGCCGTGTCAAAGGTCAAAATATAACAATTGGTGTGTTTGGAACGGCTCCCAAAGGCTTGACAAAAAGACCAGAGAATTGGAAATTAGAGGAAGTAACGAGACCATTCAAACCACAGCATTGTTAAGATCGGCTTGTATACAGAGAAGTGTTCGAGAGATCTGAGGAAACCGGGGGTTGGGGGACATGCCGTCGCTCAAAACCAAGTGAAAGACCAGCTAACACTGATATGAAAAATTCCCAATGACTGGAAATAATCCTGTGTAAACAATCATAACTTCAAGTAATTAGTCTTAATACAATTTTACAAGTATATGGTTTCAAGTCATCATTATTATGTCATATTCCTAGCACGGATTTACCTGACCCTCTAGTCATCCGTCTCTATTGTCTATCGCTCCTAGCAGATCTTCCAGTCTATATCTTGTATCAGCACGGAGCTTCTGCGTACAGGTTCTAGCTGATTTTCCAACCTTTACTCCTCCGTGTGAAGGGGTCCACAGTAGTGAGTTCGGAGTTATAACAATTACATTTAGTAAACAATTATAGCTTTAAGAAATTATTCTTAATACAAATGTACCATGCCCATACATGAATATGGGAAACGTACATAGAATGTTCATAACATATATACATAGAACATAGGAATCCCGAAACACGAAAAACACTTACGACTTCTTAGTTCGGGTACGAAACTTTTTTTATTACCTTTGAGTTTAAAGGTTCTTCGACATAAGGAGAGAGATACACATTCTTTCTATTCTGGCTTTTTCATCTGCCCGCCCCCATCTCGTGCGTGCAAATTTGTCTGGCCTCTGCGAGCCCCCAAAGTCGGCCCTTCTCGTTCGTTGTCTAGTTCTCAACTCAACAAAGTGACTTTTTCAAAATCCCCCGAATCCTCCGCGCACTTCCAGTGCGTGACGTCACCCACACTCCCTAGCCCTGTTTCCCATCTGGGCTATTGTGACATCTCTGAGTGACACGTTCGTTCCGCCCGCACGCGTGAACACTTGCGTAAAGGTTGCACCTAAGTAACCCATGCACTGAGCCGAAAGGTTCTCAGCCTAACTAAACCCAAAGGCATAAAACGAAATTCTTCGGCCATTATATTACACAAATAAATGACAATTATATAGCGTCAGTTATTTCTATCGATAACGAAAGTTTTTTTTTAAATGATCTAGATATTTAAATAGTGAACTTTTTGTACCAATTTTTTTTTTGTTGACAGATTAATTTTAATAGTATATCAAACCGTCTAATATTATTTCATACCTCGGGGTTAGGGAATCACGTTCATTGTACGTCAATTTTTATTATATTTACCAACCCCTCCGCTCGGGCAGGATATGACACAAGGTCATTTTTTAAGCAGAGTTTAACAGGTTTGAATTCAGAGTTTTCCTTCTCCTAGTCTAGTTGCCTCACCAAGGCTTCAGCCTTGGTGAGGCAACTAGTCTGCCCTACTATTTACTTTTCCCAAGGGTATTAGTGCTATGTGAAATGCAATCAGTCACATCCAGGATTTGAACTCGTGTCACCGTGTCCATTTCCTACGATGATAACCATTACACCACGGGCACCTCCATTGTACGTCAATTTTTATGTTGTGTATTGGTTTCAGTCTTTTTTGTTGCCTGCGGTCCAATCAAATACAAATAAAGTTAAACGGATCTATTTTGCCCATAGATTGGACGCTCACAGGTACTACAACTTCAGTTACAGGGAATATGGGAGTAATCCAATCCAAGTGTACTCCATACTTCCCAGACCTCTAGAACAGGAGCCTCACCACCAGATTCAATTTATTCTCATAACCTGTACACGCCTTTTCAGGGGTGAAGATACAGTTAAAAAATTGTAAACCCGACTGACAAAAGAATATCATCCTTCGCCGCATGCGCAATAAGGTTACACAAGATCCTCTTTTGTTTATTTCCTCTTAAAGGTGTATTCTTATATAACTGACGCATCGTGCATACAAAAATTAATTAATGTACATAGAAATCTTTGTTTATGCATTTCATTGGCGTGGAAATCTATAGCTGATTATATATGGACTTAATGACGTTGTCGCCGTCCTTGCTTATGCACAGATCCCCATGTCTATGTTACCGATCTTGATAAATTCTTATATTTCATTGCCGTCAGACTTTGATCAACAAGCCTCAGTCAGATCTATAAACTGTAAACCTTTGTCTCCTTTCTTTTCAGCGGGATCAGAATGGCCTTCTTTGGTATCCATGACACGTTAACCTTCTTATATTTCTTGTTTGTATCACTTTACTCGATCCATTTCAACGTTCAACCACGTGATTCTCCATGTGATTCTCTATATAATGAAGACGAAGATAAGATTTAAAACACTTGAAGTAAATAGCTGACATAAAGAAAAAATAGACGTTCTTTCGAGCATGATCTCCACTTGGCGTGTTTTTGGAAATTTCAAAATGCGTAACAGGATAGAAATAAATTTATAATCCTGTGACCGGTTTCGTTGTTTTTTCTTAAAGAATTTATTGCTCTGTATTATTGGTACATTGAGCTCTTTACCAGGGAAATTTTAAATATTCATTCATGAATAATTTCTTGTCCTGATGGAATTACTCCCAAGTCCGGTTTAACTGGACCAAGAATACTATATATATATATATATATATATATATATATATATATATATGTTGCCCAGTCGGCTGGGGCTGTAGAATACACTGACTACACTTCTGCAGAGAGGTAAGACACCCCATAATGAGTGTCCTGTTAATGACACTAAACAGTCGGATGGTGAGGTCCCAGTAATGCTGGGTCTTTGGGGAATACGGAGCACCCCTTCATTGCCATTGCTCCATGGTCCACTGTGGCCCGGCGTGGTAGCACCTGATAGGGTCCCATCTATGGGTTAAATAGAACTAACGGCATACTTTTGCTCAACTGAACTGTTTGATTAAACTGATTAGCCTGAAATAGAATTTTTTTCAATTAAACCGTTCTTACATCTAAACTGCTTGCTTATGCTAAACTGAATTATTTGAAATAGAACTGTTTTTTGACATTGAAACTGCATTTACATTCAACTGAATTGTTTAACATTGAACTGTTTTGACATGTAACTATGTAAACAAAATCTGTACCTATACTAAACTAAATTAGCTGAATTAGAACAGCTTAACTAAACTAAATAGCTTGAAAGAGAAATGTTTTTTACAATTAAACTGCACTTGCATTTAAACTGCGTGCTTATGCTAAACTGAATTATTTGAAATTGAACTGTTTTTGACATTGAAACTGTACTTAAGCTAGACTGAATTGTTAAATGTAACTGCCTGAATTAACTGATTAGCTTGAAGTAGAAAGGTTTTTGACAAACTGTGTACTCATGCTAAACTGAATTGTTTGAAATAGAACTGATTATTTACATAAAAATGGATTTGGCGTTAAATAACTTACAAAGGTTGATATGCCATAAAACCAAACCAAACCAAACCAAACCAATATATATATATATATATATATGTGCGTGTGCGATCGTCTCTTGTCACAGTCCTAATAATGCAATTGATGAATTGCACATCACAACTTTTTCCGAATAGTTATCTTCCCTTACCCAACACATTCGCAGACACAACGTTCAAATCATATTTGAAGATATGAATACTCTTATGAGCAAAGATGAAAATAAATTTTGCTTATATAAATTGCCAAATAGAAATATCGAGGAACAATCAGAATATTTTGGTGGTAATTTTTCGGACGGTTGTCCTCATCTTTAATGTTTTGAACTGAAACACAACGTTTCGGCCGCTGTATCCTCCGCCATTCCTGAGATTCCCTTGGGCATAGAAATGTTTCAACATGGGAAATCATTTTTAAAGTTTTACTGTTAATCAAACAAGGCGTTCAAAAACATGGTTTTTCACTTGAGGATAGTCTTTCATGCATAAACACTAAATTCAAAAAAAAAAAGGGGGGGGGGAAGCTATGGTTCTACACTAACTCAAAAAACGTTTAAATATCGCTAGCTTTTATATTAATAAACAGAACGTGGATAAATAGCGCTCCGAACGGTGAGGCATTCTCCCTCTTTTGAAGAACTACGAGGATAATTAAATAAGTTTCAAGACTTTTTTCGTATGGACACTTTTATTGATTGTACATACATGAAACTCTAATCCCCTTCGAACTAATCTCCTCCGGCTGCAATGCACTTGTTGTACCGTTCCAACATCTTCTGGAAGGCCCCATGGAAGTCCTCTTGTGTGAGCATGTCAATGACCTTCGTCACAGCTTCTTTCATCTCCTCAATTATCTCATAACGACAGCCTCTGGGCTTATGGATGGAGCAAAAGTCACAGGGAGCAAGGTCTCGACTAAAGAGAGACTGAGGAACTGTCTTGATGTCCATCTTGGTCAAATAGTCTGTGACAAGGCTGGAGTTGTGGACTGGTGCAATGTCCTGGTGGAAATGCCACTGATCCGATCTGAAGAGTGCTGGCTTCTTCCCAAGGAATCTCTACCTGGACTCTCTTAAAACCTCAACATAGTAACCCTAACTCTAACCCTTTGGCCAATCAACTCTGGTGTATTGACTTCCTTACTCCTTCCATTCCTCTCATCATCCCTCACAGACTCCCTGCCTTCCTTGAATCTCTTATGCCACTCAAAAACCCATGCTCGATTTGTGCAAGATGGTCGAAAAGCAGTGTGAAGCATTTCATACGTTTTTTGTGGCATTTTTTACAAGTTTAAAGCAGAGTTTTATTGCATATCATTCTTCTAAATTGTCCTCACATCCAGATTGCATTTTGAAATTCACCGGCTATGACAATCAGGCTTTAGTAAGGTGTATTCCAATTCCTGCTGTTGCTGTTCATTTGAACCAGAAATCATAAAATTTGGCATGTCACCACATAAGATGTATAGCAATAACATACTGAATTTTCAAAAGTCTACGACAATTTAAATGCCTGTACGAAAAAATTCTGGAAACCTATTGAATTCACCACATATCTTTCGATCACAGAATCGTTTCAATAAGTATACGCCAGAATCTTCGCAGAAATAAGAAACAAACAAAGCCACACATCATGACTTGTCCTATATAGAGATATAAGCAATGAATAGACGGTAACAGTAAAAAAAACACATCCAATACATTTCGGGCGATATCTGAAAGGCATCCACCAAATGACAAATTTGAAAATCTTGTCATTGCCCTCATAGAACAAATAGCAGAGTGCACACCATACAAACCAAAGCCAAATGTAAAGTTCCATGGGAGTCACTAATAGTTAGGAAAATGAGATATCTAAAAAGAGCATCTATACTAAAAAAAATCACTCACAAAGAAAGCTCTGAGGCAACTAACCAACTGATGTGGGCCCAAAGTGGGTACCACAGAATGAAAACACGGAACACGGGTTAGAGGTAAGAAAGATATATTAACCCAAAGTTACAACGGATAGTGTAAGGGTAAGCAGAGCTTACTATCTGGTGGTGTCCAATATTGGTTGTCGTACTACTAGTACACCTGCTAATACTACTACCCTGAGAGTGTTATCTCACATAGTAATTTAATACTGAGAGAGTCCATGATGCTGGTAAGTTTCATTCTCACAACACCAACACATACCAAAAAGAACAAAAAGAGAACATTAAAGACCAATTCGATAGAATTATAAATTTGGATGAAGATAGATAACCGTGAATAGCTTGGAAGATAGTAAATGAAGTGAACGGAAAAAAATCAAATCGAGAGAAAAACAAAATGCTGTCGGCCAAGAAGAAATACTTAACAAATGGATAGAACATTTCAAGAATCTGTTCAGAAACCTTTCTGAAGATACAGACAAAAATATCTAAAAAATTAATCGCTAAATACAAATCCAACTGGTATAAGAAAGAACTCGACACAGTATGCACAAAAAATTAAAATCAGAACAGCTGCATGACGCGACAAAATGCACACTGAAATATGGAAAACAAGAAAACTTGGCGATATTCTTCTCCAACTAGGCCAAGCAGTTTATGAACAAAACATTATAGAGAAATAGGCAAGGGTTTATATCCTTCTCTTCTCTAAGAGCGGCGACCTCGGAATTATTAAGGGCTACACAGGAATAAATCTTACTTCTCTAGCTGCTCAGATTTATAATACCTTGTTTCTCAATCGTATCCGTCTCGGAATTGAGAAAATTCTTAAGAGAAATCAGAACAGATTTCGAAGAAATCGCCTCCAAACTTCACAGATTCTGACAATCTGTTGAATCATCGAAGGAGTACGAATAAAGTATCTCGAGGAAACACTGTTATTCTTAGATTTCTGCAAGAAATTTGATTCAATAAAGAGAGGAAAAATGGATCAAATTCTTCTCAGTCTTCCTAAAGAAACTGCCACCAAAATAATGCTGCTTAGCAAAAACTCGAAAACAAGGAGTTGCTCACCTTTTCGCTGGAATCTTGCAAGATAATATATTACCACTATATTCGTTTATCATATTTACTATATCTACCCACACCTCTGCTTGGGCAGGATATGACACAAAGTCATTTTTTAAGCGGAGTTTAACAGGTTTCAATTCAGAGTTTTCCTTCTCCTAGACTAGCTGCCTCACCAAGGCTGAAGAACCCAGTCTGCCTATTCGTTTATATTCAACCAAGATTACGTACTTCAAATCTAATAAAATAGATCTTATAAAAATGTTTTCATATTGAAAATGCAAAAAGTGGATGATATACCACTGACACTATGACAGACGCAGACTACGCTTATGAGCCAGTAGGATTCGCAAATACATCAGCCCAAGCAGATTCCCTACTGCATAGTGTATAGCAAGCAGCTGGAGCCATCAGCCTCTACGTGTGAATACCAAAAAAAATTGAGTGTTTTAAACAAAAAGGAGCCACCTCCACTCTTAGTAGAAAGCTTCTAGAATTAGTAGACCAGCTCATCTACCTTTGCTGCAACATCTCATCGACTGAAAGTGAGGTGAGAATACGCTTGGTGAAAGTGTGGAATTCTATTGATAGGTTATCGATCATATGGAAATATAATCTTAGATAAAATAAAACGGGATTTCTTTTAAGCTGTAGCTGAGTCCGTATGACTATATGGATGCACTACATAGACACCAACCAAACGGTTTGAGAGAAAGCTAGATGGTAAGTTCATGAGAATGCAGCAAGCTGTCTTGAACAAATCCTGGAAGCAACATTGTACAAAACAACAGCGGTACGGCCATTTAATTCCTATCATACAAACGATTCAAATAAGATGAACAAGACATACGGAGCACAGCTGGAAAAAACGAAAAACGATCTCATAAGCAACGTTCTCCTATAGACCGTTGTACATGGACGAGCCAGTGTCGGCCGACTAGCAAAGCTTATTCACATCAACACTGGGCAGACACAAGATGCAGCCAAGAGGAGCTGCTTGGACCGATGGGTGATAGCGATGGATGATGTGTGTGTGTGTGTGTGTGTGTGTGTGAGAGAGAGAGAGAGAGAGAGGGAGAGAGAGAGAGTTTGGTTTAGTTTGGTTTGGTTTTATAAGATATCAACTATTGTTGGTTAGTTAATGCCAAATACTCTTTATGCATATATATTTTTTGCACACAGTTAAATGGTTTCAAGTATTGCTATCAAATACAAATAATTCTATTTACTATAAATCATTTGTTTGCACACAGTTAAATGGTTCCAAGTATTGGCGTGTAACAGTAATAATTTAATATCAGTCATTTGTTTACCGACATCTAATAGATATATATAATATGAAAGATGGTTTGGTTTCTCTGTTTAATGGCATATCAACCTTTGTAGGTTATTTAATACCAACGCCATTCTTCTAGAAGAACAGTAGTGGTAGTATTTAACCCATAGCTGGGAGGATGAGGGGGTTCATACCTTTCCCAAGGGTATTTGCCCGAAACGGAACATAATAGCGTGACTGGAGTACGAACTCGCTTACTACGATTTCGCAGTCCATCACTTTAACCATTACACCACTTGCTATCAAACACAAATAACTCTGTACAATTCTAATCATTTGTTTGCTAACGGTGAAGCGGCTACAAGTATTGCTATTTAATATTAGTTTTTATTTTCCATATTACTCATTTTTTGGCCCACAGTCAAAGGGTTTCAAGTATTGCTATGTATCACTAACAATTCAATTAAACATCACTCATTTTTTTTACACACAGTTAAATGATCAAACAGTTCTATTTCTATCAGTTCAATTTAGCTCGAATCATTTTTTGCACTCAGTTTAAATGTTAAATAGTTCTATTTGACCAACAGATAGGACCCTATTAGGTACTATTACTCCGGCCAAGAGTGGAACTGGGAGCGATGTCAATGAAGAGGTACTCTGCATTTTCCAAACTTCTAAGACTGGACCCTCACCATCAAACTGCTTATTGTCATAATCAGGACACTCGTCCCTCTTCAGATATGCAGTCAGTGTATTCTATTGCCCCTGCCTATTGGGCTATTCATAATTAGGTTTGTATAATTCGACCGATACATGAGTATACAAGGCTATCAAATTATAATTTATTTTTGTAAGTCCTACAATTTCTACGACTTTTACTTGGTATGATAAGCTGTCTTTGTATTCTACCAAAAAGAGATTTATTCCTGGCTTTTTTTAGACATTACCTACTGAATACATTATTTCCGGTTCTGTACTCGAAAGCCATTCAGTAAGAACGATTACAAGATGACTAGTGCCTGAGTGGGAATCATGAAAAAAAAAGAAAATGTTGTTTTCTTGGGGCTGTCTTTTAATTATTCTCAAATAGAAAAGGTTAAGATGTCTACAAGTGAATAAACGGTAGACTGGAGCACGTATCATGGAAATTGTGAATTAGTAATGTTTGTAAGTTTGTTGGTAAGGAAGATTTTGCCGGGAGGTATTAGGAGATCGTGAGGATTCACAGAATACACGTTAAGTTGAAGGTGGAGTTGGGGGTATCATATTTGTTGTGTTGTTAGTTTTAGATTTTGAAATTGTCCCGTTTTGTGTTGTAAGTTTTGATTGATTTCTAGCGCACAGCAGATTTAGATGGCTTCATTGTATCTCTTATGTAAGATGCAAATTTCGCCTTGTGGCATACGTTAACGTGAATTTTATTATCTCAGCATGAATTAATGTGTGTGGGGAACTGGGAAAGTTAGAAGGAAGAAAAAAAAATGGGCGGCCATGATGTGCAATAGAACAACAATTGGTAGACCGCCTACGTTTTTGTATTGGATATTATCTAGGTTTCTTGGGAAATAGACAGCAAGAGAAGAAGAAGAAAAAAAGATGTAAAACGTAAATGGAGAGAAAGTTAGAGTCTGAAATAAAGAAGAATTGAAAAATACGAAAGAAAAACGAAAGAAGAAAAATGTGATAAAAACGATGAAGAAAAGCTGAAAAGAAGGGAAGTGGGTTGGTAGAAAGAAAGGAAAAAGAAAACGAATGAAGAAAGAAAGAAAGAGAAAGCTGGTTTGAGGAAGGAAAACATGAAAGAATGGAAAGAAAAAAGAACCAAAAAAAAACTGGCAGAAAAGAAGAAAGAAAGAGAAAAAATTACACTTACGGAGAAAAAATGAAGGAAGGAAAATTCGACGGAAGGAATTGAGAGAAACCAAAAAGAAGGAAGGAAGGAAGGAAGGAAGGAAGGAAGGAAGGAAGGAAAATAGAAATTCAAAAGAAAGAAAGAAAGAAGTAAATTCCAAGGAAAGAAAGAAGGAAGTAAGGCACGAAGGAGAAGAAACACCAAGGATGAGAAATTGATATCAAAGAAAATGAGAGAAAAAAGAAAAAAAAGAAAAGAAAAGAAGGACAAAGAGAAGAGAGGATTTTCAAAGAAAGTGAGAAAGAAAAAATCCAATAAAAGAAAGAAAGAAAGAAAGAAATGACAAAGAAAGAAAGAAGGAAGTAAGGCATGAAGGAGAAGAAACACCAAGGAAGAAAAATTGATATCAAAGAAAATGAAAGAAAAAAAAAAAAGAAAAGAAGAGAAGACAGAAATATACAAAGAAAGTGAGAAAGAAAAAAATCCGAAAAAAGAAAGAAAGAAAGAAATCTGGATAGAATAGAAAGACGAAGGAATCCAATGAAGAAAGAAAGCAAAAGAAAGAGAAAAAAATGAAGAAAATATAAGAATGGAAGGTCTCTGTAATGCATACGTTATAAGAATAAGTTGATATTAATAACTTGAAACAGGATGATGAATGAAAATACAGACGTACATTAATTTGGAATAAATTGTTATAAAGTAGTTTTAGCAAAGAAGGAGGAAGAGTAGGTAGAGGGGAAGGCAGAGATGGACGTGGAGGAATGAGACTTGCAGGATAATCTCATATATACGTAATAAGAAGAAATACTTGAGTCCAGGTTTTGACCTTTCCTCTCATTATTTAAATAAAAGGACACAGAAAAGGAATAGCAGGTTTAATTTCAATATCGACATTGTTAATGCCGAACTGTTTCTGACATTTCCGTTCTTAATTTAAAAAACAAAATTACAGATTGAATCCCATCTCAATTCTGAGTTTTTTTTGTCAAAGTTAAAAATGAGGGTAGCAGCTTTTTTGTAAAATACGTATACCGTATTTGATGCCATATAAGACACACGGCTATATTGTAACGTTACCGCCCTCACCCCCACCACATTAGATCAGTCTTCTAACCATTCCTCTTCTCGGCCGGCCGGTGATCAACTAGTGGTTCGAGGGGGGCAACGCACATTTCTTGCCACCACAAGAATACGATCGGGGGGACAGGAGAAAATAAAACAGACGAACAAACACGAACAAAGCTTGGGGTTAACCAAGAGCAGGAGGAGTATGCAACACTACATGCATGTGCGGACCAACGCTAGCGTGGGTTACTAGCGAAAATTTCACAAGCAACTGGAATGCCGACATCTCTTGACTCGATCTTCTTCGCTGGACCCTATCTTCTCTGCTACTGTCTCCGAAGTCGACCGCATCTCTCCGTGGTTCCACGCCAACTCTTCTGCTGACTCGCCTCCCTGCTGTCCCGTCGCCAACTGCCTCTCAGCTCCTTTTTTTCACTCAACTCTCTTTTCATGTCCTCTTACCACTTCCGGATACGGCGAGATTTCAGGTCCAAAAATCCTTTGTCTGGTTTCGCGCCAAAACAGACAAAGGAATCGTCTGCTCGGGCCACCCATATAGTGCTACAATATAATCATCATCATCTTGTCGTGCTGCCAGCAAGGATATCCCTGACCCTCTATCGCCACTCCTCCCAATCGTTCATCGCTTCTGGCTGGTCCTCAGAGCTAGATCTCGTATCCTCACAGAGCTGCTATATGTAGGTTCGAGATGGTAGCCCTGCTTTTGCTTGGCCATATGAGGGGGTTCAGGAGGTGCCCGTGGTGTAATGGTTATCGTCGTAGGATATGGACACGACGACACGAGTTCAAATCCTGGACCAGGCTAATTGCAAAATGGATCATGCCCGTTATCAACTGGATGGGAACGACTAAAAGTATCGACCCTTCCAAATCAAACTACAGCGACCAGAAACAGATTTAACCTTCTAGAAAGAATGGAAACAGAAGAGGCAAATTGTACCAGAAATAAAAATAAAAAGAACCCTGATCTACCATAATAAACCCCTACGATTCAAACGAAACACGTAGCCCAACTCTCATTATTGATTTTATTTACTTTTCCTAAAGAATAGCTTTAATCCTCTTTGTTTTGTGCCAAGATTTGAAATCCTGAAAAAAGACCTCATCATCATCATCATCATCAAACAAATTTTTATTAATTTATTGAATAAGGCAATTATCGTGGAATTCAATGTATACATGTGCATTAATTTTTGAAGTAATGATTACAATCTTTTTTTTCCCCTTTAAATGACATGCAATCATGAATGAAACACGAAATTTACTTTTTGGGGGGGGTGATCTTTATAGATTTCATTTGATCGGCTTCAGACAAAATTTCTTGCATTATCTCCTCAGCCAATGCAAAATCTTGATTCTTCCCTGAATATCACTTTCATCCAACTGTACACAGACATTTTTTTTCTCATTTTAACTAATCTTTTCTGATTCTTTATCAGGAGAGAGCTTCGTTTGACCTTTCTTTAAATAAATAATTCCTCTTCTTTTTGATAGTTTCTTTCACTTCCCTCACAAATATTGACTCTTTTCTGGGCCCATTTTTTTTCATTTGTTTTGTAGCACATTTTCAAGGAATATTGCTGTGAGTTTTCTATCTTGACTCTTTGATGTCTTTTGTGGTCAACCAGTAAGTTTTCCCTTTTAACCATCCAATTTGTTCCTATTCTCACCAAACTCTAGAAACAGCCAAACAGGGAACAACCAACATTTTTTGCCTAACTCCATTGTGGATTGTGTTGGGGAATGACCGGAACCACCCCCCAACTGATTGGACTGATCTGAGGACTGTATTAGAGCGGTGTTCTCTCTTGCTGAGAGTATGATTGCCTAGAGTGTCTGTCTGGCTGTCTGTCTTTCCGACAACAAAACGAATAAAGCTACTTACTTTATTTGGCAAATTGTATTTATCATCGTAACCCAATATCTCTTGTCTTACATGTGTCTACACTCTTACAACTCACGACAAAGCATATTGCTTTTTTAAATAAGTTTACGATCTTTTCCATCGTTTCAATTGACAGTTCTTTTGGTTTGGCTCGATTTGATTTCTTTGTTTAATGGCAAATCAACCTTCATGGCTTATTTAATGCTAAGACCATCCTTCTGGAATAACTGTACAAGTACCATTTAACCCATGGCTGGAGATATATAAAAGTTCATACCTTTATCAAAGTTATTAGTCCAAAAGTGAAACTAATAGTTTGATTACAGTTTGAACTCACTACGATATCAAGGACTTGAACAAGTCCTGGTGGCAACACCCCACAAGGTAGCAGCTGTTCGGCCACCTACATCCCATCACTAAAACTTACAAAGTTAGACCAACCAGACATGCAGGACACTGCTGGAGAAGCAGGGACGAGCTCATAAGTGATGTCCTCCTATGGACCCCCTCATATGGCCCAGCAAAAGCAGGGTGACCTGCTCGAACCTATATACAGCAGCTTTGTGAGGATACGGGATGTAGCCCTGAGGACCTGCCAGAAGTGATGAACGATTGGGAGGAGTGGCGATAGAGGGTCAGAGATATCCGTGCTGGCAGGACGACAAGATGATGATGACGATATTAAAATCCAGCACATTAGCCACTACACCTTGAGGACTCCTTGGAAAGTTCTTTTGGTGTAGCCAAGTTTCCTTTCAATTCAGTATGTTCAACTGCATGTTAGGGTCAGCAAGAACTGACTTTTAATAGTTGACCGATTTCTATATTCATATTGTAAAGTAGAGAAAGAAAACACTGAAATATAAAAATATAATCAGCTTCTTTTCTTTTCTTTTTATTACTCAAAAGGTGTAACGTTATATGGTAGATCCAAAGCATAAAGAGAACGAGAAGCTAATTTCTTGGGAAAGAGAGAGAAGAAAAATGATGAGAAGAAAAAACAGGTATAAAGTCCACAGGAACGGTCAGTTGACATCTGAGTGACTCCAGCTAAAGCATTCATTGTAAGTCAGCTAGTAAAATTGGTTATTAAAAATAACAAAAAAAAATCGGATGTCCAAAATCTTCTGAGCATGTGTGGAACCACGACAAACGGCTGTGTGTTCCCTCCGGCACCAGGCGGAAATAGGGGACGACTTGGGTTTGAAAGTTTGTTAGCAGCTGGACGCGAAAAGGTTAAACACAAGCTACAAAGATGTAAGGACAGACGAAAATTTACGAGCTCCATTTTGGGGTGAACTCCAAACAGGGGTCTCACACTAGATGGAACCAGCGAACGAGTACGTTAGAAATGTAACAGAAAACAAGAAAGAAAATCCAAGTTCTTTGTCCGCCCTCTCTTTTTTCTCCTCATGACATGGGGTTTCTCTTTGTCCAGCTAACCCGGTCGACTCAGTTTTCATACTCTGTTTCTTCTCCCGATGATTACTTAAAAAATGTAGTAGAGAATAAACCTTTGTGTTAGTGAACTAAGATCGAGTTTTGCATGTTCAACTTTTCCCACAGCGAGGTTACAACAGGGTTTCACTACTACTTGAGCAATATAGCCCTTAACACATTCTAGCACGTGTTGGTACAACCTTAAATTTGGTATGTAACGGTAAAACGACCAATTTGGAGCAGCAACATTACGAACGTCTATTTGGTTCTAATATGGCACAAGGATACGGACAGGTAAAAGGGAGAAAGCGTCAAAAACAGCTGAGCTGCGCTCACAGGTGCAGATGGTATGATCTTCTCCGAAATCTCTCTGCCTTTCTCCTTTTTCCAAATGTAACGTAATTAAACGGCTCATAGAAAACTGAAATTGAATAAATAGATAAACAAATAAATAAATAAAGCAGACAGACCCAGAATTGCAAGGCTGTGCCACTCGTGGTAATTAAAAATGACTAGCCAGGACTGGAGTTCGAGGATCGTGTGTGCATATGAGGAACGAGCGGAAGCGGATTTTTCTGCTCCCAGCAGAACCGGCGGAAATGAAGGGACGACTCGTGTCATTTAGAGGAGATGACGTCGAGACGTGGTAAGGTAAAGAAGGCGTGGAACACCAACCACGAAGATGTAAAGAGACGAAAGTTTACGAGCCCAAAATTCTAGGAGAGTTACAAAGGACAAGCATTTTAGAGTTACAGAGGACAAGCATTTTAGAACCAGGAAAGAATTCAAGGTCTGTGTCTGCTCATCTTTTTCTCTCCAGGATACATTGTTTATTTTTATCTACCTGACACGGTCTTCTCATGTTTCTATATTCTCTTTCTTTCTCACAGGGACAACTTACTACCTAGTAGTAAATAAACCTTTGTATAGTGTAACAGTGTTTCTTGCGTCGGTCACTTTTACCTCAGTAGGGTCACGACGGGTTCTAAATCTCTCTTTAGTACCGCAATGAAACATATAATTATTATTGAGTTATTCCAAAATATTTTTCTTGATATAGCTTTAAAAACCCATTAATATAAAAAAAACCTTACCCAATTGTTTGGGACTGTAGAATACACCGGCTACTTCTCTGCAAAGGGGTAAGACACCTCAACGAGTGTCCTGCTTATGACATTAAACAATCTGATGGTGAGGCTCCAGTAATGCTGGAGCTTTGGAGAATGTGCAGTACACCTTTATTACCATCGATCCCAGGTCCACTCTGGTCTGGAGTGGTCACACCCGATAGGGTCCTATCTATTGGTTAAATAGAACTAAACCGTGGTTTCTTGAGTTTACTGTTTTTGTATTTAGGCCGCGTGTTTGTGCTAAGCTGAGTTATTTAAAATAGAACTGTTTTGACATTTAAACTGCGTACTTATGCTAAACTAAATGGCTAAAATAGAACTGTTTTGACATCTAAATTATGTACTTATGCTATGCTGAATTAAATGAAATGAAACTGTTTTGACATTAACTCTTTGTATTGCCCAGTCCGCTACGGCCGTTGAATACACCGACTGGACCTCTACAGATGGATAAGACCCCCAGTGAGTGTCTTGGATATGACACTAAACACTCTAATGGTGAGGTTCCAGTGATGCTGGAACTTTGGGGAATGTGGAGCACCCCTTCATTGCCATTGCTCCCAGGTCCACTCTGACCCGGAATGATAGGGCCCGATGTAAGGGTTAAATAGAAATAACTGCATACTTATGCTAAACTAAATTGTTTGAATTAGATCTGTTTGACTAAACTGAATAGTTTGAAATAGAAATGTTTTAGACGATTAAACTGTGTATTTACATTTAAACTGCGTGCTTATGCTAAACTGAAAAAAAAAACAACAAACAACATACGAGGTGCATACGATAAGTTTCCAGACTTTTTTCGTATGGGCACTTTTATTGATAGTACACACATGAAACTTTAGTCCCCTTCGAAGTATTCTCCTCCGGCTGCAATCCACTTGTACCGTTTCAACAAATTTTGGAAGGCCCCATGGAAGTTCTCTTGTGTGAGCGT
>OY757939.1:17969975-18057475 GCA_963585895.1 Sepioteuthis lessoniana
AAATCATATAGTAAGTGAAATCTAACATATTGACACAAAAGAAATGCATAAGAATGACTGGGTCGGAACGATCATCAACTGGGAATTGTTCAAAATTAGACAACACTGATAGAGGATAAGAGTACGAACCAAATTTTGTCCAAGGAAATTTGACGCATAGTATTCTCTTGGACTTTCATATATCCCTGAATCCTGGCTAAAAGATAAGACCTTGTTTTTGATTAACAACAAGAAAAAGAACTTGGTCTCTAACGCGTTTTGCTATTTGAGCGTTCCATAGAGAAAAGTTAAAGAAAGTGAAAAGATGAACTTATTCTTTTATCTTACCAGTGAATTGGTTTGGTTTGGTTTCTTTGTTTAATGGCATATCAACCTTTGCAGGTTATTTAATGCCAAAGTTATTTTCCTAGAAGAACAGTATCGGTACTGTTTAACCCATAGCTGGGAGGATAAGGGGGTTCATACCTTTCCCAAGGGTATTTGCCCGAAAGTGAACGTAATAGCGCGACTGGAGTACGAACTCGCTTACTACGATTCCGCAGTCCATCGCTTTAACCATTACAGTCGTCAAACGCAAACGTGACGGTAGTATCAATCGTGATTATAACGGCCCTCTCCCACCCAAAGCCCAGGGAAATAGACAAGAGGAAGTAGAGATTTTAAGTTTTGATCTCTTGCACAATTTTCAGTGGATCACATTTCTCGCCCAGTTGAGCTAATTTGCTGCATTCACTTTTAATGAGATTAACTGTTTCATCTCTCTCACCACTTAACCTGCATTTGCTATTCTGCGTACAATCAATTTTCGCTTTGACGTAATTGGTTCTTATGCAATTATTTTCTGCTGCTTATAAGAAAACAATTCCGTTTCTCTATTCAGGTTTCCCTTTCTTAGGTATATTCACGACATCACTGGCTCAGTTTCATTAACTTGTCACTTGAAGTATCCATACAGTTGTTTTTCTTTCCATTTTGGTTTCTACATTTTGTTGTTTTACTGTTTGCATTTGTTGTCATTGCTCTTATTGCTTATCTGAGTTTATTCCTTGAATTGTAGTTGAAACGCAATCCTCAATGCTGGCGATTCCTCTGCCTCCTTTTTTTTACATATTGGACCTGTCTATGCCATTTCAAGATAATAAAGACCTTGTGGATCATCATCAATTTTCTTTTCATTAGGTTGATTTATCTATGTTCTCCCATTTTTAAGAATATCTTATCAAGTTGATTGCCAAGGATTTTATTTATTTGTTGAGATTTCTGTTGCAAAGTTCTGCAAAGGTCTGTTTCGAGAAGTGTCCTCGTTCTTCTCCGCTTCTATATTCTTTTTTTTTTTCCTTTATTATTTACTCCAGGAGAGTTTTCCACATCAGCGTTAGCTGATGGTCTTTCACTGGAATTTGAGTGACAAGTTTCCTCTGGTCTCCCGGACTCTTCTCAGTACTCTGGCCGATCTCAACAATGCCTTAGTTTGGATGGTCTCCTCTCGTTCACTTATTTCCAAGTCCCCCGGTTCTTGTATTAATCATTTGGTGACTGTACCAAGAGCACCAATTACAATTGGTATAATCGTCACCTTCATGTTCAACATTTTTTTTCAATTTCCTAACAAGGTCCAAGCACTAATCCTTCATTTCAATTTCTTTGAATTTTACTTGGTCATTAACCGGGCCAGCAAAGTCTACAATTTTGCAAGTTCCCTATTTTTATGTTCATTATAACTAGGTGTTGTCGTCTGGCCGAGATTAGGTGATCCATTTGTATCTCAAAATCCCAAGGAGTTTGTCTCTCGTTCTCCAGGATAGATGCTGAGTTGTGCGTATACTATTTGTTTGTAGGGTCAAATATAAATTTCTTGCACAATTCCCAGTGGATCACTTTACCCCCCACTCTCAGTTGTGTCAAATCTTATGCTCTTTCTGTTCTAATTTGCTGCATTCTTTTATCATGTGATTAATCATTTTATGGAGGTGCCTCTGGTGTAATGGTTATCGTCGTAGGAAATGGACACGACGATACGAGTTCAAATCCTGGACGAGACTGATTTCATTTCACATAGCACTAATACCCCTGGGGAAGGTATGAATCCAATTATTCTCCCTTCAGCTATGGGTGAATAGTAGGGCAGACTGAGTTCTTCAGCCTTGGTGAGGTAACTAGTCTAGAAGAAGGAAAACTCTGAATTCAAACCTGTTAAACTCTGCGTAAGAATTGACCCTGTGTCATATCCTGTCCGAGCAGAGGGGTTGGGTAAATATGGATTAATCGTTTCGTCTCTATCTCCACATAACCAACATCTGCTGTTTTGCTGCGTCTTATATATTCTTGCTTTGACATGATTGGTCCTTATGGCGTTGTTTTGCATTGCCACTTGAAGAGATTCATTTTCTTAGCCACATCCACGTTTTCTTGTGTTTGATATCACTTGATAGTCGCTTAAAACGTCCATAGATTTGTTTTTCTTCCCATTTTTGTTTTCTGGTTATTTCTGCTCGGTTGGTCCTCGAGTTATCAGTATTGTTTCTAATGGCTGTAATCAGTTTTCTTCCAAGATTATTATGGCTCTTGTAAGTTTTTCACACTAGTGTTAGCTGGTGGTCTTTCACTGGAGTATGAGTTTTCTCAGGCCTCCAGGGCTTTCTCAGTACTTTAGCCGATCTTAACAATGCTTTGGACTGGATAATTCCCATTGCTCCTCTGATTTCCAAATCGTTCACTCTTTTGCCACACCTTGGGAGACTGTTCCAAGCGCACAAATGATGACTGGTATCACCATCACTTTCATGTTTCACAGATTTTTCATTTCTCTAGCAAGGTCTAAGTATTTGTCCATCTTTTCGGCTTCTTTTATTTTCACTCTGTGGTCCATCAATACGGAAAATCTGCAAGTCAATTAAGACTAGGTCTTTTCTTCTGATTGTGGTTAGATGATCCGTTCGTATCCTATTTTCTAGGACGGGGTCTAGTTCGTGCATATTACATACTTTATATGTATATATATCATCATCATCATGTCGTGCCACAGGCACGGATATCCCTGACCCTCTATCGCCACTTCTCCCTATCGTTCATCGCCTCCGGCAGGTCTTCAGAGCTACATCCCGTATCCTCACATAGATGCTGAATGTATGTTCGAGCTGGTCGTCCTGCTTTTGCTCGGCCATATGTGGGGGTCCATAGGAGTACATCACTTATGAGCTCGTCTCTGCTTCTCCAGCAGTGTCCTGCGTATCTGGTTCGTCTAACTTGGATAGTTTTCGTGATGGGAGGAAGGCGGCCGTATAGTTGGTGCCTTGTGGGGTGTTCCCGCCGGGACTTGTTCAAGATTGCTCGCAACATTCTTGTGTAGTTGCCGTCAAGCTTCTTCTCTAGTCGTTTTGTTAGCGTCCAAGTGGTGCATCCATACAGCAGTATCCACACGACCGCTGCCTGGAAGAAACTGCGTTTCATTTTATCGGTCAGGTCTGATTTCCATATGATCGATAGCTCATCGATTTCTGCCCATGCGCTCGTTAGCCGATGTCGATGTCTTTTTCTGTTGATGAGACACTGCTTCCTATGTAGGTGAATTTGTCTACCAGTTTCAGAGAGGTTTCCTCTTGTGTGGAAATGTCGCCTGCTTGATTAAAACACATATATTCAGTTTTGTGTGCATTGACATGGAGGCCAATGCCTGTGGCGGCTCGTTCCAAACTATACAGTAGTGTTTCGGCTTGGTTGGGCCTATTTGCCAGTATCACGATGGCATCACCGTAGTCAGCGTCGGTAATTGTTTTTGCGGGGTACTTTCTGCTTCTTTTCTTTGTCAGCTCGAAGCCGTTTTCTCTGATTTTATCGATCGATGATCTAAGCACGTAGCCTAGGCAGATGATAATGAGATATGGAGTTAGCGTGTCCCCTTGTAGTACTCCTGCTACAATGTCGAAGTATTCTGTGTCTCCATCCGGTGAACGTACGATACATATTGTTGGGTATCACCTACCTTTTCAGCATAATGAGCTGTTCCATCTGCCATATATGGCAGTAGCGGAGATCAGTCTGCGAATAAGCCGAGTCAGATCAGAAGAGCCGTTTCTATTGTTGAAGTATATCATTACTCTATCACTAATCCTATGTTCTTATTACTAACAGTCTCTCTCTTGTAAATACTCTTTACCTGTAAATATAACAATTACCTCACATATCGTGGTTTGTCTTATTATTATTACTACTTGTGTTCACTAACCAGAACACAACACATATATTAGTGAGAGAAAAAATGAGATGAATCAGAAAAATGTTAAAAAGATAAAAAGAAGAAAGATTCATATTGGTGTGGATGAAAATTTATTTACTTTGCCGACACGTGTTTCGACTAAAACAGTGCCTGCATAAAAGTATTCTATTTAAAAGTACAACCCCCCCCCAAAAAAAAGAAAATAATTATAGAAAATATATTAAGCATGTGGGGGTCCATAGGAGTATATGTGGGGGTCAACCCTGATGACGACTATTCAGCTTGCATACTTAACATGTTTTCTATCATTATTATTTATTCTTGTTTTCATATTTAGAATTATTCTTAATTAAATACCTTGAATGTTGGCAAAATTTTAGTCGGAGAACATATCGACCAAAATGATAAATTTCATCCACACCAAAATATGTATCTTTTTTCCGTTTATTTTTTCACTATATATATATATATACGTATATATATATATGTGTGTGTGTGTGTGTGTGTATATATATATATATATGTGTGTGTGTGTGTAATCGTAACATATCATAAACTGGATTTGTTGAAAACCTATGTTTTTACAAGGACACAAAAGTATATTAAAAATATTTTTGTGTACTTGTAAAATCAGTGGTCTTCAACAGAATTCTCAATAAGGAAAGTCTTATTTTCTAATAACTAGCAATGTTTACATCGAAAAAGCAAACGTATGTTGTTTGAATCTATCCATGTTGCACGTAATTGGTATTGATCATCTTCCTTTTGTTGCTAAGACCGACAGACGCTAATAAGTCTAGCTAACGCGCTGTATAGGCCAATGTTATTGTTCGGTGCCAATCTTCCTGGAGAGAAAAGTCGATGCTTCTATACGTGATCGGTATTCGGGTCGAGATCTTCTCAATACACAACTGAAAAGTCGTCGATATTTTGATACGAAATCCTATCATTTGTTGCTTTGTTATTGAAGAAAGTGTATTGTTTTTCTTCGCTAAAATAAAAAACATGCTTATGAAGAAGTTACATTAATTCTCTGCCTAAAACATAATTTTCTTCTTTTTCAAACTACGAGGGGTAGTTACACTGGCGTAGCGGCTAATGTGATTGACAACCACATTGTAGTAAGCGAGATCGCTCTCTAGTCAAGCTGTTATTTTTAATTTCGAACCAAAACCCTTGGAAAAAATATGAACCTTATTGTTGTACTGCAACTGTTCTACCAGTATGGCTTTGGCATTTAGTAACCCATCAAGATTGATACACCACAAAAAGAAAGAAACCGAAATAGACCCACGACCGATAAAATGAAACGCAGTTTCTTCCAAGCAGCAGTCGTGCCGATACTGTTATATGGATGCACTACATGGACGTTAACTAAACGTGTGGGAAAAAAAGCTTGATGGCAACTACACAAGTATGCTGAAAGCAAAATTGAACAAGTCCTCGAGGCAGCACCCCACAAAGCATCAGCTGCACGGCCACCAACCACCCATCACGATTACTATCAAAATTAGACGATGCAGACATGTGGGACACTTCTGGAGAAGTAGGGACGATCTCATAAGTGATGTACTCCTGTGGATCCCTTCACAAGGCCGAGCAAAGGCTGGGCGACCAACTCAAACCTATATACAGCAACTTTTTGTCGATACGGGATGTAGCCGTGAAGACCTGCTGGAAGCAATAGACGATAGGGAGGGGTTGGCGAGAGAGGGCCAAGGATATCCGTGCTGATGGCGCAACATGATGATGATGAAGAACTATAACTACAACGAGTTCTCATCATACTACGGGCATAACTGTCACTACTATATGAAATGCTTGCTTTTTGTATTATTACTTCACACAGTACCTCAATTGTACCTTAGTGGGAGACAGTTACTTATAATTTTTTCTCTAATTCCCGATAAAATTTTTATTCATTTTCCTAAAATTTCTGTCCTTAATATTTTGTCCATTTTTTTATTTGTTTATCCCCTATAATTTTTTTGTCCATTTCGTATATGTTGTTAATACATTCCCTATGATTTCCCAATAATATTTGTCCATTCCATATATACTTTGTCTATTTCCTTATAATATTTTGTTCATATACCGATAATTTTTTCTTCATTGACGTTCATATTTTTGTCCATTTCCCTGTAATTTTTTTCGATTTTCTATAAGTCTTTTGTCCATTTTCCTATATTTCATTCTCTGTCTCAAAGAGTATCTTATATTAATGCTTTTAATACCTTGAATGCTTGTAAAATCAGTGATCTTTAACAAATCCTCTTTATATTTGGTTACGATTATATAGATATATACCTGGCCATTAGCCTAATGTTCGCTAATGGTCCGGGAGACCGGGGTTCAATCTCCGAGTCGAGTCATACAAAAGACACAAAAAAATGGTACTTGATGCCTCTTAGCTTTGCTCTCAGCACTATAAGGTAAGGATCAAGGGTAAAGTGGAGCAATCCAGGGAATGGAGTAGCGCCCTCCCCTTCACCTCGGTGTAGTAGTTATTGAAAAGGGAGCCTTCGGGTCACCCGCGACTAAGGTCACCAACTTTGCTTACCTTTATATAGATATATAATTGTCTTTACATAATCACATTTCTACTTTCTCCACGTACACACACACACACACACACATATATATATATATATTGTCATCCAAGGACAGACAGTTTCGTTGTATCGCAACTCTTCGGTGTGGCTAGACACGTAGGATGCATATATATATATATATATATATATATATATATATATATATTCAATTTTCACTGATGAATGCGGTCTCTTGAACCTCATCGTCTATATTGACGCTATCTGTTCAACCGTGTCTTCTCAGATGACTTATCAAACGAGCAGTAGTTTTGCAAACCTTAAATCAAAGATTTCAGACAGAGTGATGATTGCATAAGTTACTTGATTTGGTTCAAGTGGAAGGTTTTTGGAGCACCGCCATATGTCTTTTCAAGACGGATTTAGAGACTTTACCGCAAATGACGCAAACAGTTCCACCTCGAGTCAAAGGAAGAGTATCCCGTTCATTTATATTCATATGCGTGAACGATATATATATATATATATAAGATTTTTAATAGAATTTGACATCATTTGGGATGAACAGAATGTTACAGAAAAATTTCTTAAGTTACGAAGATATTGAAATATTTTTGACTCACCCAGTAAACACAGACACAAACACCCCTACACACACACACCCACACACACATATATATATATATATATATACAGAGAGAGAGAGAGAGAGAGAAAGAGAGAGTGAGTGAAGGAAATAGAGACATAAAGTAGTGTTGTTTACCTACTTATTTTTCGTAAAAATCACTAAAATACCTCTTGTTACTAAAACAATAGATTTTCTTATCTCTCAAAAGTTTGTGAGACTGGTATATACATATATAGAGAGAGAGTGAAAGAGAAAAAATAGCAAGTTTATGAGACCGATATATATATATAATGATGAAGATTGAAGAACCGGTAATCCGTGAAAATTTAGTAAGTATAAGTCGTTCGTAGCTGGGATCGAAACCCAACCAATTCTACGTTAAGCTTCGTACCATACCACTCAGCCAACAAGCGAACCACGTCAGATCGGGAATTATAAGGCATTAAGTAAAAAGGTATGAAGGTAAACAAACAAAAGCTACTACTTAATGCCTTATAATTGCCGACCTGACGTGGTTCGCTTGTTGGCTGAGTGGTATGGTACGAAGCTTAACGTAGAATTGTTTGGGTTTCGATCCCAGCTTCGAGCGACCTATACTTACTGAATTTTCACGGATTGCCGGTTCTTCATCATTATCTGGACTGACTGTATTCTTTCGGATGACAAACAAGCAGAGATGATAGACAAAGTAAGATATTGCCGTTGAAATTACTTATTTCGATTTTTGGAGAATGTTTTCGGTGCACAAACATTTGCCTTTTCAAGCCAGATAGGGATTAGCAGACTTTACTGCAAATAACACCAGTTGTATCAACTCACATCGAAGGAATTGTATCCTGTTTACATCTTTCAGAAGACTTCATGTGATTGACGCACCTCTCTTTAGAGAGACTGCAGCCACAAACATTACACCTCCAAGCAGACTCCTGAAACTGGGAGGTCGACATTGTTCCCTTACTTTTAAAGTCTTATGGGGATTATGAACAGAACACCCTTCTCAATAGGCATAAATACCTTCATAAACACACACACACACACACACTGACTTAAAATGAAACACTGTTTCTTCCAAGCAGCGTTCGTGTCCATACTGCTACATGGATGCACTACGTGGACGCCGACTAAACGGATCGAGAAAAAGCTTGACGGCAACTACACAAGAATGCTGCGGGCAATTTTGAACAAGTTCTTAAGGCAATAACCTACAAAGCAGCAGCTGTATGGCCACCTACCTCCTATCACGAAATCTATCAAAGTTAGACAAACCAGACATGCAGGACACTGCTGGAGAAGCAGAGACGAGCTCATAGGTGATGTTCTCCGATGGACACCCTCACATGGCCAAGCAAAAGCAGGGAGACCAGCTCGAACCTACATACAGCAGCTCTGTGAGGATACGGGATGTAGCCCTGAGAACCTGCCAGAAGCGATGACCGATAGAGAGGAGTAGCGAGAGAGATATCCGTGCTGGTGGCACAAGATGATGATGATTGAGACACTTGTATTATGTAAGCAGTGGGAGTTAAACTTTCTAGGATTATCTACTAGATTAGTCTAACGCGAAAAGTATTAAAGGTATCAAAGAGATCGATGTTTATCAGAAGCCAAAGAATAACATTATTTGTATTTAGTGTTTGAAAAGACTAATCATTGTATTTTGGGTCAAATCGGAGTTTTTCCGAAATGCAAAATTGCCGGCTGCAATTACATGGAAACGCCTCAAAAATTTTACAAGTTATGGAAAATTTCAAATGTGAACATGAGGCAACGAGGTGTAAAAAAATTAGGAAAGGGATGAAAATATCTGTTAAGAAAACGCATTCACCAACAAGTGTGCTCCTCTTCACTGAATATGCTATGATGATCCCCTTCATGGGATATTAAATGATAATCCCCTCCACGGTATCTACAATAACGTTCCCATTCATGGAATAAACAATAATACTCCCTTTCACTGAATATAAATGATGCTCCCTTTTATTGAATAAACAGTGAAGTGCCTCTTTATTGGAAAAACAATTACACTCCCCTTTTCTGAATATTCAGTTATTCTCCTTTTCATGGAATATACAATAAGTCTCCCGTTCAGTGAATATAAAATAATGCTCCCCTTCAGTGAATATAAACTAATGTGCTCCTTCACTGAATAAAAAATAATGCTCCCTTTCTGTTAATATACAACAAATCCCGCCTTCAGTGAATATAGATAGTGCTCCTCTTCAGTGAATATAAAATAATGCTCCCCTTCAGTTAATATGAATTAATGCTCTCCTTCAGTAAATATAAAATAATGCCCCCCTTCACTGAATATACTCCCCTTCAGTGAATATAAAATATTGCGCCTCTTCACTGATTATAGAATATTGCTCCTCTTCACAGATTATAAATTATGTTCCCCTTTAGTGAATATAGAATAATGTTCCTCTTCAGTGAATATAGAATAATGTTCCTCTTCAGTGAATATAAAATAATGCTCCCCTTCAGTGAATATAAAATAATGCTCCCCTTCACTGAATATAAAAAAAAAACCTTTACTGAATATACTCCCCTTCAGTGAATATAAAATAATGCTCCTCTTCAGTAAATATAAGATATTACTCCTCTTCACAGAATATAAAATAACATTCCCCTTTTGTGGATATTGAACAATGCTCCTCTTTGTGAATATAAATAATACCCCGCTTCACTGAATATACTCCCCTTCAGTGAATATAAAATAATGCTCCCCTTCAGTGAATATAAAATAATGTTCCCCTTTAGTGAATATAAGACAACGCTTTCCTTCAATGAATAAAAAATAATGCTCCCCTTCAGTGAATATAAAATAATGTTCCCCTTTAGTGAATATAAGACAACGCTTTCCTTCAATGAATAAAAAATAATGCTCCCCTTCAGTGAATATAAAATAATGTTCACTTTTATTGAATATAGTATAATGCTCCCCTTCGGTGAATGTGAAATAATGCTCTCCTTCACAAAATATGAAATAATGCTCCCCTTCACTGAATATACAATAAATCTCCCCTTTAGTGAATATAAAATAATGCTCCCCTTCACTGAATATAAAATAATGCTCCCCCTTCACTGAATATAGAATGATTCTCACCTTCCGAATATCTAATGATTCTCCCCTCATTCACGATAAGTTAGAGTGGGGTGCATCGGCATATCAATGTCTTCTTGTACAGAACGTGACACGAGAACATGTCTATTTCATTCATGTGAGAGGAAGCAAAAATAGCCCATACTCCGCCAGCAATCCTCCACAAACACCAGAAATTGACCCAAGCATAGTTACGTATGTTATGTGAAATGGACGAGTACAGAAGATGTCTACTGTACCAGTTGAATTGCAAAAAATCCTTCAGCCCAGTCGGGTGGGCTGTAGAATACACCAACTGCATCTCTGGAATGTAAAACACCCCGAATAAGTGTTGAGGATATTACATTTCAATCATACATCTTAGATGCATCAGGGAGGTCTTCAGTGATGCGCTGTCTTCATTGCCGTTATTTCTGCATCATATCAGCTCCGACAGTAACCCCGGCTTGACTCTGAAAGAGCCAAGCCGCCTCCGTGATCGCGACATGTTACGCTCGTGCCTCTACCAAAGCAAAAAATAAATAAAAAGCCGGACTAAACAATCAACTAATGGAGATTTGTGGAATTTGGAGAACCTCTTCATTGCCATCGCTACCGATTCTTCTCTACCCGGAGGGGTAGCACCTGATAGGGTCGTATCCTCGGATCAAATGGAGCAATTTGACATTTAAAAAGAGTGCAATCAGATGACTTATGCCAAAACCGAATTGTTTGAAATAGAAGAGTTTAATCATTTAACAGAGTGGAAAAAAATGATTGATGTTTAATAGAATTGTTTGTGATAATTAGCAATACTTGAAACCATTTAACTTTGTTGGCTTATGCTATATTGAATAGTTAGAAAACGAACTGTTTGATCTTTTAACTGTGTGTATCTAAAAATATGTTAACATATATTTAATACAAGGTGCTACGATAAGTTTCCAGACATTTTTTAGTATGGACACTTTTATTAATAGTACACATATGAAACTCTAGGCCTCTTCGAAGTAATCTCCTCCGGTTGCAATGCAACTGTTGTATCGTTCCAACAACTTCTGGAAGGTCCCATGGAACTCCTCTTGTGTGAGCGTGTCAATGACGTTCGTCACAGAATCTTTCATCTCCTCAATTGTCTCATAAAGACAGCCTCTGAACTTAAGGAATAAGCAAAAGTCACAGGGAGCAAGGTCGAGACTATTGGGCGGGTGAGGAACTGTCTTGATGCCCATCTTGGTCAAATAGTCTGTGACAAGGATGGAGTTGTGGATTGGTGCATTGTCCTGGTAGAAATGCCACTGACCCGATTTCAAGAGTGCTGGCCTCTTCCAACGAAATCTCTTCCTGAACTCCCTTAAAACCTCAGCATATTAACCCTAACCCTAACCTTTTGGCCAATCAACTCTGGTGTATTGACTTCCGTACTCCTCCCACACCTCACATCATTCCTCACAGACTCCCTGCCTTCCTTGAATCTCTTATGACACTCAAAAAGTCATACTCGATTCATGCAACATGGTCGAAAAGCACTTTGAAGCATTCCATACGTTTATGTGGCATCATTTTTTCCAAGTTTAAAACAGAATTTTATTGCATATTGTTCTTCTAAAGTGTCCTCTCGTCTAAATGTGACAATCAGGTTTTAGTAGGGTGTATTCCAATTGCTGCTGTAGCTGTTCATTTGAACCTTGAATCATAAAAGTTGGTCAGTCATCTCATAAGATGTATAGCAATAACATACTGAATTTTCAAGAGTCTACGACAATTTTAAATGCCTGTACAAAAAAGTCTGGAAACTTATTGAAGGCACAACGTATATGTAAAAATTGGATTTGGCATTGAATAACCAACAATGGTTGATATGCCAACAAACCAAATAAAAAACAAAACCGTTTTATGTAAATACCACCAAGAATACCCAACCCCTCTACGAGGAGCAGGATGTGGCACGGGGTGCAACTGGCTCATTTTCAGCGTTTTTCTTTCTCGTAGACCGTTTGACATTCTAAGGCGAAAGAGTCCATTCTGTCTAATATGAGAAGGTGTTAAGCATAACAATATATATATATATATATATATATATATATATATATATATATATATATATATATATATATAATTCTTCCTATGACTCGTTAAAATTCAAACATGTATATATAAATATATGCGTGCATGAGTGGATACGCACACATATATATGTACAAATGTATATAAGCACTCTCTCTCTCTCTCTCTCTCTCTCTCACACACACACACACACACACACACATATATATATATATATATATATATATATATATATATATAATCTTATGGTACGTGCAAAATTTAAACAATGCTTTTAAAAGCATATTCATGTTTAAGATTGATAAAATATTTTAATCGTTTTAAAAATATTTTATCAATCTTAAACATGAATACCCTTTTAAAAGCATGGTTTTATACACACATGCACACACACAGACACACACACTGATATATATATATATATATATATATATATATATATATATATATATATATATATATATATAAGGGTCGTTCAAACGTTCTAATTCTTTGCTAGATATTAGAACTGTCACACCCCTCTCACTTTTGTAAGAGCCCTCACCTTCGGAGAAATTAGAATCACTATTTCTAGTTTTATAAAAAATGGTAAAGGTAGAAGGTTCTTTCTGGGTTAGATTAAGAACTTTTTGAATGACCCCTCGTATATACGATTAATTTAGTTTGGTTCTTTTATTTAATGGTACATCATCTTGCGAGGGTTATTTAATGCCAAAACCATACTTGTAAAAGAGCAGCAGTGATACTATTTAACCTATAGCTGAAGAGATAATGTGGGTTCATACCTTTTTTAAGGATTATGGCTCTGAACGTGAAACTCGTAGCCTGACTGAAATTCGAACTCGCTTACTTGAAAGATTCTGTCTTGCACTTTAGCCATTACATCACGGAGACTTCTCCACTTTTAACCGTTACTGTGAATCTTCACTGTAAAGTTATATGCGGAGACGACCTAAATCTCTTGAAGTGGGGCCATGAATTCTCTCTCTCTCTCTCTCTCTCTCTCTCTCTCCTCCCATCTCTATCATCCATAATTTCTGGCAAGTTTTCCGAATCACATCCTCTATCTACACTGAGCTGATGTAAACAAGTCCTTACTGGTCAGCCAACATTGGCCCTTCCCCGTGTAGGGGTCCATAAAAGAACGTCATTTATTATAAGTCTTCCTTGATTCTATAACAGTGTCCTGCATCTGTTTTTCGTCTTACTTTCATGGTTTTTGAGATGCGAGGTTAGTGGCCAAACAGCTTTTTTTATCATGGGGTTTTTCTTCCAGGATTTGTTCAATATAGTTAGTAGCATTATTTTCTAGTTTCAATCTAGCTTTTTATTTTGTTAGCGTGCATGTGGTGCATCCATACAATAGTATTGACACAGCTACAGCTAAGAAGAAATCCCGTTTTATTTTATCGGATAGATCAGATGTCCATGTCATGAATTATTTATTGATAGTAAAACTTACTGTTGCTAGGTGTATATAAACATTACTTTCAGTAGATGATATACTGCTGCCGACGTACGTGAACTTGTTTACTGATTTTAGAGGCCAGCAACTTAAAGTGGAGATATATTTATAGAGGTTTTATTTAATAAATAAGGTGAAATTTGTCTAAAGAGTTGGCAATAGACTGCAGTGTTTACAACTGCCACTTTTCAAAGTCGTTTCATCTTCCTGATCACTGTGAGCGTTACCTTCCTTATTGACTGCCACACCCAGAATTTTTTTCTTTAACGACAAGTTCGTGTGTTTCCACTTTATTAACTGTCTTTTCAGCTTTGGCTCGAAGAGGCAAACCCACCTTTCGCTCATTTGTGAATATGTTTTTAATAAACAAGGTCCTCAGTACACGTATGCACAGTCTTCAGATTGAAGATGGTACGAATTTCTCAACCTCCACAAATCTGATCACAGGCCTCTGTACAAGTCAGTTTCACTATGTTTATTTTTCTGCCATTTTCAGTTGCCTCTAAACAAATATATTTTTTCATATTAAGCAATTTTGCTATGAAGTGATTTGAAACAAAGCAGTGTGTACATTTAGGGTAGAAATTCTGAAAACAAAATTATTTAACTTTTTCTTTAATTCCCTTATTTTCTGAATAACCCACGTAAACACACACATAGATATATACATATGTATATATATATATATATATATATATATATGTGTGTGTGTGTGTGTGTGTGTGTGTGTGTGTACACGTGTGAGTACACGTGCATGCATACCGATATATACATAAATATGAGTCTTAATAATCTGTAGATATGTGTGTGAGAATTTGTATATATATATATATATATATATATATATATATATATATATATATATACAAGTTAGTAGGTTAGTATATAAACATTAGTAGTAGTCTAATAATGTCTTAGTTTATTAATATATATATATTTCAATAATAATATATAATTCTGTGTGTATCGATATATACATATATATATATATATATATATATATATATGTATTTGTATGTATGTGTGTGCTTATTAATAATGTATATATGCATGTAAGAGTGTGTGTATCCATATACGTATATGTGTGTGTGCCTGCATATATATATATATATATATATATATATTTCAATGATATATAATTCTGTGTGCATTTATATATATATATATATATATATATATATATATATATATATATATATATGTATTTGTGTGTATGTGTGTGTTTATTAATGATGTATATATGCATGTAAGAGTGTGCGTATCCATATACGTACATGTTTGTGTGTCTGCATATATATATATATATATATATATATATATATATATATATATGTATATATTGTGATTTTAAAACTGTTCTCTATAGTTCTCTAATGTCTTAACATTTTCGCTCCTTAAATGTTCGTTATCGGCTATTGATTATAAATGTTTTTGTTTCGTTTTTCCTTTTTTTCTGATTTTTTTTTTTTTTCGAGAAATGCAGATCTTTGCCAACATGCCAGTTGAAGAGAAATGCACCTAATAAACTTTTCTTGCTTTCTCTACTTCGCCGTTTTCTCTTATCGATTAATAATGACCAATCATTTGTTGGCAAAATGAATAATCTCAGATCATCATCATCATCATTAGAACAATAATAATAATATTATTATTAATAATAATAATAATAATAATAATAATAATTGTTGCATTGTTTCATTTAATTTCCATTCGAATTCACTTTCCGTACATATTCTAAACGTTAGAACATTCTTCATTTTATTGATCGATACCCTGATTATCATCGTCTCGTTTACTTGGTTTTGATATTTATTATTTCATTAATAATAATAATAATAATAATCACTATAGAAGATTAGTTGGTTGTTTGAGGTTTAGGGCATATCAAACTTTGTAGGTTATTTAATGCCAAATCCATTTTTATACAAATAATCAGTTCTATTCCAATAGTCCGGGAGACCTGGGTTCAATCTCAGGTCGAGTCATACCTAAGACTCAAAAAATGGTTTTAGTATCTCCTTGCTTAACACTCAGCATTATAAGGTACGTATCAAGGGTAAAGTGGAGCAATCCAGGGAAAGGAGTTGTGCCCTCCCCAACTCCTCGGTGTAGAAGCTATTGAAAAGGAAGCCTTCGGGTCGCCCTCGACTACGATTGCCAACAACAACAGTTTTTCAAAAACATTTCTATTTCAAGCTATTCAGTTTAGTCAAACAGTCCTAATTCAACCAATTCAGTTTAGTATAAGTATAGGTTTTGTTCACACAGTTAAATGTCAAAACAGTTCCATTTCAAACAAATCAGTTTAGCATAAGTACGTAGTTTAATCCTATTTGACCCATAGATAGGACCCCATTAGGTGCTACCAATCCGGGCCAAAGTAGACCTCGGAGCGATGTCAATAAAGGAGTACTCCGCATTCCCCAAAGCTCCAGCATTACTGGAACCTCACCATCAGATTGCTTAGTGTCTTATCCAGGACATGCATTGCAGAGGACATGCAGTCGGTGTATTCTACAGCTCCAGCTGACTTGACTAACAAAAGAAGAACAAGAACAAGAAGGTACCGCAGGATTAGATTCTTCGTATATACTGATTGAAATATATAAATATATATAGAGAGACATACACACATATGTATATATATATATATACTTTCATTAAGAAAAACAATAAACCGGTCACATTATAAACTCATTTCCATCCCGTTACGCGTTTTTGAAAAGTTCAAAAACACGAAAGAAATTTAACAGGTCTTCTTCAGATCCTATGGATAAAATAAATCAGAATAGACACAGGAAAAAGGTGGGAGGGATAGAAGAAGGGTGAAGAGTTCTCTTCTCGTTTAACCCACTTCCGTTTTTTATTTTATGGTCGGTAAGAATTGTAGTAAATTTATTTAAATTATTTTTTTAGATTTTTATTTTAATTTTTAAATTCTAAGTACATTTTGACTTAAACGACAGATTTAATATTAAAATAGATTTTTAACTTTATTCAATAACTTTACGTAATGATACAGTAATAATAATATCAAATTAAACTCAAGATTTAATTGAATTAATTTTTTTTAAAAATCAAAACTATTTAGAACCTTTTAATGATTAGTACGTATATATGATACGTTTTTTAACATTTTCCATCTAACATTGTATTTTATTTATTCATTTATATTAATTCTCAGTTTAATTCTATGCTTTTATTAAAAATTTAAGTTAATTATATATAGTTTAAATTTAGCCCTATGTCTACACCTAGCTATCAATTCACTTCTCTTATTTAATAATTTTTCCGGCTCTGGATAAAGTAAAATGTGCATTTTTTCTTCTAAACACAGATTGCATCTACTATCGAAAGACTTTGGAGTATTTGATCTTTTTAATATGGACCATTGAATCTCAGGGGTTAAAGCTTTTTTTTTCAAACCCCAAAAATGCTTAGATAGAGCAGTTTAATGTTTTAGATGTTCATGGGAGAAAGAGTATTTGTGATTGCCGTATCTAATTTTCCATTTCGTTATAATCCTAATGTGACCAGTTTGTTGTTTTTCCTAATGAATTTATTGCTCTGTATTCTCAGTTACATTGAGTGCTTTACCAGGAAAATTTAAATGTTCACTCTTGTATAGTTTTCTTGTCCTGATGGAATTACTCCCAACTCCGGCTTATCTGGTCCAAATAATACCTATATATATATATATATATATATATATAAGGAGGAAAAAAGAAATAAACAAAAATAACGAACGGATTATTATAATATATATATTGTAGTCGAGGGCAACCAGAAGGCTCCCTTTTCAATAGCTACTACACCGAGGTATAGGGGAGGGCGCTACTCCTTTCCCTGAATTGCTCCACTTTACCCTTGATACATACCTTATATTGCTGAGTGTTAAGCAAGGAGGTATCAAGTACCATTTTTAAAGTCTTTGGTATGACGCGACCTGGGATTGAACCCAGGTCTCTCGGACCATTGGCGAACACTCTTCCCACTAGACCAATGAGCCGATAATATATATATATATATTTAAAGTTAATAGTTCCATAAATAGATCATAAATAGATTTATTTTTTATTTTTCAAAGTATTTATTTACTCTTACATATGTTTCTAGCTTTTTGCTTTCTTCAGAGATGCTAGAAATACATGTAAGAGCAAAATAGATAATTACAAAATATATATATCTTCGTGGGCCTATTCATTTTAAAATATTAATTTTCACTCCCAAAAAAAGAAAAATAATTTTCCATTGGATCAGTGGGTAGAGAGTTCGCCAATGGCCCGGGAACAGGGTTCAATCAAAGGTCGAGTCATCCCAAAGACTCAGAAATGGAACTTGATGCATACTTGTTTAACACAGTATTATAAGGTACAGATCAAGGGTAAGTGGAATATTTCAGGGAAGGTGTAGCTCTCTCCCTAATTCCTCGATGTAGTAGCTAATGAAAAGGGAGCGTTCAAGTCACCCTCGTCAATATATATATATATATATATGCCACGCTGTCAGTAAGGATCCCCCTGACCATCTCTCACCACCCGTATCTATTGTCCATCGCTTCGGAGAGGGCTTCAAGGCTATATCCTTTATGGGCAAGAGCTGTCGTAGATAGGTTCTAGCTGGTCGTCCTGCCTTTGCTCTTCCATGTGAAGGGGTCCACAGGAGTATATCGCTTATGAGTTCGTCCTTACTTCTCCAGCAGTGCCTCGACACTACGACGTTTCGGTTCTACTGAACCACCATCAGGATCATGAGGGGGGATATTAGGCTACAGTGTCGACTTCTCAATAAATCTCTCCTTCCTCTTGAATTACCTTGATATGAGTTTTTCTCTACATATTGTTGGATTACAATCCATCATTTACTTCCATATATATATATATATATATATAAATTTTTGCTGTAGGTCCAAACAGAGAATAAAAATATTTTAAAATTGGTAGGTCCACAAGAAGATTTGTATTTTTGAATTTACTGATTTTGTTCTTACATACGTGTATGTTACCAGCTTGTTGCTTTCGTCTGAGAGCATATCTGGCACAAGCCCTTGTTAATGGGGTACTCAATGAGACTTGACCTCACTCGTGTTTTCAGTTTGAATGATTTTCAGTTGATTATGGGTTTATAAAGAGATCTTCCTCTCTTTTTCTTAGAGTGTGTTTACCTTAGTCTGCTTTACCCCTCTTTGATATTTGATATGTTTTTGTTCTTGTTGTGCGCGCTCACGCACACGCGCGTGTGTATGTGTGTTGGAGTAGTTTTACTCAGACAAAAGAAAAATAACTGTTCGTGAAATCCAAAAACCACTCCAACGCACTTACACACACAACAAGAACAAAAACATATCAAATATCAAAGAAGTGTAAAACTCTCAAAGAGTAAATATTATAGATAAAAATAATAATGATATTAAGCATCGAAGACAGCGTTGACGCATCGATACACCGGCTCAAAGACTACATAGAAAAGCACGAACGAGGACTGATTATAGCCATCAGAAACAATACTGACAACACGATAGACGATAGAATGACAATAACTAGGGAAACAAAAATGGAGGGAAAAACAACTCTATGGCAGCTTTAAACGACTTATAAACACCATCTCACACAAGAAAACCTGGACCTGGCTATGAAAAGGGAACCTTAAGAGAGAAACAGAATCTCTCCCAATAGCAGCATAGGACAACGCCATAAGAACCAATCATATCAAAGCGAGAATAGATAAGACTCAACAAAATAGCAAATGTAGGCTATGCGGTGACAGAGACGAAACGATCAATCTCATAATAAGCGAATGCAGCAAATTAGCACAGAAGGAGTATAAGACGAGACACGACTGGGTCAGCAAGATGACCTACTGGGAAATGTGCAGGAAATTTAAATTTGACCACACCAACAAATGGTATATTCACAACCCAGCACCTGTCCTAGAAAATCACACACATAAACTTCTATGGGACTTTGAAATACTCACGGATCGCCTAATCTCGTCCAGAAGACCAGAGCTTATAATAATCAATGATTATTTGATGTTCAACTTTGACATTCTTTTGAAAAATTCATGAAAGGAATAATGAGGGAGAACGACTGATTTAAGAATATTTTACAAAGTTTTCTTAAAAATATGCAGATTGAAATTACTTTATTAATAACTCAATCGTGAAAATTTCTTTAAAATCAAAGTGATAGTTGATTTGGAGGAGATTTTGAAAATCTGTTTTGGACCATAAAAATGTCCTCTGCACATTCTTACTTAAGGCACTCGGTTCTATAATAAAATACACACATTTCAAAATGAAATATCACCATTCGATATAAGAGACCATTCGATATAATAGGCCATTGAATATAATAGAGAATTCAATATGAGACCATTCAATATAAGAGACCGTTCGATATAATTGAACATTCGACATTAAAATAGAATATACACATATATGAGGAGCATACGATAAGTTTCCAGACTTTTTCGTATGGGTATTTAAAATTGTTGTAGACTATTGAAAATTCAGTATGTTATTGCTATACATCTTATAAGATGACTGACCAAATCTTATGATTTCAGGTCCGAATGAACAACTACAGCTGCAATTTGAATACACCCTACTAAAACCTGATCGTCACAGCTGGTGAATTTCAAAAACTACAATCTGAATCTTTAGAAAAAACATACGCAAAAAAATTCTGTTTTAAACTTGGAAAAAATGCCACAGAAACGTATGGAATGCTTCAGACTGCTTTTAGAACATATTCAATGAATCAAGCATCAGTTTTTGATGGGGATAAGAGATTCAAGGAAGGCAAGGAGTCCGTGAGGAATGATGAGAGGTGTGGGAGGAGTAAGGAAGTCTATAGACCAGAGTTGATTGGCCAAAGGGTTAGGGTTACGGTTACTATGTTGAGGTTTTAAGGGAGTTCAGGAAGAGATTCCGTCGTTTGAGGCCAGCACTCTTCAAATCGGCTCAGTGGCATTTCCACCAGGATAATGCACCAGTTCACAACTCCATCCTTGTCACAGACTATTTGACCAAGTTGGGAATCAAGACAGTTCCTCAGCCTCCCTGTTGTCCAGACGTTGCTCCCTGTGGCATTTGCTTATTTCCTAAGCTCAGAGGCTGTCGTTATGAGTGAGTTGAGGAGATGAAAGAGGCTGTGACGAAGGTCATTGACACGCTCACACAAGAGGAGTTCCATGGGGCGTTCCAGTAGTTGTTGGAACGGTACAAGTGCATTGCAGCCGGAGGAGAATACTTCGAAGGGGACTAGAGTTTCATGTGTGTACTATCAATAAAAGGGCCCATACGAAAAAAGTATGGAATCTTATCGTATGCCCCTTTCTTAAATCATTCCTTGTTAAAGAATATGGCTTCCACTTTCTTTAACGAAATATCTTGTAAAGCCACCTATTAAAAATGTTTTGTCATTAGTGTATTTACCACTAAATATAAAAATAAGTAAACATTATCGAAGAATGATAGTCTAATATTTCTTCATGCATGAACGAACCATATAATTAATTATGCGATAGAATTGCTGAGAAAACGAAGAACTTGAAGTGACTTCAAACCTTTCGGCGAGAAAGGGGCAAAAACTGTAGCCACGTCAGTACAATTGTACGGTTGTTCAACTTAGGCTCTAACGAAACATACGATGAAAACACTAAATGGAAACTATACAGGGGTGTTGCATATTTTTTTGAACAAATCCTGGAAGCAGAAAATTACCAAAAACGAGCTGTACGGCCACTTAATTCCCATCAAACAAACTATCCAAAGATACGGACCGGAAATGCTGGTCAGTGTTAGAGAAGAGAGAAAAACCACGTAAGTGACGTTCTTCAATGGACTCCTACACATGGACACTCAAATATTGGCCAACCAGCAAAAACTTACATTCATCAGGTCAGTGCAGACACTGGATGTGGTCCAGAGGACTTATAAGAGCGATGGCCAATAGGGACTTTTGGTGGGAGAGAGTCAAGAGATTCCTTGCTGTCAGCACATCTTGATAATGAAGATTTGAATAGGAGGGAAGTAATATAATTAGCATATCATATCTAACTTAAAAACCAATGAAATGCTCAGCGAACAGCCCGGATTTAAATCCAATTGAAAATTTTAAAGAATGATCCAAGTGAAGTAACCCTCGACCAAAGATCTATTAATTAATACTCGGGAAATATAAATACACACACACACACACACACACACACACACACACACACACACACATATATATATATATATATATATATATATATATATATCAAATATCAAAGACAGGTAAAGCAGACCAAAGTAAACACACTCCAGGAAAGAGGGACAACGACCCCTACATAAACCAGTCAGACAAAACAAGAGTGAGTTCAAGTCTCATTGAGTACCCCATTAAAAAGGCCTTGTACCACATATGTTCTCTGACGAAAGCAACAAGCTGGAAACATACTTATATATAACACGTATGTAAGAACATTAAATAAATTCAAAAAATACAAATCTCTTCGTGGACCTTCTTTTTTTAATATATATATATATATATATATATATATATATGTCAGACCGTAGTAGAGGGAAACCTGAAAGCTCCCTTTTCAATAGTTACTACACTGAGGTGTAAGGAAAGGGTGCTCCTGGATTGCTCCACTTACTCTTGGTCCGTACCTTATAATGCAGAGTGTTTATCAAGAACCCATCAAATATCATTTTTTGTGTGTTTGGTATGACTTGACCAGATATTGAACTCTGTCCATTGATATAATAGAGTGTTTGCCAATGGTCCAGAAGACAATTGGCAAACACTTGATGCCTCCTGACTTTAACATTCAGCATTAAAAATTATAGATCAACGATAAGTGAAGCACCCAGTGAGAATTGAACTCATTCGTAATGATTTACTAGTCTATCTGGCTAACCATTAAACCACTCGTGATGCCCTAAACCTCGGTGTAGTAGCTATTGGAAAGGGAGACTTTGGGTCACCCTCGACTACAGTCAGCCAATCAACTTATATATATATATATATATATAGTCATCCACAGACAGACTGTTTCGTTCTATCAGAACTCTTCAGTGTGGTTAGACACGCTCGAAGCCGGAATCGAAACCCGTCCAACTTTACGATAAACTAAGGCTTCAGACCACACGGCCACAAGCGGACTACGTTGGCTAAGGGAATTTTTAGGTATTTTATATTTAGCAAACAGCAGCAGATATATATATATATATATATATATATATATATATATATATATATATATATATATATATATATATATATATATATATATATATATATATATGTCTGGTTCGTCTAACTTGAATAGTTTTCGTGATAGGGGGCAGGTGGCCGTACAGTTGGTGTCTTGTGGGGTGTTGCTGCCAGGACTTGTTCAGGATTGCACGCAGCATTCTTGTGTAATTGCCGTCTAGCTTCTTCTCCAGCCGTTTTGTTAGCGTCCATGTAGTGCATCCATATAGCAGTATTGATGTGACCGCTGCCTGGAAGAAACTGCGTTTCATTTTATCGGTTAGGTCTGATTTCCATATAATCGATAGCCTATTGATAGCTGTCCATGCTTTCGTTAACCTTGTTTCGATGTCCTTTTCGGTTGATTCGACGCTGCTTCCTCAGACATGCAGGACACTGCTGGAGAAGCAGAGATGAACTCATAAGAGATGTACTCTTATGGATCCCCACACATGGCCGCGCAAAAGCAGGACGACCAGCACGAACGTACATTCAGCAGATATGTGAGGGTACGGGATGTTGTCCTGAAGACCTGCCTAGGGCGATGAACGATAGGGAGGAGTGGCGAGAGAGGGTCAGGGATATCCGTGCTACCAGCGCGATATGATGATGATGATATACATATATATATATATATATATATATATATATATATATATAATGTCTAATTGAGGTCTCCATTAACAAAGCTTTGTGCCAAATATATTCTCTGAAGAAATCAACAAGCTGGAAACATACACGTATGTAAGAATGAAATAAATAAATAAATCCTAAAAAAATACAAATCTTTCCGTGGGCCTACTCATTTGAAAATATTTCTTTCTCTCTTTGGACCTACAACAAAAGATATATATGCACACACACACACACACACACACACACACGTATATATATATATATATATATACAGAGGGGCTTGTGGTGTAATGGATATGGGTATCGTCCTGAGAAATGGACACTGTGATACAAGTTCAAATGCTGGACAAGATTGTTTGCATTTCACATAGCTTTAATACCGTTGAGAAAGGTATGAATCCAATTATTCACTCTCCAGCTATGGGTAAATAGTAGGGCAGACTGGACTCTTTAACCTTGCCAGGGCAACCGTTCTAGGAAAAGGAAAAGTCAGAATTCAAACCTGTTAAACTATGCTTATCACATTCTGCTTTTGCGGAGGGGTTGGGTAAATATGTACAAATGCATATCTATGTCTGTCTGTCTGTCTATCAGTGTGTGTGTGTGTATTAGATTTATGGCGATTAATTGTCGTCTCCAAATTCCGGTTTCAATTATGTGTCCACTTTCCAGTAATCCGGATTCAATCTCATTTAACTGATTGTAAATAATGACTTACTTAGGCGAACTCCTTTCTTCTTCTTCTTCTTCTTCTTCTTCTTCTTCTTCTTCTTTAGTTTCTACATACCTTCTTGAACGAAATCTTTTTTCCACTTTTTCTTTTATCACTCTTCTTCTTCTTCTTCTTCTTCTTCGTCTTCTTCTTGGTCCTCCTCCACTTCCTCCTCCTCTTTTTTTCTTCTTTTTCCTCCTCCTCCTCCTCTTCTTCTTGTTCTTCCCACCTCTTCTTGTCCTTGTTCTTGTTCTTGTTTAATATACCTTCTTGGACACAATCTTTTTTCCACTTTTTCTTTTATCACTCTTCTTCTTCTTCTTCTTCTTCTTCTTCTTCTTCTTCTTCTTGGTCCTCCTCCACTTCCTCCTCCTCTTTTTTTCTTCTTTTTCCTCCTCCTCCTCCTCCTCCTCCTCCTCCTCTTCTTCTTGTTCTTCCCACCTCTTCTTGTTCTTGTTCTTGTTCTTGTTTAATATACCTTCTTGGACGCAAACTTTTTTCCACTTTTCCTTTTATCACTCTTCTTCTTCTTCTTCTTCTTCTTCTTCTTCTTCTTCTTCTTCTTCTTCTTCTTCTGTTCATTCCTATTTCTTCCTCCCACCAACACTCGTTCATTAGATTATCCCAATTTAGTTATTTATTTCGTTTTTTTAACCCCCCAACGTTTTCTTTTCTAAAATTCTTCTCTCTCCCTTTCTCCTCTCTCCGTGTCTCTCCTTCACTCCTCTCCCCATCTCTCCTATCTCTTTCTCTCTCTCTTATTTTTCTGATCTTCATTATCCTGTTTATTTTTTTTTCTTCTCTAACTTTCATTCTCTTCCATTCCTGACGTTCTTTGTTTCTTTCTACCTTTTCTTTGTTCTTCGCATCGATTCCATTTCTTCTCACCGAACTGATTACAGAAGCTGCGAAACCAAACGTTCATCAGCAACAATCGACCAATGAAAAAGCTTTATCCCAATCTCATCATTTTCATCAACGATTCACATCAAGATAAGCACACCCTTAGGCAAGTCTATTGTTTCTTTTGATTTTGCTTTTAAATGGGATTTTACCAGATTCACGAAGTGATAGGACGTCTTGGTAATTCCCTTTGCGTGGGCAGGAGGACTGATATAAAAAAAATAATAACGAGTGAAAGAGCGAAAGAAAGAAAGAAAGAAGTAGAAAGAGATAGAGATAGAGAGAGAAAGAGAAAGAAAGAGAAAGAGAGAGAGAAAGAGAGAGAGAGAGAGAGGATATCGGTAATTAAGAAAAAGTAGACGATACAAAATTCTTAAAAAAATTAAATTATAGGAGAAACCTAAAGAAAAAAACACACATACCTTTTTAGTCTGAAATTTAAAAATAAAATAAATCAAAATTACTTTTGAAAATTAATTTAGCCTTTATCTTCTCAATTGGGTAAAAAAAAAACAAAAAACTTCGCTAAGTTTACCACTGAACTTGGGGCACTTACTTTTTCTCATTGGTCTGTGGTTATAGAATAAGATTTTAAGATTAAAGGTCATGAGTTCGATCCATGGTCCCGGATCAATAATACAAAGAAAACATTCTTCCAGAATACTGCGGTGAATAATAGATTTTGCAATATTTTGGTAACACGTATCACAATTCGGCTACCCCAGATAAATTTGTTAACGTGCGTAATAATACAACTTTAGTTAAAATGAAGTAACGTATGCCACGATTTGGCAACCACAGATTAATTTTGTTAACGTGCGTCACAATATAACTCTAGTTAAAACGATCTGGAAAACTCGTGTGTCACGATCTGGAAAACTTGTGTGTCACGATCTGGAAAACTCAGATTAAGTTTGTTAACGTCCGTCACAATACAACTCTAGTTAAAATGAAGTAACGTGTGTCACGATTTGGCAACCACATATCAATTTTGTTAACGTGTGTCACAATACAACTCTAGTTAAAATGAAGTAACGTGTGTCACAATCCGGCAACTCCAGATAAATTTTGTTAACACGTGTCACAATTCGGTAGCTCCAGGTTAAATTTTGGTAACATGTCTCATAATTCGGCAAACTCCAGTTAAATTTTGGTTGTGCGCGTCACAACTAGGCAACTCAGCTGAATTTTGATGACACGTGCCACAATTCGGCAGCTCCAGATACATTTTGTCGAGGTCGTAACGAGGTACAAAGGACTGAGGAAATATTGAGTTTGCCAATGGGCACTCACTCACTGGATTTGCCACTAAGTCTTTGCGCACAGCCTCGAAATTTACGGTTTTAGACTTAGCTAACAATACATGATCATGTAGGTTCTTTCAACCCTAGAAAAATTTCTTATTATCTGGTTACTGTAATACGGTCAACTTTGCTTTCATCTTTCATGCAATAAATGTTTTTGGTTGCTTCAATTGCGTTATAGTCCAATATGAACTCATAAAGAATATTTTCATGAATGACACATTCATTTGAGTGTCTTTCAAATCCCTAAAGTAGTGAAGCAATGCACAAGGTACCAGCGCACCAACTATCACGATACTACCAACTAGAGTAGGTACCTACCACGGCTTGAACTTCTTCGGCAACATGATATACGCATAATAAACTATCTTATACCAAAATTTTGCAAAACTGTTCATTCATCTAATTGGATTTTTTTTTTTTTGCTATATAGGAAACACTGCATCATACAGCCTGTAAAAAGTCGACTTGAAAAGGTTCAACTTCTCATCCAGTGGGCTATATGAAACAAAATATGTTTGATCTTGCCCTCCGATTCAGAACATGTTAACCGCTACTTGCAGAGGAGACTAGACTCGATCGGCCATCTAAGTAATGGCAGGGGCTGACCAGACGATGTTGTCCAAACGGAGAAGAAGTGTGGATTGGATGTTTTGCGAACTCCAACAGAATTCGACACATTTCTGGATTCGGTCTTTCTTTTTTAATGGCTGGGGTACGAGAAGACAAACGTTATCGTGGACAATGAGAAAGTGAATCAATTAAAGATACAGCTTGAAAAAAAAAGAGACTTCCCACCACATTGTGTTCGTTATCTGTTTCCCCGGCTTCCATGGCCTCAGAAACTGGACAGAGACAATAAAATAACGGAAATCCCAACACTGCAGACAGTTTCCGTTTTCATGTTTCTCCTCCGTCTTCTGATGATTGATCATCACCGACATAGCAATCATCAATGACTACGTACATTGATCTGGTTGGGTTTTATGGCATATCAATCATTGTAGGTTATCTAAAGCCAAATCCTCTTTTTACATATATATAAAATATATAGGATTTGGTTTGGTTGGTTTTATGGTATATCAACCATTGTGGGTTATTTAATACCAAATCCTCTTTATACACATATATTAGATATATATGGTTTTGTTTGGTTGGATTTTATGGCACATCAATCTTTGTAGCTTATTTAATGCCTAATCCTCTTTATACATTTCAGTTAAATATATGATTTGGTTTGATTTGGTTTGATTTGGTTTTATGGCCTATCAACCATTGTAGGTTATTTAAAGTCAGATTCATTTTTATATATATATATCAAATATATATGATTTGGTTGTGTTAGGTTTTATGGCACATCAACCATTGTAAGTTATTTAATGCCAAATTCATTTGATACATATAAACATTTCTATTTCAAACAATTCAGTTAAGCACAAGTACACAGTTTAGTTCTATTTGATCCATAGATCGAACCCTATCACGTGCGACCACCCCGGGCTAGAGTAGGCCTAGGAGCAATGGCAGTAAAGAGGTACTCCGCATTCCCCAACGTTCCAGTATTACTGGAGCCTCACCATCAGATTATTTAGTGTAGTATCATGACAGTCGTTAAGGGAGTCTTACTCCTCTGCAGAGAAGTAATTGGTGTATTCTGCAGCCCCAGCCGACTGGGCCAGACTATACTACTCTGAAAAAATAGCGAGACTTATGCACAAATTATAAGGTAATATATAGGGACATTTTTTTTTGCTGGGCAAATTACGAACGTTGGCTAAGTACAAATATGTATTAGTGAAATGCGTTTTGAAACAAATAAAACCTCATAGAGAAAAGGGTAGATGGGAACTATAGAAGATTGCTATGAGATATTATGAAGAAATCCTGAAAGAAACACCCCACGACACAAAAGCTGTACGACTACTCATCGCAAAAACCATTCAAGAAACACGAACAAGAGATGAGGGACACTTCTGGAGAAGCAAGGATGAGCTCATAAGTGACGTTCTTCAATGGACAACATAGACGTGGTGAATCAGCAAGAACATATTTACATTAGCTATGTGTGGACTAAGGATGTAATTTGGAATATACTGGAGATATACTAAGGATGTAATTTGGAATATATTTGGAGATCTGCTCGGAGGGATGGATGATAAGGACGGATGAGGAGAGAAAGTCCGGAAAATCCACTCTGTAAGTGTGAGTTGAAAATGATGATGAGATACAACAACTTCACATATAAGAGCAGGGAGATATTTCTTAGGGGAGTACAGCTGGTTTTCTTTCTTTATCAAGAATAACGAGCCTAACCAGCCCTGCTAATTAGTAATAGTAGGGTGGAGAAGAGAGAGATCCACGTTTCTCTTTCGACCTAAACAAAACACATATAGACTCGTCGAAGGTTTGATGTGAACTGTTGGGTATCACCCACCTTTCTCCACACAATGAACTAGTCCATCTGCCATATATAGCAGTATCTACTAATACCAGCAGACTAGAAGGTGAAGAGCAGCTTCTTATAGGAATAGTATTAGAGCGTTGGAGACTGGAGATCACACTAGATCACCTTACTTGCTACTGTAATAACAGAAGCCAATACTATCGTTGGACTATATCTTTATTCTGTATTCACTAATCCTATGTTCTTGTTTACTAATAGTCTCTCTATTGTATATACTTTTTCCTGAGAATATATCTCTATTTCCTCTCATATCGTGGTTTGTCCTTTATTTAATATTACAAGCGTTCACTGATCCTATGTTCTTGTCTACTAATAGTCTCTCTATTGTATATAATTTTTCCTGAGAATATATCTCTATTTCCTCTCATATCGTGGTTTGTCCTTTATTTAATATTACAAGCGTTCACTAATCCTATGTTCTTGTCTACTAATAGTCTCTCTATTGTATATACCTTTTCCTGAGGATATATATCTATTTCCTCTCATATCGTGGTTTGTCCTTTATTTAATATTACAAGCGTTCACTAATCCTATATTCTTGTCTACTAATAGTCTCTCTATTGTATATACCTTTTCCTGAGAATATATCTCTATTTCCTCTCATATCGTGGTTTGTCCTTTATTTAATATTACAAGCGTTCACTAATCCTATGTTCTTGTCTACTAATAGTCTCTCTATTGTATATACCTTTTCCTGAGGATATATCTCTATTTCCTCTCATATCGTGGTTTGTCCTTTATTTAATCTTACAAGCGTTTACTAATCCTATGTTTTTGTCTACTAATAGGGTCTCTATTGTATATACCTTTTCCTGAGGATATATATCTATTTCCTCTCATATCGTGGTTTGTCCTTTATTTAATATTACAAGTGTTCCCTAACCAGAACGCAACATTAACCATCAAAAAAGTGTAAGTGCGCGACTGAAGTTTGAACTCACACATTACGATCTTACAGTCTTGTACCTTAGCCACTTCTCCTTGGGCGTCCCCACCGCATAGATACCAACCACTGCTATATAGCTATATAATACCGGAATTTCAATATAACAATGAATGATTTATAAAAATATCAGAAAATAAAAGTAGCATGGAATACTATTGCTAGGGAATCCACAACTATCTAAAATGTAACCCCACGCAAAAAGATTATAGGAAACGACAAATTGATCTTCGGGAGAAAACTGATAATTTGAATACAAGGTAAAATCTTGCAGACCAATCAAGGAGGATTCTAAAGAAATTTTTTTTTTTATTACTTTAAATAGTAAAAATACGTTGACGAGTAGATCGTTAAAAATATACTGAACAGGAGTGATTCCCCAAGGAAACTTAAGCAAAAAATCTGGAAAACTGCAGTAATGAAACATTGCATCGCTGCTACAGCAATAATTCTAATAACTTAGGATCTGATCCTTTCTTTTATCTTTTCACGGATTTTCTCCGGATATATTTATAGGATTAACCCTGCAATGACTATATCCCCTACTGAGAATTAAGACACCTCCACTAAAAGAGGTATTCGTGGCGAGACATTAAGCAGTATTTGATGAGGCACCAGTTCTGGAAATCTGGGCGTATGGACTACTGATTTATTGCCATTACTTTTAGGTCCACTCTGATTCGAAATGAAAGAACCTGTATGGTCTCATTTCTTGGTCAATTAAATCTGTTTAGAAATCATTCATATTCGATTGGAATACTTGATACTATATCATTGTTCATTGTTTATATTAAAAGATAATTACGTGGTGCATTCAATAAACTTCCAGACTTTTTTGTACAGGCATTTGAAATTGTCGTAGACTCTTGAAAATTCATTATGTTATTGCTATACATCCTATGAGATGACTGACCAATTTTCATGATTTCTAGTTCAACTGAACAGCTACAGCAGGAATTGGAATATACCCTACTAAAACCTGATTGTCACAGCTGGTGAATTTCAAAAATGCAATCTGGACGTGAGGACATCTTAGAAGAACCAAATGCAATAAAATTCTGTTTTAAACTTTAAACGTATGGAATGCTTCAGATTGCTTTTGAAGCACCTTGCATGAATCGAGTATGAGTTTTTGAGTGGCATAAGAGATTCAAGGAAGGCAGGGAGTCTGTGAGGGATGATGAGAGGTTTGGGAGGAGTAAGGAAGTCAATAGACCAGAGTTGATTGGCCAAAGGGTTAGGGTTAGGGTTACTATGTTGAGGTTTTAAGGGAGTTCAGAAAGAGATTCCGTCATTTGAGGCCAGCACTATTCAAACCAGGTCAGTGGCATTTCCACCAGGACAATGCATCATACTTGTCACAGACTATTTGATCAAGATGGGCATCAAGACACTTCCTCAGCCTTCCTATAGCCCAGACGTTGCTCCCTGTGACTTTTGCTTATTCCTTAAGTTCAGAGGCTGTCTTTATGGAATGCTTCAGATTGCTTTTGAAGCACCTTGCATGAATCGAGTATGAGTTTTTGAGTGGCATAAGAGATTCAAGGAAGGCAGGGAGTCTGTGAGGGATGATGTGCGGTGTGGGAGGAGTACGGAAGTCAATAGACCAGAGTTGATTGGCTAAAGGGTTAGGGTTAGGGTTAATATGTTGAGTTTTTAAGGGAGTTCAGGAAGAGATTCCTAGGGAAGAGGCCAGCACTCTTCAAACCGGGTCAGTGGCATTTCCACCAGGACAATGCACCAATCCACAACTCCATCCTTGTCACAGACTATTTGACCAAGATGGGCATCAAGACAGTTCCTTACCCGCCCAATAGTCTCGACCTTGCTCCCTGTGACTTTTGCTTATTCCTTAAGCTCAGAGGCTGTCTTTATGAGACAATTGAGGAAATGAAAGATGCTGTGACGAAGGTCGTTGACACGCTCACACTAGAGGGCTTCCATGGGGCCTTCCAGAAGTTGTTGATAGGGTACAGCACGTCAAGATCTGGCTTGTCTTGTGCCTGTAGGACCTACACTTCAAGTCCTCCTTCACACATGCATTCACAGTTGTGTGTGAGACGCCTAAATCTCTGGCAATATGCTGAATAGGCCGCTGGGGAGTTTCATCAATGATTGCCTGGACTTTTTCGATGAATCCCTTGGTCCGGGTCTTCCTTGCAGTGTCCTTCCGCTCCACCACCTCCAAAGGGTCGTCCGATGCGTTTGAGCCGTATCCTCCAGCATTGAATCGTCCGGATTTACATTTTGAGGTTGCTGGCAATTGTCTTGTTGTCATAACTTGGATCGGTAAAGAGCATGGGTTGTACAGCGGTGCATCTCCGATCTCGCTTGTTGAACATTGTGTCACTTTCAGACATGATAGAAGGCTCTTATTGCTCTTGGGATTTGTACACAACTGGCCATCTAGTAGATGGTCAGCAACAAAAAAAAAAAAAAAAAAGAAAACCGGTTTTCACTAAATTGAAATGGAATCATGTCGTCTTTTCTAGGGCGACAATTTTATCGTTCCACCCTTTATACAAATTATTTGGATTATATAGAAATGCTTGAAGACATACAACTATCTACAAATTAATTTTATTTGATAGGAATTCTTGAAACCATATAACTGTCTGCAAATTATTTGTATTTGGTAGGAATACTAGAAATCAAACAACTGGATACAAATTATTTGTATCAGATGGGAATACTTGAAACCATACAACTGTCAACAGATCAATTGGATGAGGAAAGAACATTAAAAACCAGGATTAGTTGTTGTATAGTATAAAGTAAAAGTTAGCGACCATAGTCGAGGGTGACCCGAAGGCTCCCTTTTCGATAGCTACTACACCAAGGTGTAGGGGAGGGCGCTACTCCATTCCCTGGATTGCTCCACTTTACCCTTGAACCGTACCTTATAATGCTGAGTGTTAAGCAAGGTGGTATCAAGTTCCATTTTTAAAGTCTTTGGTATGACTCGACCTGGGATTGAACCCAGGTCTCCCGGGCCAATGGCGAACACTCTAACCGCTGAGCCAATGTCCCGGTTTGTATAGTATACTGTATCGTTATTAACAACGACGAACACGTATGTATATGAAAATATAAGATTATATTTTTATTTTTGGCGATGATACTTGTGTGGAGCAGAAAAGCAATCGTAGAGAGTTCGCGCACACGAAGGAGTTGTCGGGAGACGGAAGAGCCAGTGAACAACTGACTTTAGCCGAAATTCGGGAACTTACATTGTCTACAACTCTCACGTGACCGGCAGCATTTCTTCTTTTTCGTTAACTATGGTTACGCCCACGTCTCACTTCTTTGCTTTCCATTGGTTATGTTGACTGCTTCCCATTGGCTACTTGCCCGAGTTCTGTGGGCGTACGCATCTGCCACCATCATTAAATTCAACCACGTCCACAGGTCAAGGTGATATTCCGATATCTTCGACCGGATGCACCTGTTTCAACATCCACCGTATTCACAGCACCTGTGGGCATGGTGACATTTCGGCAATCACCTCTTTGATATTATCCTTGAGCGGATGCAGCTGTCTCAACATCCACTGATACACAGCACCTGTGGACATGAAGACATTTCGGTGATCACGCCGGTCTTATCAATCTATCTGTCAACAACATCCGCCGTATTCACACCCACGGGTCACGTTAATATCTTACACATTGTGCAAATTATTTGTATTAGACAGGAATACTTGAAACCATACACCTGTATATAAATTATTTGGATTAGGTAGGAATACTTAAAACTATATAACTGTATACAGACTATTTGGATTAAATAGGAATACTTAAAAACATAGGACTTTGTACAAATTATTTGTGTTTGATAGAAATATTTGAAACTACGATTTTATAAAAAATATTTTGCATTAGATAGAAATATTCAAAATCATACAATTATGAAAAAATTATTTATACTAAATGAGAATACTTGAAACCATACAATTGTCTCCAAATTATTTGTATTAGATAGGAATACTTTAAAACATACAACTGTACACAAATTATTTTTATTAGATTGGAATACTTGAAACCATACTGTCTAAAATTATTTGTATTGAATAGCAATACTTGAAAACGTACAAATGTATACAAATTATTTCTCTTAGATAGGAATACTTAAACAATATACCTTTGTACAAATTATTTGTATTAGGCATATTCCAATCCATAAAACTGTGTACAAATTATATATGAATTATTCGTTGACTGATTGATTTTAAAGGGTGTGTCAACCCGAATAGAGTTATTTTATTCTTACAGCTAAGAGAATCATATTAATTCTTCTTTAATTTTTCATCGTTGTTTGTTTCTTCAGATTTTTTATACCCTTGTTCAAGTATTCAAATGTAATACAAATAATTTGAACGTGGTTCATACCTGCCCATTGGCTTAGGTGATAAAGTGTTTGCCAATGTCCTTGGAGACTGGTGTTCAATTCCAGGTCGAGTTTTACCAATGACTCAAGAAATGGTACTTGATATCTCCTTGCTTAACACTCAGCATTATAAGGTAGGTATCAAGGATAAAGTGGAGCAATCCAGGGAAAGGAGTAGCATATTCCACTACACCTCAGTTTAGTAGCTATTGGGAAAGGAGCCTTCTGGTCGCCATCTTTACTTACTTTATATATTAAGTATTCTTATCTAATACAAATAATTTGAACAAAGTTGTATAGTTTCAGGCATTTATCGGTAATACTAATAATTTCTAAAGAGTTTTATTTATAAATTTTTGTCTATTTATTTATTTATTTTGCAAAATCTTATCAAATAAAAATAATTTTGAAAAAGATCTATTCATTCCATGTAAGGGACCCTAACACATCCTACTGTTTGGGGTTAAAGTGGACTTGACATATCACCAATGAAGGGTCAATCCATACTCCCCAGGTCTTCAGAATTGAAGCCTCACGATCAAATAAAGTTTACCTTCACACACAGAACATTCTTTTGGATACAGGGGATGAAATCAGTGTATTGTAAACCCCACTCAGAAGGCGAGAAAGTTATTTGTATTTGATAGGTTTGGTTTGGTTAGGTTTGATTTTATGACATGTCAGCCTTTGTAAGTTATCTAATGCCGAATCCATTTTTATATACTTAAAAAGTAAGTAAAGGTGGCGACCTTTATCGAGGGTGACCCGATGGCTCCCTTTTCAATTGCTACTACACCAAGGTGTAGGAGAGCATTGATGACCACACTACTCATTAGGCCAATGGCCCGGTAAACAGTTCTATTTCAAACGATTCAGTTTAGTCCACAAACTTAAATGGTCGCAAGTTTTGCTATGTATCACTAACAATTCAATTAAAGATCACTCATTTATTTACACATAGTTAAATGTCAAAACACTTCTATTTCAAACAATTCAGTTTAGCATAAGGACACAGTCTAGTTCTATTCGACCCATAGAACCTATCAAATGCTACTATTACGGCCCACAGTGGACCTGGGAGTGATGGCAATGAAGAGGCACTACGCATTCCCAAAGCTCCAGTATTACTAGAGCCACACCATCAGATTGTTTAGTGTCATATCTAGGACACTCGTTAGGGAAGTCTTATCCTTCTACAAAGATACAGTCGGTGTATTCAACAGCCCCATCGGACTGGGCCATATTTAATAGGTGTACTGAATATCATATAACTCGACAAAACTTTCAGTGAAAAAACTACAAAAAAATATGAATATACAATGAACTCAATTCACAAATTGCTTGGCACAAAATAGCCTTGTTCTGGTTGAAATACCTTTAAAATTGATATATCGTTCGTTTTTATGAACAGATTTAACGAGATTTTAAGATTTTAAATCATCATGTCGTGCCGCTAGAAAGGATATCCCTGACCCTATCTCGCCACTGCTCCCTATCATTCATCACCTCAGGCAGGTTACATCCCGTATCCTCACATAGCTGCTGTATGTATGTTCGAGCTAGTCGAGCTGATGAAGAAAATAGTCCGAAAACCCTTAATGATAAAAATCAACAAGCTTCGTCTCAGAAATTTAGACAACTAATAAAAATGGAAATAAAAATGTAACTTTACGCATAAAATAACCCTCGACGGGTTGACATGCCGTAAAAGACGAAATTAAAAGGCAAATTCCAGTCGAATAGTGAAAGACATTAATCCAATCCTAACCGAAGGGCGTGAAATACTTTTATCAAATGTCTTATTAATTTTCTAAAGCGTATTTACTTAAATTCGCTGCCTTAGGGATTAGCTCGGGGTATAATATTTGCTAGCGACGTCTATGGTCCTCCAAATCGAAATTGAAGCCTACATTTAAACATCACTTTAATATGCCCCCTTTCTCTGATTTAGAACATGTCGGCGGAAATTAATAAAGAAAATCACATTCTTCGATGAGCTCGAAGCATGACAAATCGATATTATTGGAATCCTGGCAAAGGAGCTGTGTCCGACTTTACCCGAGTCAAGCACGGGAAAGAATGTCGGCAGGGATAGACACGATGATATTGTCTTTTGTTAAGATTAATTGTTCGTTGTATGTTGATGGGATTGACATCAAAATGGCGCCTTTCTCTATTGCAGGTTTGACTTTTTCAATTACGCAGAGGATCAAAATGAGAAAATTAAAGTCCCGGGGTGCTGGAAACATAGAGTATCCCATTAGGTAGACACCAGTCAAAAATTGTCGGTCTGCAGTGTCAGTTTAAGACTGACACGAAACAAAAGAAGCGAAGAGTTGAAAATTAATTTTACTGAAACTTTTTCTCTTTCAGCAACTTATCTACAGATATATCCGGATTGATTTATTTCAACGGCATGTCAACCGGTCAAGAACGATTATATGCCAAGAAGTTAGAGAATGGCGTTCTTTGTACGATCGTATTTACATTTTTAGTAGAATTAATTCTTTTTTTTTTTTTTTTTTTGCACACAGTTCTATCAAATATGAATAATTTTTAAATGGATTTATTTGACATTTTATCATGATCAAGTTGAGCTGATAGTACGCAGTTTAAATGTCAAAACAGTTCAATTTCAAACAATTCAGTTTAGCATAAGTACACTGTTTAGTTATATTTGACCCATAAAGAGGACCCTACCTGGTGCTACTACTACGGGGCCTGGGGGTGATGGCAATGAAGGGGTACTCTACATTCCCCAAATCTCTAGCAATACTGGAACCCCATCCGATTGTTTTGTATCATATCTTGGATACTCGGGAAGTCTTACCTCTCTGCAGAGACGCAGTCGGTGTATTCTACTGCCCCAATCATGTTGGCCATATGTCTTTGAAACATGATCATTGAAGACGTAAAAATAATTAGACTATCACCAGATCTTAGGCGTCTGCTGTCTGCTCCGGCTGGTGTGTGGCACGAGTTGATTTTCATTCTCTATCAAACCATTGTGTTTCATAAATATTGTACCTTATTTGCGCTTGAACAAGGCGAGAAGTGTAGTGTCTTTTTTTGACAATATTATCGATTTAAAAACAAACGTTTTTTCTCCAAATTTGAATCACAAAATAAAATCAAGGGTAATAAAATGAGATCTCAAACTTATGGGAGCCCCGTTATGATATAATTTCAAATACTCTCAGCATGACCACCATTTCAGTCAATGCACTCTCGCAATGTCCCTCACGTAATTAAAAAAATGGTAATATTTGTATGGTGATATCTTTATAAGAAAAGTAGAACTGATATAATAAACACTTGCCGGGAAAGATTTAAACAATGTGTTAACGGGGATGGTAAAATGTTGGAGACTTTAAAATCTTTATCAGAAAGGAGCTTCCATAGAAATTGTATTTTTTGTTTTTATGGAAAACCATGTAAGACCAAGACTTCGTGTAGAATTATTATTATTATTATTATTATTATTATTATTATTATTATTATTATTATTATTCACTCATTAGAGCTTTTCACATCAGCGATAGCCGATGGTTTTTCACTGAAGTCTGAGTGACAGCAAGTTTCCTCAAGTCTCCAGGACTCTTCTTAGTATTCTGGCAGTTCTAAACAATGCTGTCGTTTGGATAGTCTCCACAAGTCCACCAACCTCCAAGTCCTCTAGTCCCTTTAGTAATCCCTTAGTTAATGTTCCAAACGCACCAATTACAATTGGTATAATTGTCACCTGCATGTTCCACAGTTTTTTCAGTTCCCTAGCAAGTTCGAGGTACTTATCCTTCTTTTCACATTCCTTCAGTTTTATTCTGTTGTCAGCCGGGACAGCAAAATCGACTATTTTGCAAGTTCTCTTTTTTTTTTGTTGATTATTATTAAGTCTGGTCTCCTGGCTGGGATTAGATGATCCATTTGTATATCAAAGTCCCACAGGAGTTTATGCGAGTCATTTTCTAGGACAGGTGCTGGGTTGTGCATATACCATTTGTTAGTATGGTCGAATTTAAATCACCTTACCAACCCAGTCGTGTCTCGCCTTATACTCCCTTATACTTATTATTATTATTATTCAAATTGTAATAATAATAATTTCTAAATCCGATATCTTCTTCTTCTTCTTCTTCTTCTTCTTCTTCTTCTTCTTCTTCTTCTTCTTCTTCTTCTTCTTCCAATAATATTTCCTTCATGTCTTCTTATCAATGTTATTATTACTCCTTCGAGAGTTTTTCACACCAACTTTAGCTGGTATTTTCTTACTGGAGTTTAAGTGCCAGCAAGTCTCCTCAAATCTGCTAGACCTTTCTTGATAATGCTGAAGTCTGGGTGGTCTCCACTTATCCTGTTATTGTGGTATTTTCACCTTCGACCCGGCCAAAAATGCCATTCCAAGGTGATGCACCGGAAGGAAGTGACACATTCTAATGGCAGTTATGAGAGGAAATCGCGTGGGCGGAAATTGGCTGACGAAATGGGACGAGGTAAAAAAAATTCCCATGGTACACTCATAGACTGATGCACCGGAAGAGAGTGACCTGTGAACTGCATGACAGTTATTTCCGCTTGATGACGATCAAACATGCGATTTCAAAGATCGAGTAGGCGACTGAGTGGACGTTGAACTATTATATAACTCAGTCAAGACAGAAGTCAAGACAGCTGCAGTTGGAGTCAGACGAGTTATAGACGAAAAGTGGTAGGAAAAGCTACATCTGGCCTTGGGGCCTTGGGGCCCTGATGAGTTGGGGTCCAGAGAAGATGCTGATGAGATGCAGTAAAGAAAGCCATCACCCAGCAGAGTGGGCCTCTTGGCCTCCGGTTGAGCATCTGGAGAACAAGAAAGACACAACGCTGACGGCCATAAGAGTGGGGGTCAAAATATTTCAGTTCTGTTCGGTTTCCAGCTCCCTCTTACACGCAAAACTTGAGTAACCTTTTCGAACCGTTACAATAAAGTGAGAGGTACAATATTTTTCTAAAGAAGTCTTCCTGTGTCTGTCTTTATTATTGTGTCGTTATGATGCTGTAGATGAAGATATAACATTATTTCTATGTCTTCCACTACCTTTACCAATCCTTTGGAGATTGTTCCGAGCACACCAATTACAATTGGTAAAACCGCCACCTTCCTATTCCATAGTTTTTTTTTAGTTCTCAAGCAAGATCCAGGTACTTATCTCTCCTTTTGCTTACTTCTATTTTTACTCTGTGGTCTGCCGAGACGACAAAGTCCTCAATTTGACAATTTCTCAGTTTTATGCTGTCTATCACTAGGTCTGGTCGTCTGGCGAAGATTAGGTTAACTGTTTGTATCTCAAAATCCCAAAGAACTTTGTCCGTCTCATTCTCCGGGATAGATTGTGGATTGTGCACGTACCACTTGTTGGTACGGTTAAACTTAAACTTTTTGCACAATTCCTTGTGAATCACCTTTCCCACTCATTCATGTCTAGACTTATATTTTTTTGCGCTAGTTTGTGGCATTCGCTTATTATATGATTGATCTTTTCGTCTCTATCACCACATTATCTACATTTGCTATTTTGTTGCGTCTTATCTATTTTTGCTTTGATATGGTTTGTCCTTATGGCGTTGTTCTTTGCTACAATTAAAAGAGATTCTCTTCTCTTTTAAAGTTTTTCTTTCTTAGCCATGTTCAAGTCTTTTTGTGTGAAATTTCGGTACTTATGCATCTATGTTACTGCAAAAAAGCCGAACTTTCCCGAGCGTTTCCGGAAAAAATTGGAATATGCCGAAACGCCTAGCTAATCAAATTTAAGATAAAATAATTCAATCAATTTGTTTTCTAAGTTACAAACAAGGGTAAACATGAATTTATCGCAGCTAAGCGAAAATCTACAATGTGCACAAATGGTGATCCAATTCTACCAAGAAAAAAACCTTATTGGCAAAATTAAGTTGCCGGGCATGTGAGAATCTTTGCCACCTAAAAAAAATGAGGAAAAATTATGCCTGGAGATGCCTTAACACTAAATGCAGGACCTGGATAATTATTAAATTGTGAGGTGAAAGTACAGAATAGTGACAAAACACCCCCCCTTGGTAAGAATGAATTTCTAAATTAACACGTTATTACTCCTGCACGGTACAATAAGTGCATAAATACGAAAAAAAATTATTTAAAAAGACAAAAGAAAATGATACACAACCCCCTCCAAAAAATAGATAAAATAAAAATTGAAACTATTTTTTCATATTGAAAATTACCAGACATTGACTGTTGATTTATTCTTTTTCTCCTGAAAAGGTTGGTAACATTATCCATTAAAGATTTTTTTCTTTTTCTCTTTTTTTTTTTTTTTTTTTTTTTTGTCTTCATGCGTTTTGTCAACAAATTGGTTGACTTATTTTATTGTCTGCTTGCTTAAATTTCGTTCCGGAATATTCCGATTCTTTCCGTTATCGGCCCGGAAACGCTCGGGAAAGTTCGGCTTTTTATAGGTAACATAGATGCATGACTACCGAAATTTCGCTTGTTCGTCGCTTGAAATATCAGTACAGTTGTTTTTCTTACCATTTTTGTTTTCTAGTTATTGTTGTTCAATTGATCCTTGTGTTGTTTGCGTTATTTCGGGTCGCTGTAATTAGTTTTTCTTTGTTCTTTTTTACGTTCAATCGATGCTATTTTCAATGAAGTCGGTTCCTCTTCCTCCTTCTTTTTTTGGTTCATACAGCCTATACAATCTCTATTATATGAGGTCTTATGCATCATCGTGTTTTTTTTTGTTGCTCTGGTCCATTTGTTGAAGTTCTTCTCTCACCCACTTTAAGAATGGTCCTGATTATTATACAAGGGGAACAGTCCATGTTTTATCCCTTTCATGTGGTTTCTGCCATATAGCTTAGTTTTGAGTAGTTTTCTCATTCTCCGGAGATATTCTTTTTCAATTTTTTCTTTCAAGATATTATTATTATTGTCACTATACTTATACGATTCCTAGCTAGTATAATTAGACTTTCTTTGCTCCGTGCGAGATTTTTATTACAGCGTAAGCTGATTGGTTTTTACTGGTAACTGAGTGACAGTAAGTCTCCTCGGGTCTCCTGTATTCTTCTCAGTCTTCTCTTCGATCTCAACTATAGTCTAGATGGATTCGATTCTTTCTCTCGTTTCCAAATCTTCCAGTCATTTTTCTAAGTCACCAAGAACCGTTTTAAGCATGTCAGTTACAATCAACATTCTCGTTACCCTTATATTCTACAGCTTTCATAGTGTTATGTTTTGAGCTTTTGACCCGGCCAAAAATGCCATTCAAGATGATGCACCGGAAGGAGGTGACACATTCTAATGGCAGTTATGAGAGGAAATCGCGTGGGCGGAAATTGGCTGATGAAATGGGACGAGGTAAAAAAAAATCCCATTATACTCTCATAGACTGACGCACCGGAAGAGAGTGACCTGTGAACTGCATGACAGTTATTTCCGCTCGATGACGATCACACAGGCCATTCCAAAGATAGCGGAAGTGACACATCCCGGTCGCCAGATATCGGAAGAAGTTGCGTAGGCGTGAAGGCGAGTCCATATCACCGCGTGGGAGTTTGAAGGTAATATAAGGCCGACGAAATGAACAGAAGAAGACAGGCGAGTAGAGTTGGAGTGAGAGAGAGAGACGAGATGTAGTAAGGAAAGACAGCACCCAGTAGAGTGGACTCCAGTGCTCCGGTTGAGTAGCCCTGGAGAACGAGAAAGACACAACGTTGACGGCCATAACTTTGGGTCAAAATATTTCAGTTATGTTCGGTCTCCAGCTCCCTCTCACAGTAAAACCCCACACAACCTTCTCGAATCCTTACAAATAAAGTGAGAGGTAAATGTTTTTTTATAAAGAAGTCTTCCTGCGTCGTTTATAACTGTGTCCTTATCATTGCGTCTGTTATCCTGTGTGCCTCTATTTATCATTACGTCTTTCTGCGTGCGTCGTTTATTACTGCGTCTTTATCATAGTGCCTCTGTTTAATTATTGTTGTGTTGTTATTATACGGCATATGAGAATATAACAATTGTTCTCTGACAAGGTCTAAGTACTTGTTACTTTTTTCGCTTTCTTTGATTTTTTTTTTGTCTGCAGTCTGTTGGAATGACAAAATCCAATTCTTTTTCTTCAACACATTATCATTTTAAAAGTCTTGTCATTAATGTACGTTGGAACAAGCTAGAAGTGTGGAGCACCCAGTGAGAATCAAACTTACTGATCCTGAATTAGTGGATTAGCTCACAAATAATTACACTACGGGAAGCGCCCTGTGTGTGACGTAAATATTCAGGAGTAGATAATAATAATGTAGATTTTGTGAAAAGAAAAAATAAGAATAAGTAAATGCCCTCAATTTTTTTATGAATACTCTGCCTCTTCTCGTTTTTCTTCATCGTCTGTGGTATACTTTTTTCTTATTCTCACCGACCCCAGAGAGTGGCAAACGCCTACTTTGGGAATTAATGTTTTAAAAGGAGAAAACTATTTTTATATATATAATTCGATTGTTGTTATGTGCTTGGAGGAAAGTTTCGATACAGGCGATAGAAAGAGTCAAAATAGAAAAACATAATCTCTGTAAACACGAAATAGGATTCATTCATTCACTGACTCATCTTAACGGCATTTCAACCTATCTAAGGTTATCTTATACATCGAGGCTAGGGAATCGCGTTCATTGTACGTCAATATTAATATCTTCATGAAATTTTTTCCAGAAGATATTTTTCCCACCGTTTTTTGTTGGATACTACTTTCAAGGTTTTCATTATTTTAATAATGTTAGGGGTAATCTTCGCCTGATTTTTATAATGTTTTCACTTCTGTAAAATGCCGAATACCGAATCAAGTAATGATTGCATCCGATATACTTCACTGCTAAATAGAATAAAAGGTTACAAATGCACAATATTGGTATGGTATTTGTCGAGCGCCCAACATACGCGTGAGTTTGGCACAATAACCTTTTTTTATTGTGGCTACTAGGCTTAGGAGCGTAGCTTACACACACCCGTATGTTGCAGGCGATAAACCTAGCCTCTCCGGAGAGGGTTAGAGTCTGGGAAAATGACTCCTGGATATTCAAGGACGCTAGTCTCAACCACACACACCCGGATGTTGCAGGTGATAAACCTAGCCTCTCCGGAGAGGGTTAGAGCCTAGTGGGATTGACCCCCGGAGATTCAAGGACGCTGGATTCAGCCGCGAGTCACGGATGCTGGGCTTCCTCAGCACCCGTGTCAGTCAGCCTCAACCGACTGCCACTAAGCCCTGACCCATCCGTCTGCTTTGTGAAGCAGCAACACGTCTGACCGAAATGTGTCCCAGCTCAGTAGGCTACAAGGTGCAAACACTGTACAATGTTACACCCAGGATTCTGGTTGAGTGATTTATATATATACGATTCCTATTCACGTGACACCCAGGAGCACAATCCATTTCAACGGTTGTGTTTTGTTTTGTTTTTTTTTTTGTTTTTTTTTGCCTAGAGATCCGTGCGCGACACTATGTAGGTGGTCCGCTAAGCAGACGATCCCTTTGTATGCTTTGGTGCGAAACCAAACAAAAAACTTGGACTCGAGATCTCCGACGAGACCGAAAGTGGAGGAGGAAAGGCAGGTCCGAGGTAAGCCAGCGCAGTTGGAAAAGGAACCCAGAGAGAAGAGTTGGCGAAGGGAGATGTAGAAAAGCAGTTGAGAACGGACAGAAGAAGGGACCAGTCAACATACCTTTCCCAAGCGTATAAGTGCTATGTGAAATGCAATCATCCAGGATTTGAACTCGTGTCACCGTGTCCATTTCCTACGACGATAGCCATTACACCACGGGCACCTCCATAAACAATATGAAATGTTTCATGAATTTGCATGTCATCCTTGTGTAGCGGCCATGCTAATCTTCTCTGTATCGTTTCAATTTTAGTATATGTACCGCCAAAGCTGATATATATATATATATATATATATATATATATATATATATATATATATATATATATATAGTACAGTGTTAAAGTCTTCGGTCGTTTTAAACCACAGTAAATTTCTACCAATTGCTAATTGGATGTTTCTCATTGCATCTTTTACAGATAAACTATTGGCTCTACTGGGCTATTGGAGAGATTTCTACACTTAATAATTTTATTTTGTTGGAATAGTTCAAGATGAGAAAGGAAGATGCAAGGTCACCCACGGAAATAGCCATGCAAAACTTTTCAGTGTTGTATTTCGTTCTGGCCAAACAAACAACAACACAATAATAACGACGAGCACAATAAAGACGACGAGCGACACAGTTCTTAGAAAAATATACCTCTCACTTTATTTGAAAGGTTTGTGTGTGAGAGGGATTTGTGTTATATACTCACATAATAAATATGCTTATATACATATACATGTTCATGCAGCATCACAACGACACCATAATTAAACAGACGCACGCAGAAAGACGCAAGAAGAATTCTTTAACAACATATTTACCTCTCACTTTATTGCAAGGGTTCGAAAGGGTTGTTCAAGGTTTGCATGTGAGAGGGTGCTGGAGACCGAACATAAACTTCATATTTTGACCCCACTGTTATGACCGTCACGTTGTGTCTTTCTTGTTCTCCTGATGCTGGGGTCCACTCCATCGGGGTTTCCGAGGGCCCCCTCGGTCGGGTGTGGCTTTCCCTACCACATCTCGTCTCTAGCTGTCTGGAATTCTACTGGCAACTACTTCTTGGACTCTAACTCAACTGAGTTAAATAATAATTCAACGCCCACACGATCGCCCACTGGAACTTTGAAATCGAATGTTTAATCGTCATCAAGCGGAAATAACTGTCATGCAGTTCATAGGTCACTCTCTTTCGGTACATCACTGTAGTGGCACCGTGGGACCTTCACCTTGTCCCATATTATAACCCTTAATCCACCCACGCGATCTCTTTCGATTACTGGCTATTGGAATGTGTAACTTCCTTCCGGTGCATCACCTTGGAATAGCATTTTTGGGCCGGGTCGAAGGTCAAAACATAACATTTGGAGACCGAACAGAACTGCAACATATTGACCCCCACTCTATTGGCAATAACCATTTCTTTCCCGTTCACCAGGGCTGCTCAAACGGAGGCCCGGGGGTCATGCTCTCTACTGGGTGATGTTTTCTCTACAGTATCATTTCTCCATCTCTTCTGGTCCCCAAACTTATTAATCGGGGGCCTGAGGGCTCCCTCTGCTGAGTGCTGACTTTCACTACCGCATCTTGCCTCCAAGTGGTTGAATTTCCTGTGCACTCAGTTATATAATAGTTTAACGCCCACTCAATATCCCCCATAACTGGTCATCAGAATATGCACTTCCGCCGTCTTTAGAATGGCATGTTTGATCGTCATCGAATGGAAATAACTGTCATGCAGTTCACAGATCACTCTCTTCCGGTGCATCAGTTTGTGACTGTACCGTGGGAATATAACCCTGTCCCATATTGTCAGTCAAGCTCGCCCACGCCAATGGAATATGCATTTCTGCCGTCTTTGGAATGGCATGTTTGGCCGGGTCGGAGGTCAATATACTACATCAGCCACCCTGCAAAAACCAATGTATCTCAGAAAATCTCTAGATGTATCTGTTTTACAGACACATCTAGAGAATTTCTGAGATAGATTTTCTTGAAATTCCGAGGTTCTTAACTATTGCTCGCTGATTCACATTCTTGGCCATCTTGATTATCGTAATTTTGATTTCTTAGCAAATTTTTGCCAATTTATTTTAGATGTAAGTAATTTTATCTTGAAAAAAAGGTGTCGTAACAAATGATACAAAAACGGTGCTTTTTCATATTAGCAAAGGAACATTTTTCTGAGGATTCTAAATCAACACAGATATAATGCTCTATAAAAAATAGTCTGCTCATCGTGATTCCAAGAGGAGAGATTTATTTACCAATCCTACTCAGTTGAGATCTATCTATCTATCTATCTATCTATCTATCTATCTATCTATCTATCTGTATGTATGTATGTATGTATGTATGTTTGTCTCTGTCTATCTCAATTTATCTCGCTAGCTTATTTCTCTGTCTGTCTGTCTGTCTGTCTGTATCTATCTATCTATCTATCTATTAGTTCAGTGTCCTAGATATGACATAATACTATCTGATTGTGAGGCTCCAATCCTGGATATTTGGTAGAACCTGATAGGGTCTTATCTATGGGTCGAATAGAAGTATTTGATATCTAAACTGTGTGCCAACAAATAACTGATGTTAAATTGAATTGTTAAAAATAGGACTGTAAGGCCCTTCAACTGAATAAATGATTGCCTAATTGAATTGTTGGGGATATATAGCAATACTTAGAACCATTTAACTGTGTGCAAACAAATGAGTTATGTTGACTCGAATTGTTGGTGCTAAATAGCATTTCTTGAAACTCTTTAACTGTGTGCCTAAATTGAATTATTGGTATTACGTAATAATCATTGGAATTATTTGATTGTGTGCAAATGACTGAATATCGTCAAATATCTATCTATATATATATATATATATATCTGTTCTCTTTACTAATCTGGGGTGTCCTCGTGGTGAAATGGTTAAACCGATGGACTGCAGAATCGTAGTAAGCGAATCCGTGCCCCAGTCGCGCTATCACGTTCACTTTTGGCAGATACTCTTGGGAAAGGTATGAACCCCCTTATCCTCCCAGCTATGGATTAAATAGTACCACTACTGTTCTTCTAGGAGAATGGCTTTGGCATTAAATAACCAACAAAAGTTGATATGCCATTAAAGAAAGAAGCCATATCTTTACTAATATCGTAAAAACATCGAACCTATGATTTTTCAAACACTGATTTCGGAATCAGACTGACAGACCCTCTCCAAAGATTCGTCTTACACAAGTCAATACACGCACTGAAACTCCATGTAAAACTTATTCGTTTTAATTATCCGATACTCCATCTTACTTTTTCCCTTCCCTTTCTATTTCTGTCTCTTTTTCCTCGTTATATATATATATATATATAGCTGTGGATGACAATATATACATATATATATATATATATATATATATTGGATTAGATCTAGGAATTTTTAAATGAGTATACGAACAATTAAATAAAAAAGTTCGACAAAAGTTAAAGCCTCACCAAGAAAGTAGGTTTTTTGAGCCAAACTCCCAAGCGAGAAAAACCAATCGGTCAGAAAATATGCATTTGAAATTTATTCATATAGCTAAGAAGCACCAGGCCTATAGGCGGAATTGATGAAGGTGCATCTCTCTCAGCTTTTACAGATGAGTACACACAGTAAAAATAATATATATATATATATATATATATATATGTAAAGTTATAGAGAAGTGCAATATTAAATAAATCTAATAAGTAATAAAAGTGAAAATAAATATTTGATTTGCTTTCAGCCTTGCTAGGGAAATTGGATCCACAATACACACACACACACACATATATATATATATACATATATATATATATATATATATATATGTTGGGTGTATATATATATATATATATATATATATTCAGGTTTTAATATCCTTGTGATTGGTGTTTTGTTATTTAATAGTGGTCATCATCAAGTCGTTCTGTGAGCACCGAGTTCCCTGACTCCTTCTTGCAATCCATCTCTATCGACAATCACATATGGCAGGTTCTCTAGACTGCATCCAGTGTCCGCTCAGACATCTATGTAATCCTTTGATGATCTATGTGTAGGCCTCCATAAAAGATAGCCGCTTATGAGTTCGTCTTTTCTTCCTCAGCACCACCCAACATGCCCTGTTCATCTTACTTGGATGCTCTGTGAGATGGGATGTGAGTGGTCATACAGCCACTCTTTTGAGGGGATGCTGCTCCAGGATTTGTTTAAAAAAAGCCCGTAATATTCTTATGTATTCACTATCGAACTTCTCCATGTGTTCCGTTTGAGTTGAAGTTGTGCATCCGTATCGTAGTATTTGTTATTGATGGAAGTAATTCCATTTTATTTCATATTTTTTCATATATTCAATAGCCTCTCAATAGCAGTCCATGCCTTCGCAGTGCAGGTATTAAAATTGCTTTCAGTAGATGAAATATTGCTACCTATGTATGTGAACTGGTCAGTTTACTTAAAGGTGCTTATTTAAAACATTTGAACTCTGTTCTATTTACGTTCAAGTTGAGATGCTGCTTGGTCATGTGCATTTGCGAGAAGCGCTAGATCATCTGCGTAGTCTGCATCTGTTATAGTTTCTGCTGGATAACGCCAGCTTCTTGTCTTTTTATTGTAAAGCCGTTTTCCCGGATGATTTCTGCAAGGTAAACACACCCATACCCCCATCTCTCTCTCTCTCTATATATATATATATATATACATATATATATATATATATATGCATGTATATGTAGAATTTCCCTCTTCATTTTTCATAATCTTTTCAATTAGATCTGCGTACAATACACCCACAGTAAGATGTAATCTGCTGTCTCTAGTGTTGTCCATTAAATTATATATATATATATATATAGTACAATTAAATGGAGATTCAAACTCGGTTAAGCCGTCATAATAAATCTATTTCAGCGGAGAATATTGTTGGTATATTCTACGTCTCGTCAGATGACTCTTTTACATGCTCTGTATTGTCCCAGAGATGCGAATGAGGAGTTACAGTTCGTATTCAGAAGATAAATAAGGAAAATTAAAGAAATTAAAAAATAAATTAAAAATCAGAAAATAAAGATAAAAATAAAAATAAAGATAAAAATAAAAAACATAAAGTGGAACTCAAATTACAAAGCTACAAATTCTTTCGTTCATAGGCGTGAGCAGAGGGTGTTAACATGTTATATGTTAGAACGATTAGGAAACAGGAGTGGAATTAATCTACTGGTCAGTCCCTTCTAAATTCGGTTCTGTTTGTGGTTTCTTCTACTTGGCAGGTGTGCTTTTCTAAACAAACTAAATCTCATATATGATTTACATTTATTTCTGATATGTCTGTTAATTAACCCAGCTGTTGCCATCTTAGATATTCCTCTTGTTTCAATTAGGACCGAGATACTTAAACCAGATAAGGTGGGGACATTTATTATAGTCGTCAAGTGTTTTTTTTTTAAATTTTACCCTAAAAATGGTCAAGGGGAATTAACCACTCTAGAATCACTGGCCCTTTTTTTTATTAATATTCCGTGTTCATCTGGCCCTTATCTATCTTTATCTTTCCCTATCTTGGTGATATCTGCTGTTGGGTTGATCTCTTTTATTTACTAATTTTTCTTTATTATTTAAGATAATTTAAATTTTCCTCTATGTGTACACTTAAAGACAAGCTCATTTCTCTCATTCAATAAAAGTTTTCTATTATTGAAATTAATTATGCTAATTTTTTCGTCTAAGCATAGGTTACATCTACCGTTGAAGCTGTTGGCGGCAGATGAGTGCCTTAATATTTTCTACTTAATTTGTGGGGATAGCCCCTGATCCTTTAGGCCCCAAAAGTATTTTGATAAAGCAGTCTGGTATCTAAGTTTTGGGTTGGAAAATGAGTGTCTATGGCTGTACCATCTTTGCTTCCAGTTTCCCGCGGAGATTCCTATATAGACTCTCTCCCCGTCCTTTTGCTGTTCCATAGGAGAAATGCATGCTTGGTATACGACATTCCTCGTGGTGCAGCGTCCGCCTAAGGGGCATTCTCCCTTATTCCTACAGTTACAAGACTCCACGTTTGGGTTCCTATCCCTCGTGGTTAGCTCATTGAGTAGCCTCCAATTGTGGTTGCTTAGTATGTTGTGCATATTCTTTGTGCAGGAGTACCTAATTTTCACAGAATTTCTATTAAAAATCCTACTCAATGGGTTGCCTCTATTAAAATGTTTATCTAGTAGGTGTAGGAAGTATCTACCTATGTTAATGTTAGTGAGCTTACAAAATGGCGGATTGAACCAGACTACTTTTCTATTTCTATTCTTTCCTTGTCTATTTCCGTGACTACTATTAATAATAATCTCACCTACCTTGAGGGGTGTGTGGGTCCCACCATTATTCTTCCTAGCTCTCGAATTGAGGTCCACCGGGGTTAAGTATTCCAGCCTACCTTGGAATCCACTGTCCTTCAGGGCGTCATCATATCTACTCTTGTTTTCTTCGAAAATTTTCTTACCTGAGGACAACTATTAATTCTTTGGTTCACCGCATTGGGGATCTGTCTCGGTACCGATCTTGGGTGGTTCGAGGAGATATTTATGTATCTGGGGGCGGAATCGTTCTTACTAAAGTGTTTGAACGTACCATTATTTAAATTCAATGTGACGTCCAGAAAGTCCACTATTTTTAAATTTGAGGCTATTTGAATTCTAAACCCTAGTAGTTTGAAGGCCCTAATAATTTTCTTTTGTATACTAGCGGTCTTCGGACCGTTACTGTCTGGGATATAAATAATCCCGTCATCTTGATAAAGCCCCACTTGTTGCGAGTTGACAATGCGACCCAGCGTATATCCTAGATATAGATCCCCACTAAGTCTGCTACCTGAGCCGAATCGTAGGCCCCCATGGGGACGTCGAAATTGTCTACGTGACTTTTTACCCAGGATCTGCGGTTATCGGATAGGACGGTTTTTCTAGTTGCTAGGATAATTTCTATTTCCTCTTCTGTGATCTCTGTATATTCTCTAGCGTGGTTAAGTCGCCTCACTAATAATTCTTTAGTGATGGAAGGGTAGAACTCTATGATGTCGAATTGTACGAAAGTGGACCTCTTTTTATCCTTAATTTTCCTAAACCAATCGATAGTATCCATAGAGTTTTTCCACAAGTTATATTTATGGCTACTCATCAGTCTAGACGTAATCATCTGTATTACATCTTTAGATACAAAGCCTAGCTCGGTTTTTGTGGGGTTAATTAATCTAGTCAGCTTCTTATCTGGGAAGTTTTTCTTGTGATCCTTAAATGAAATATAGGCACTTTTTTCTTCTAATTTCCCTACTCTATCTGTCATATTTACTTTCTGAGCAAATATATATATATATATATATATATATATATATATATTAATTCCAACTCCGAGTCAGCCGATAGTGGGACCGATTCTATTTTCTAATCTTTTATCTGAAATATCCATGTAATTGAAAATCTAAAAGAGTGTTCAATGTAAAATAATAATGAAATAAATTACAGTACAAAAAATTGCATATCAAAGAAAAACCTTTAAAAATTACTTATATTCTTTTGTAATAATATTTATTTCAGCAGACCTTGTATTTCAAACAATCTGCGTCTTCAGACAAAGAAATAATGAGAAATTAAAATTTTGAAAAACCCACAAGATTCAGTTCACCCTATCTCCCAATCCAAATTTTCATTTGCTTTTTTTATTTCATTTTTATTTTTTATTAAGTAAAGACCAGGCCATTTGTTTTTCCTTGTAATATAATGGCCGAGGAATATCGTTTTATGTCTGGGCTTGGTTAGGCTGAGAACCTTTCGGCTCGGTGCATGGGTCGCTTGGGTGCAACATTAGCGCAGGTGTTCACGTGCGCACGCGGAGCGGACGTGTCACTCGGGGATGTCACAATAGAAACCCGAGATGAGAAACGGGGCTGGGGATTGCGAATGACGTCATAAACCGGAAGTGCGCAGGGGATTTGGGGAGATTTGAAAAAGTCACTTGAGTGGAGAACTAGACACCGAACGAGAAGGGTCGACTTTCGCGGCTCGCAGCGGCCAGACGAATTTGCGCGAGATGGTGGTGGGGGGGCAGATGAAAAGCCAGAATAGAAAGAATGTGTATCTCTCTCCTTATGTCGAAGAACCTTTAAAAAGTTTCGTACCTGAACTAAGAAGTCGTAAGTGTTTTTTCGTGTTTCGAGATTCCTATGTTCTATGTATATATGTTATAAACATTATGAACGTTTTGTGTACTGGTATGGATATGTCCATTTTGCGTAGCCGTGTCTGGCTATGGTACATTCCGTCTGGTTGACAAATGACATTCAATTCCTCTATCAAGATGTATCAATTTTTTATCTGACTTTTCCCTCACTTATTTTATGCAATGGCAAACTATTAAAACCAATGAAGGAGATAAGTAAAAAATATACAAAGAAATAAATTGATTTAGGGAGAAAAAATTATTTCCTATAAACAACTTACATGGGAATTAATAACTTCTTAACAGATATAAAATTACATTATAAAATACTATATTGTATATTAACACTATTTTATAAAAAAAACTAACGAATATAAATCATATCGAAAAACATTATTTTTCACATTAATACTATTTTATCAAAAAACCTAAGAAAATTGTCATTTTAATACTATTCAATTCATTATAAAAAATTATACTGGTTACTGTTAAGACATTATCTAAAATGATAAACAAATACAACATAGATTTATACACCCTCAAGATTATAATCATATCATAGATATTATCATAATATTCATATTATTACTTGAGCTACCGAAACTGTGTTATCACCCTGGTTGGCGGCTGATGAGGTTAGGGTATCGCACGTGCTTTCACACGTTGTATGATGAAAAAGAAAATTATGACTAAACCTCAAATCCTTAAATTTATCAATAGAATTATACAAAGTATTATAAATAATACCATATTAAGAATTATAATCACAATTAATATTACTATTACAGTTATTGGGGGGGTCCTCGTGGTGTGATGGTTAAAGCGATGGACTGCGGAATTGTAGTACGCGAGTTCGTACTCCAGTCGCGCTATTACGTTCACTTTCAGGAAAATACCCTTGGGAAAGGTATGAACCCCCTTATCCTCCCAGCTATGGGTTAAATAGTACCACTACTGTTCTTTTAGGAGAATGTCTTTGGTTTTAAATAACCTACAAGGGTTGATATGCCATGAAACAAAGAAACTAAACCTATTACAATTATTACTACAAATCGTTAATCCTATTAAAGTTATAATAAATATAAATAACATCAATGCCAACAAAAACAAAAAAAAACAACAACTGATACAATGTTATTCCTTAATATAATTAATAACAGTTAATAATAAATGCAAATAGCAAATCATTCTTGTTAATATTAAGGATTATAATTATATACTACAAAAAATCATTCGTAATATCCTATTTACCCAACCCGTCCGCTCGGGCAGGATATGACACAAGGTCAATTTTTAAGCGGAGTTTAATAGGTTTGAATTCAGAGTTTTCCTTCTCCCAGACTAGTCGCCTCACCAAGGCTGAAGAACCCAGTCTGCCCTACTATTTACCCATAGCTGGAGGGAGAATAATTGGATTCATACCTTTTCCAAGGGTATTAGTGCTATGGGAAATGTAATCAGGATCGTCCAGGATTTGAACTCGTGTCGTCGTGTCCACATCCTTGCGACAATAACCATTACACCACGGGCACCTCCAAAAAATCATTCGTAATATGCCCTCTCTAATCAAAATAAATTAATACCTTATGTCGCTTATTATATAATTTAGATAAATAAGAAAACTAGTTGTTAAAAAGTAAAAGAATTAATTCCGATCAAATCATAAAACATATATAGTAAAAACCAATTCATTTCGCTTCAACTTATTCTCACTAAATGTCCTATTCGCCTTTAAAAACATTACACGGGAAATTGGCATTGCCGACTACAGTGAATAATAATATTTTATTTCAACCTAGAAGACCATTGTTTTTTCCGTTATCCTAGGGGGTAGGAAAACGAAGTGGCTTGCTGGGTGTGTGTAAGGTGAAATTTGGAAACCCCCTTGCCAGCGGCGGTCAGTCTAGCCCCAAATTAACCCCCATATTATCTGCTAGTTCCCATATGCCCGAAAAAGGAATCTTAAATAGGGCTTATTTTGCGAGGGATCAAGTGCCAGACTACCCCAACGTCACACGTGCGTAAAATAAACTCTCGTTATGAGATTAATATTTAATGCACCGTCACAATATATATGTATGAATATATGAAAAATTATTAAAGGATGTATTTATAATTAGCCTACGTTTGACGTCTTGGTTTTCAAAACCCTTTTCAAAACGATGTTATTGTATAATGCTGTCTCATCTTCTCCCAAATTTTTCTAAGGAAAAAAGGAGAAAATTCTTAGCGTTCTATTGTCATTAATAGCGTTCTTTTTACTAATATATGAGATGTTGTGTTTGAAATTTATTTATTTATTTATCCTCAGAACAATAGAACGTTCTGTAAAGAAGGTCATGCTGACAGTGTTCTTGAACATAAAAAAGACCCATCACTACTGATTTCCTTGGAAAACGGCAACTCTCAGCATAATCTTAACTGACCGCTGAATCCGGAGAGTCAGTGTCTTGATACTCCACAAACTGTCCTTTCGATTCCAGGTCGTCAGTGGAAAACCCATGTTTTCAGCGCTTTTGTAAACATTTTTTTACTAAAACTTGTTTTTCTGTACACATCATATGTTCTGAAAATGACATATTGTTTGTATTTCTTAGCTACCAAAAATTTGATGACAAGATTGGAGCACTCTGCTTGATTTGCTGCGGTTTTCACTAACCCAAAATGAATATTTTGCAAGGTTAGAAAATTTTTTGCAATAAACCAATTCCAAACGATGCAAGGTTTACATTTATGGCACAAATGATTTAAAAAAAGATATTTGGTTTTTTTTTAATCCTTTGTTTAGTGAATGACCCTCGTATAGATAATATTTGGGATATAACTGTATGAAGACATGATCATTCCTTTTTATTTGTCGATAATCATTACATACAGGCTGGAACGATAAAAAACGTCGTCCTAAAGAAAACAACACTACAGCTTTATTTTAAAACTTTTATTGAAAAAATCAATTCAGCTAACTTGATTATGTAGTAGAGCTGACATCTATAGGGTGGAACGATAAAAATGTCGTCCTAAAGAAAACAACACTACAGCTTTATTTTAAAACTTTTATTGAAAAAATCAATTCAGCTAACTTGATTATGTAGTAGAGCTGACATCTATAGGGTGGAACGATGAAAAATGTCGTTCTAAAGAAAACAACACTACAGCTTTATTTTAAAACTTTTATTGAAAAAATCAATTCAGCTAACTTGATTATGTAGTAGAGCTAACATCTATAGGGTGGAACGATAAAAATGTCGTCCTAAAGAAAACAACACTACAGCTTTATTTTAAAATTTTTATTGAAAAAAATCAATTCAGCTAACTTGATTATTAAGTAGAGCTGACATCTATTCAATGTAGCCGCCATCAGCCTCAATCACCACCTCGATACGGATCAGAAATTGGGAACAAGCCTTTTCCACAAGCCCTGACGGGAGCTCGGTGAATACTCAGTGAGAGAAGGGTACAGAGTCGTAGCACTCCTTCTGAAGCCAAGCCTAGGTCTCCTTGGATTTGTGGGCCGGCACCGAGTTTGCTGCCACAGCCAGGGTCTGGCACCGGCCACCTGATTGCACCAGGGGATCATTACACTCCAGGTACACTTCGGTGTTGACTTTCAGGCCGGCTTTGAAGATGTGAGGTGGCATGATTTGATCCTCACTTGAAACCACACCAAACACCATAACTGTAGCCGGAAACTTTGTTTTCATCACCCTGGGCATGTTGAACTGTCCAGATTTTGAGGGTGTTGTTGTCATAACTTGGATCGGTAGAGGGCACGCGTTGTACAGCGGAGCATCTCCGATCTCGCTCGTTGAAAATTGTGTCACTTTCAGACACGATAGAAGGCTCCTATCGCTCTTGGAATTTATACACAACTGGCCAACTAGTTGATGGTTTGCAACAAAAAAAGAAAACCGGTTTTCATTAAACGGAAATGGAATCATGTTGTCTTTTCTAGGGTGACAATTTAATCGTTCCACCCTGTATAATTTTGATTAAAAATATTTAGAATTGAATTAGATTTCGGCATTAAACAACCCTTAAAGGGTTGATATGCAGTTAAATAAATAAAACAAACCAATAAGCTTTACATTTGGTATTAATGTAGGCGAAGGAGCTACCAAGAAGAGGCCAGAAACAATGCCAGACCTTTTGGAGCTGGGACACTGTTCTGTTTCAGGGTCTATCTCGGGAACGCTCATGTAAATGAAAATGAAATCTCGTCTACCTTCACATAAATAAAAATGAAATTTATCAAGAATATTAAATAAAAACCACATCTAATATTTGGCTTGTGTAATAACATTCAGTGGGTGGGATGTGCTTGCCTTGCTGGGCACAAATTATTAGTTCTTGGTGATAGTTTTTACCAAGCTACTCATAATTCACTGAACACAAGTCTTGATCTGTATTTGGTTATCATATTGGTAAATGCTGAAAATGCTGCTTCGCATAAATTCCATGTTGGAAAAGGTTGCAGCGGGGTGTCCACGTGGTGTAATGGTTAAAGCGATGGACTGCGAAATCGTAGTAAGAGAGTTCGTACTCCAGTTGCGCTATCACGTTCACTTTCGGGCAAATCCTCTTGGGAAAGGTATGAACCCCCCTTACCCCCTAACGAGTGTCCTGGACATGACACTAAACAATCTGATGGTGAGGTTCCAGCAGTACTGGAGCTTTGGGGAATGCGGAGTACTCCTTCATTGCCATCGCTCTCAGGTCCACTCTGGCTCGGAGTGGTAGCACCTGATAGGGCCCTATCTATGGTTTAAATAGAACTAACAGCATACTTATGCAAAAATGAATTGTTTGAGTAAACTGAATAGCTTGAAATAGAAATGTTTTTGACAATTAAACCGTACTTAGATTTAAACTGCGTACTTATGCTTAACTCAATTATTTCAAATAGAACTGTTTTTCGACATTAAAACTGTATTTACACTTAACTGAATTGTTACATATAACTGCTTGAATAGTTTGAAATGGAAATGTTTTCGACAATTAAACTGTGTACTTATGCTAAACTGAATTGTTTTAAATAGAACAGATTATTTACATAAAAATAGATTTGGCATTAAATAACCTACGAAGGTTGATATGCCATAAAACCCAACAAACCAAACCAAACCAAACCAAACAAAAACGATGCAGCAATTTGACCGTCTTTTGAGACAACAAGAGATACTTGGTAGCCATGTTTAGTCAAAATTTGAGGAATGGTTTCTGTTGACTGGATTAGGAAGCAAAATATGGAATAATTCTTAAAACGGTTTTTTTTTTCATTCATCCCGATATGAGAGAGAGAGAGAGAGAGAGAGAAAAGAAACGACAACGAATCTATGATTTGCTTAACGCCAAAACCAAGCCAATTTTTATACAAAGGAAAAAAAATTTTTTTTTTACTGTAAAAGAGCTGTTTAAGATAAAAGAGGGGGTGGAGGATGGAACAAAAAACGAAAAGAAGGCTTTTGAACGGCTCTTGTTACGGCGATTAAGAAGGACCCCAACAACTTCAATAACAAAACACACTAATGAATTGAAAGTCCACGGGAAAACTGTTAAGACAGCAATTAAACAAAATTCAAGCCCAGACCTTTCGTTTCGAAGGCGTGTTGATACAATAACTGAAAAAAAAAAAAAAAGGAAATAAAGGTCGCCCTATTTAGTAGATTTTCTATTTTGTGGCTACCTTCTTATTTTTTATTTAATGAAAATTAATCCAGTTTTATGATAAAGTCTTTTATTATAATACCAGAATATTCCTAATTTTGCTTCCGCACCCTGTAAACTAAATATTTTAGGTGTGTACTAGTCACTAGAAATACGAATTTGCAGTTCGATCCCTAATCGGAAAATATGTATTTTCTGGGCACACTTGCTATTTTTGCGGACTACTGCTGTTGGCATTCTAGAGCCCTCTTTAGGGTCCACAAACTTCAGTTTGAAAACCACTGACCGAAAGGAGCCCATGTCTTAGTTTCTTTTTATTTCAATTTTTTTTTTTTTTCTTTATTCCTTCATCAATAGCTGGATGGAAAAATGATTTCAAGCCCTTCCTCTGGGCATCAGGGCAGATAAGAATGCAAACTATTTGATCCAGGATTTGAACTTGGATTGTAGGGGTTTCACTTTCTATGACGTTTATCATTATCCCACAAAGACAACGACTTCTAATCCGCAAAACAAATCCCAGCAGTGATTACCAGAACTAAAATGTAAAAAGAAAACCAAAGCGAAAATGAAAATTATTCTCAAGATAAAAAGAAACGAAGATTATAAAGAAATCTATAATAATCAAAGCAAAAAATGAAAGAAAGAAAGAAAAGAAAGAAAGAAAGAAAGAAAGAAAGAACCAAAAAGAAAAATATTAAGACAATGAAAGAAAATTGACATCAAGAACAGAAAACAGAAAAACAGAAAAACTTAAAGAAAAAACGAAGAAAATTATAAAAAAAAAAAAAGGAATGAAACACTCAGAAAACGAATTAACAGGACAAAAAAATAGAAAGAAAAAAAAAAGAAAAAAGAAAAAAGGAAATTAAAAAAGAAGGAAAAAAATGAAAAAGAGGGGAAATAAAAAAAATTAAAAACAGAAGGGTTTTTTTAAATAAAAAAAAAGGAAAATAAGAAAATTGAAAAAAAGAAAAAGACGAACATTTCAAAAAGAGGAAAAAATAAAATTAAAACAAGAAGGAAAATCAGTAAATGAAAAAATTGCGAAAAAAATAAAAAAATGAAGGAAAAAAAGGAAATTAAAAAAGAAGCAATACTTACAACCGTTTAACTTTTTTGACAAATGCTAAACAGAATTGTTTGAAATAGAACTGTTTAATTATTAAACAGTGTATAAACAAATGACTGATGTTAATTGAATTGTCATGGCAAATCATATATATGTAATATATGTATATAAACCGAATTAAGTATTAAATAACCTACAAGGGTTGATATTCCATAAAACCCAAACAAACCAAATCAAATATTTCTATATATATGTTTAATGAGGATTTGGCATTAAATAACCTACAATGTTTGATATGCCATAAAACCAATGAAAACCAAATGAAATCATATATATCTGTAATATATACAGGTCCAACAATACGACCAAGATGTGAATATGTGAAATAGACACAGGGAATCCGAAAACACTCGAAACACTTGACGACTCTCTTTTGGTTCCAGTACGAAACTTTTATTTACCTTTTTGAGTTTATGGTTTTTCGACATGAGGAGAGAGAGACACAATTTCTTCAACAAACGCGCGGCACATTTCGTAGTGAGACGAAAAATCGACTACCTTCCTCTTGACTCGAATCTCAATTTACGTTTTTTTTTAATTCCAAAATCCTCGGCGCTTCCGGGCATGACGTCATTCACGTCCCCGGCTCCTTTTTCCTTTTTCTATCTGGGTTTTTTATTGTGACATCTCTGATTGTCAAATCCGCCCCGTGCGCGCGTGAACACTTGCACTCAATGTGTGCACCTAACTAACCCATGCACTAAGCTGAAAGGTTCTCAGCCTAGCTAAACCGAAAGGCAAGATATACAAAACGAAAAATGATAAAATAAAAAAAATCTCTCCGCAATTATATTACATATCTAACGTATATGTATAAACCGGATTTAAAATCAAATAGCCTACAATGGTTGATATACCATAAAACCCAACCAGACCACATTATATATATATATATATATATATATATATATATATAATTTGGTTTTAATATATATATATATATATATTAGATATATATGATTTTGTTTGGTTGGGTTTTATAGCAATATGATTGTTGTTTTGTAAAAAAACTCCATGAAACCCTGGGTCGCAGTCTAAATTCCATGAATTAAATATATATATCTAATATATATATTATATATATAATAATGATGATAAATAAATATATACATATATATATATATTTACCGGACATTGGCCTAGCGGTTCGAGTGTTCGCCAATCGCCCGGGAGACCTGGGTTCAATCCCAGGTCGAGTCATACCAAAGACTCAAAAAATGGTACTTGATACCTCCTTAAGTGGAGCAATCCAGGGAAAGGAGTAGCGCCCTCCCCTACACCTTGGTGTAGTAAGCTATCGAAAAGGGAGCCTTCGGGTCACCCTCGACTATGGTCGCCTACTTTACTTTTTTATATATATAGGCAACATATATATATATAGAGAGAGAGACAAAAACCGTTAGGATTTCGGTTGTGTGTGGTTGTAAGTGTGTGAGTGTATGTGGATGTGTGCGTATGTGTGTATGTGTTATAGGTACGATGGGATGTGTATTTTTAGGTTAACTCAGGCCAGGAACGTAAAGCGTTGGGTTTCAAATGTATATTTATTTGTTACATTATTTCTTTAGGTGACTATAGCTATGGAACAAAACATCATCACTGTATATCGGGGAGAATGAATTAGAATTTGATATATAAGCGTGTATGAATGGTTGTGCTCCGGTAGACTAGAATTACAGTAGGTATAAGTAAGGTTATATTGTGTTTTAATATGTTGGTGTAATATTTAGGGGAGGGAATTGTATTATTACAATAATTATAAATAAATGAAATATTACGTAAATATTATATGCTATGGATCTCGTAGGTGGTATGTCTGTAATAAAATAATAAAGGGCTTAAATAATAGTTAGTGTGTAAAATAATAGTTATGTGCGTTATAAATTGTATTATTGTAATAATAATAATATTTTACCATAGCCAGATACGGCCATGTGTGAAATGGACATATCATGTTCATTTATATACAACATAGAACATAGGAATCTCGAAACACGAAAAACACTAACGACTTCTTAGTTCAGGTACGAAACTTTTTATTACCTTTAAGTTTAAAGGTTTTTCGACATAAGGAGAGAAAGACACAATCTTTCTATTACGGCCCTTTCATCTGCCCCCCCCCCATCTCATGTGACACTTGCCCAAGGTCTCTGCGAGCAAGCGAAAGTCAACCGTCTCGTCCGGTGTCTAGTCTCAACTCTACTAACTTTCTTCAAATTCCCAAAATCCTCCGCGCGCTTCCGGTGCGTGACGTCATTCGCACTGTGTAGCCCCGTTTCCCATCTTGGGCTATTGAGACCTCTCTGAGTGACACGTCCGCTCCGCAACCGCGCGCGTGAACACCTGTGTTAATGTTGCACCTAGGTAACCCATGCACTGAGCCGAAAGGTTCTCAGCCTAACTAAACCCAAAGGCATAAACCGAAATCCTTCAGCCATTATATTACAATATAATAATAATAAATAAATGAAATATTGCGTAAATATTATATACTGTGGGTCTCGTTGGTGGTATGTGCGTAATAAAATAATAAAGTGGTTGAATAATAGTAAGTGTGTTTGTGTACGAAGATGATTATAACTGAGTTGTAGGGTGTCGTCATTGAAAAATTAAAGAAATTGATTAAGAAACTAGACGGCGGGTTTCGGTTGCAGTTGGAAAGTTGGGGTTGTTATTTAATAGTTATATGTTTTTTGTTGATAGATGGTAAATACACTATTGTAGAAAAGTTTAGAGTTAATTTGGTAGTTAAGGTGAATGTAGAGCGTGGGGGCCTATTCTTAATGCTCGTAAAACGTTAAAATGGTGGAGGCGTGTGGATATATTGTGTGGCGGGTGTGATGGTTGGAGGGGGAAAATTGTACTTACAGTGGTTCAGGGTTTTTTTTTTATAAAAGGTGGATTGTGCGTGGGTTGTGGGTTGTGTGTGTGTGTGTGTGTGTGTGTGTAAAGATGATTTGTCATTATATAACTTACAATGGTTGATATACCATAAAAACCAACCAGGTCAAATCATATATTTAATACATATGTATAAAGAGGATTTGGCATTAAATAACCTACAATGGTTGATATGCCATAAAACCCAAAACAACCAAATTATATATATTTAATTTTATTTTGTATGAAAAGGATTTAGCATTATATAAAAACCCAACCAGACCAAATCATATATATTTGATATATATGTATAAAGAGGATTTGGCAATAAATAAACAAACATGGTTGATATGCCATAAAACCCAACCCAACCAAATCTTATATTTAATATACATGTACAAAAAGAATCTGGCATTAAATAACCAAACATGGTTGATATCCCATAAAACCCAACCCAACCAAATCTTATATTTAATATACATGTACAAAAAGAATCTGGCATTAAATAACCAAACATGGTTGATATGCCATAAAACCCAACCAAACCAAATCGTATATTCAATATACATGTACAAAAAGACTTTGGCTTTAAATATCGAAATATGGTTGATATGCCATAAAACTAATCCAAACTGAACGAAACCTAAAACTTCAAGAAAAAGAAGAAAAAAATAAGAGGAAGAATATAAAGAAAACCAAAATAAAATGAAAAAAAAAAAAAAAAAGGAAGAAAAAGAAAAAAGAAAATATGCAATATTCCATAATATCTATTCTTATTACGGAATCCATGTTTGCTGTTTTCCAATTTTCTTGCTAAAATTGTCCTGTAAAAATATGGAAGCCTTCAACAAAAAGTCGTTTCTGTGTCATTCTTCTAGAAAACAAAGCCAAAAAAATGCTCTTGTCATTTTAAGTCGAACGAACTGATTGATTCTACTTCGTTATTTTATGTATGGCAATTTTATTTTTGTTGTTTCGAATCGGTTCGATCGCCTGGGGTTGATTATTTACGAGTATGGAAGATGAGAATCGTAATAACAGTCATTTGCCCGTCTTACTGGCAAGCTGAGTGTTCATATTTATTACTTATCCACACGAGTGTTGGGTGAAATTAACCCAAAGAAAAACGTAGTTAACGCCTCACCAACTTCTCTCTGTCTCTAGAGATGCCGTACGGATTAATTTCATCGAGTGAAAATATATTTTATACGAGAACATCTTTTTTATCTCCGCTGGGCGTAATGTTGTGATAATCTCCTGTAAGTAAAGAAAGGTTATTTAATCACGTAGGATCAATAATTTAGTCAAGTCAATACCAGGTCATCATTATCAAGAAGTGATGATAGCATGGGTTCTATGGACTTTCCCTCGCCATCCATCCCTATTAGTCATTGCTTTTTGCATATAAGACCCTCTTCATATAAACTTGATATCACAGTATTGTAGAATTAGAATAGGCATTGATAATTTATAGTTTCGGAATAAAAAAAAATGGCTAATCAGAAATCTCTTCTTAGCAAGTAAGTCCATCAAATGATTTGGTTTGGTTTTATGACATATCAACCATTGCTAGTTATTTGAGACCAAATCCAGTATATTTTAGGGAGTTATTTGGTCTATATTTTTGAGCGAAGAAATGCATTCTTGCGCGTGTGTGTTATACCCTCGCTAATTGTTGTTAATAAAGGAGGATGAAGAAGTAAGAAGACGAAGATGCCGTTAGCTTTTACATGAAGGTTTTAATGGCAGCATGGAATATGGAGTTTGGGTTTTTGCTGCAAGCCTCGTGGGAAAGGAAAGAAGTAAAGAGACGAAATGGAGTTATGAGAGAGTGGAGAAAACAGAGCATGTCGTTGGACGTGTGAGGGATTATGTTCATCGTATGTAGAAAAAGTCATGTTTGCTGTTTGAGGAAATAGACGTTGGAGTCACCCTGATTTTGTGGTCCTGGTTATTCGTGAGGAAGCGTGCATGTCTCCAGAAAATGTTGCCCAGAGGTGAAGTAGTAACTAGGTGCTGGAGCGGAATTAGACATCGCAGTCGACATAGCCAATTTTGGGGGTGATGTAAAGTTGTTCCTGTGTGTGGCGTATTGAATTCATCTGATTCATATTCAACTGGGAACCCTAGGTCTAAGAGAAATAGGGATCCATGAATTAGATAGCTTCCCTCATTGTGTCCATGCTGCTGCTGCGGCTGCTATTGAAGAGCAGCCAGTGAGATGTCTGCACAGAACAAAGTTGTTCTGCCAAAAAAAAGTGTTTGACGGCTTTCCCCAATTACTGCTGCCCAGAAAGGTGATCCAGGTTGAATAGGATAAGTCATCCTGATTGGGTGAAATTATGCGTCGAATTAAATTACGCGCCAAACAAAAATACGAAAATCCCTTCTGCTACAATATTCATATAAATTAGATATATATAATTTGCAAACACAAGTCAACAAAGTTAAATGGTTCGAATTATTCTTATATATCACTAACAATTAAATCAAACATCAGTGATTTGTTACATGACCAAACAGTTCTATTTCAAGCAAGTCAATTTAACTTATGTCATTTGTTCTCACTCAGTTTAAATGATAAAACAATTCTTTTTGACCCACAGATGGAACCCTATCAGGAGCTACCATTTCGCACCAGAGTGAACCTGGGAGCTATGACAATGAAGGGATACTCCGCATTCCCGAAAGCTCCATCATTACTGGAGCCTCACCATCAGATTATTTACTATCATATCCAAGATACTCATTGGGGTGGGGTTTTATCCCTCTGTAGAGATGCATTCAGTATATTCTGCAACTCTGGTCGACGAGGTTGATGTAGGTCCAGTGTTCACACAAAACTGACAAAGGTTTTTTGCAGGTCAACCATCACAGGTATATCCCTGGGTAGGACTCCATCGAAGAACGTCACTTATGAGTTCATTTTATCTTCTCCTGCATGTATTGCTAGCCTTACTTGGATGTTCCGTGAGATGGGAGGCAAGTGGCCGTACATCTGCTTTTTTATAAAGTACTGCTTCCAGGATTTGTTAAAAACAGAAAGAACCATCCTTCTGTAGCTTCCATCTTGCTTTTCTCCTGGAATTTCGCTCAAGTCCAGATGGTGCAACCATACAGTAGTACTGACACGGTTAGAGATTGGAAGAATTAGAGAGATTTGTTTTCCATATGACCGTTAAAATGTCGCTAGCAGTCCTAGCGTCCCCTAAGCATATGCTGACATCGCTTTCAGTAGATGAGATATTGCTACTGAAGTATATGAATTGCTCTATTAACTTTAAAGACTTACTGTTGTATAGCCATGACCATAAGCTACTATACATACACATATGCATGCAGAAATATATTTAACACAATAAAAACAAGCGGACACAGTTTTTTAGAAAAATATACATCTCACTTTATCAAAAAGGTTCGAAAGGGTTACGAAGGGTATTATTGCGTGAGAGGTGAGTTGGAGACTGAACAGAACGGCTACATATTGACCCCCACTCTTCTGGCTATCACAGTCTTTCTTTTCCTGGCCTGCTCAACCGGGGGCCTGGGGGCGCAGCCTCTGCTGGGGGATGATTCTCATTCCAGCATCTTCTCTCCTGAACTTCCTGTCGCCGGGTTTATATAATCAACCCCTCGACAGTCAAGGTCGCTCCTGATCTCCTGATATCTTCGACCGGATGTACCTGTTATTTACACAGGCTCATTTCTTCTTTTGACAGGTTGGCTGGGTTGGAGGTCAATATGCAACATTACTATTTGATAAGGAAATGGCACCATCTGGAGTAAAACAATTAAACTTTGTTTTCTTTGAGTTCACGTTGAGACCTATGCCTATTGCTGCTGCTCCAGTATATGCAGTAGAGATTCGGCTTGAGCTTGTGTATTTCTAAGAAACACTAGATCTAGCGCGTCATGCACGGATAATATTTTTTTTTTCTCTCTGGGAATAAAGAAATATTCATGAGAGATTTGACAGCAAATAGAAATAAAAACAATCATTTGAAAATAAAGATAAAGTGAATGAAAAGTTTTGTAATATTTCAGTTGCATGAGATACAAATCAGTAGCAACGAATATTTTTGTTGGGGGTCGTGAACATGACGGACCACTCTAGATTGAGAGATACTGAGCTTGCTTGATACTTTATGAGTGTTTTTCACTGGTTTTACCAATATGGTTAGGAGCACAGCCACGGAAGTTATGCCTACCTGACCATAATCTGATCTTCGTGATTCTTGCAACCAAACGAAATTTTAAGAGGTATCTGGCAACTGTATTTTAATCAACTGCACAATAGGCTTTTACGCGAGAAATGTTTTTGTTTGCGTCCTCAGTGGAATGGCCGGGTTCAAAATCACAAAACATAAATTTCCAATTTAGAATACGTTGGGGCATTACGTTCACACACAGAGTAAAAAATTGTACAAAGTGTCTGAGCACTAACAGCCATGATACTACCATCCATAAAGCATATGTTTCCGATTTAGACTACGTTGATACTTTCCATTGAAACATGGAATAAAAAATTTGTACAAAGTGTCTGAGCACTAACAGCCATGATACTACCATCCATAAAGCATATGTTTCCGATCTAGACTACGTTGATACTTTCCATTGAAACATGGAATAAAAAATTTGTACAAAGTGTCTGAGCACTAACAGCCATGATACTACCATCCATAAAGCATATGTTTTCGATCTAGACTACGTTGATACTTTCCATTGAAACATGGAATAAAAAATTTGTACAAAGTGTCTGAGCACTAACAGCCATGATACTACCATCCATAAAGCATATGTTTCCGATCTAGACTACGTTGATACTTTCCATTCAAATATGAAGTTAAAATTTGTACAAAGTGTCTGAGCACTCACGGCCATGATACTACCATCCATAAAGCATATGTTTCCGATCTAGACTACGTTGATGCTTTCCATTCAAACATGTCAGAGCACCAACTGCCATGATACTACCATCAAAAAAGCATGTTTCCGATCTAGACTTTGTTGAAACTTTCCATTCAAACACGGTGTGAAAATTTGTACAAAGTGTCTGAGAACCAACTGCCATGATACTACCATCAAAAAAGCTTATGTTTCTGAATTAGACTACATTCGTTGTCCATTCATTCTTGCGGGTTTCAGTTCCCACACGGAGTGAAGCAAAGCTCACTGTGTTAGCGCACCATCTACTACGACACTACCAACAACAGCAGATACCGTTTCCCGGATTGAACAGCTTCGGTCATGTGATTTACGCGCCGGAAACCAATACGTACCAAAATATTGCAAAACATTTGCCTCACCTAATAAATAAAATAAAATAAAAATATATAATGATAGGAACAGGCTATATTTCTGGATTTTACTGACTTATTTGACGCTCTGAAAAAGGGACTAAAAAGATGCTGGCTGTATCATGTGCTAAGAAGTAACTCCTCATGCCCACCCAACAAACAAATTAGGTTTATCCCGAGTTTTAGGCTAAACTATATCTGGTGGATGAGAAGCTCCGGTTCTGGAGAGCTGGTTAGTGTGGAGTACCCCTTCATTGCCATTACTCCCAGGTCCACTCAGTTCTGATGTGTTAGTGCGTCTAGGATGCCATCTATGAATCCTACTGATGTTTCAAAAGTATTCGCATTTGACCTTGTGCAAAAGAATTATTAAGAAAAAACTGCATAAAATGCAAAGAGAAACTACGGGATTCCGTATCGTCACATCATCAAATAAAACTAGACGGCTTGACATGCTGTATTAATCAATCAATCTATTTTTCTTTTTGATCAAAGGTCTCTTTTTGTTAAAAGAATTACAAAAATTATAAAAAGAATAACGAAAAGTAGATAATAACGAAAATGCCAAGTCAAAGGTCATATCTAGTACTGTGAGTGTAAACAAACATTATGGCGTAGTGAAAACATCGGATAACGAAGAAAATATACACAGTAATAAAAGGATTACAATCTCTTTACATATATATATATATGTGTGTGTGTGTGTGTGTGAACTTATTTGACCCGGGTATAGAACAAAAAAAAAATGCTTTCGCATGGCTGGTAAAGTAAATAGTAAAGTATACGAAAGTCGACTGAAAAGTTCGCAGGCTGACCAAGATACAATCTTGGAATGTGAAAAAATTAGGTTTATTTTTCAGCACAGATCCTCTTGTGAACCTCACAATTCTTCCATCGATATTGTAGTGCTAAGATCCCACTGGTAAACAAAGTCATCTATGGAAGATATGACGTAATTTTTGTTAAGACTTGTTTTTTAATTGCATATCACTTTTGAAGGTTATTTAATGCCAAAATCCTTTTTGTTGGAGAACACGTGTAATACTATTTTTTTACAATGTTCGAAACAGTTCCTCGCCGCCACTTTTGTAATGTTCCCTAAGGGGGGGATACTTTTGGCCGATATCTAAAATCTCTTCACTCTCATACAATACCGAATACCGTGTCTGGAACGCTGAACAAAACAAACTCGAAAAGTTCACCTCTTTGTTGTATACGCACGACTCTCTCTCGTCTGACCTCTGCCTGGCCCATTTATATATCCACCACTTCTAGTCACGTGAACTCCAGTTGCACGATACATTTCAACACTTACGTTTATGGGCTAGAGATGTTATATAATTGCGGAAGGATTTTTTTTTCTATAATCATTTTTCGTTCGTTTTATCTTATCATTCGGTTTGGTTGGGCTTAGAACTATTCGGCTTAGTGCACGTGCAGGTGCAAACATTGAGTACAATTTACGCTCACGCGCGGAGGATGTGACTATCATAAATGTCAAAATAAAACCCCCAGATTGAAAAGAGGACTGGGGTGTGAATGACGTCTTGCCCGGAAGCGATGGGCTGGGAATTTTGGTGATTTTGGAAAAAAAGAAGTTAGTTTGAGATTTGAAACTGGACGAGGCGAGTTGATTTTTGAGCCTGGGCGAGGCCAGTCCAGTTGGAGACTACGGGTTGCGCCGCGCGTTGTTGGGTCAGAAGAAACAGTCAGCATAGTAAAAATTGTGTCTCTCTCTCCTCGTGTCGAAAAACTAAAAGTCAAAAGAATTTAATAAACGTTCTGTACCTGGGTAACATACCCATACATGAATATGTGAAACGTACATATAATGTTAATAAAATGTTCATATATAACATAGGAATTCCGAAACACGAAAAACACTTACGACTTCTTAGTTCAGGTACGAAACTTTTTTTATTACCTTTGAGTTAAAAGGTTTTTCGACATAAGGACAGAGATACAATCTTTCTATGCTGACTTTTCCATCTGCCCCCCAACATGTGCGGCCCCGAAAGTCAACCGTCTTCTTCCGAGCCAGAAACCCAACTAACTGACTTTTCTCAAATTTCAGCCCACGCTTCCGGTGCATGACGTCACTCACATCCCTGGTCACATCCTCTATCTGGGATTTTTATTGTGACATCTCTGAATGACACGCCCACTCCGCGCGCACGTGAACACCTGCGTTCATGTTTGCACCCAACTCACCCATGCACTGAGCCGAAAGGTTCTCAGTCTAACTAAACCGAAAGGCAAGATATAAAAAACGAAATCCCTCGGCCATTATATTTCACCTGAACAAAGAGAGTAGTCAAGTGTTTCGCGGTATTCCCATGCATACATGTATTTTGGCTATGCTACAGAACCCCTAGTCGATATCGGTACAGTCTTCTACTCAACATTATTAAACCCATATCTCTCCTCCCAGCAAATATTCTTCTACAATGGTAGCTTTGGCATCAACTAATCCACGAAGGATGATATGCCATTAAGAAAAGAAACCAAATCAAAACTTAAAACACAGAACTCTCTGCCCCCGCTCGAAGGCACCTCTTCTCTGAACACCATGTAAAAGGCGTAAAACCTTGTCTTCTGTTATCTAACAATAGAGACGCGATATATCTGACATCTTACCGTGTTAGAATATGGTATTTAAAAGAGAAAAAAAATTCTTTTAAATACCCTGTCCGGTGGTAAAAGCTGCTTGGTAGCGCCAGGAGTGGTAGTTCCGCCTTGAGCTACCGAAACTGTGTTATCACCCTGGTTGGCGGCTGATGAGGACAGGGTATCGCAAGTGCTTTCACACGTTGTAGGATGAAAAAAAAAATGGCACAAGGTCGTTTTATGATGGGGTCGCTTAAGAATCGAGAGTCATGTGCAGCAGATGCCAAAATTCTTGACCCCGTTGGCATTCTGCATTTTGAATATCTTAGAGACAAAGCAATGAACTTAGTATTGCAAGCAAGCAAAGACCTGTCGGGGAAGCGCCCCGATATTTGTCGCTGCCTCCCACCAGACACGACTTGACACAAGGTCAAAAGCCCGAAGGCCGATTAAAGTGGGGATAAAGGGGAGGGGAGGTCGGGAACGAGTCGAGACTCGAACCCTGCTGGTCAATGCTGCTCATCGGCTCACTTAGTGCAATGTGAGCCTGATGAGGCAAGCAGTTTCACGAACCCAAATGTGAGTCCGGGCATGTATGCCAGTTTACGGCTTAAACTAGACGCTTGGTCTAGTGCCGTACATGGGTGACAAAGGAGACAAAAGTGCAGCTCGCCCACCCGAAGGTAGCCTAGTCGAAACTAGGTGGCTAATTAAAGGCCCCAAGTCTGCCATTGTTCCTTTTGCAGAGCTACGCTCCGGACCGAAGTCCAGAACAGGCTCCGGGGCTTCGCAAAAAGCTAAAAGCCAAGAGCGCGCCCTGTTGGGGAAGCGCCCCTTCCCCACTGAGGCCAAGATCACATAGTATACAAACACCACCACCCGGCACAAGTGCCATTAGATGCCGTGGCGGATTGGCCTTACAATAGAAACGCAGATATAGACGTAGATCTATCCAGCTGGCTCAAATATTGACTGTTCGGCTCAAATACCAGCTGTTCGGATCAAGTAACGATGGTTTATTCGACGAGAAACGAACATCATATAACTTCAGAGACTTTTCAGGCATTTATTTTTCAATTAATATTCATATCAATCAATATTCCTTGAAACTAAAATAAAAATAACACAGACAGTATTTGTCAGGAATAGGTAAATGAATTTGAGGAAAATTAAAAAAACATATTTAATTATATAAAATTAGATACTGAGATGAATCAAAAGAACTTTCGTTTTTCAAATTTTATAATATTCATAAAATTGTATCAGAATGACAAAGAAAAACGTATTTTCGTTTTTAGAAAGCTTCACTCTAAACCTAATTTCAAATACACGTTTAAAGGCTAACTTTGGTCGGTTTGGCTTGGTTTTGGTTTGGTTTGTTGGGTTTTATGGCATATCAACCTTTGTAGGTTATTTAACGCCAAATCCATTTTTATGTAAATAATCTGTTCTATTTAAAACAATTCAGTTTAGCATACGTATACAGTTTAATTGTCAAAAATATTTCAATTTCAAACTATTTAAGCAGTTATATGTAACAATTCAGTTAAGAGTAAATACAGTTTTAATGTCGAAAAACAGTTCTATTTCAAATAATTCAGTTAAGCATAAGTATGCAGTTAAAATGTAAGTACGGTTTAATTGTCAAAAACATTTCTATTTCAAGCTATTCAGTTTACTCAAACAATTCAGTTTAGCATAAGTATGCCGTTAGTTCTATTTAACCCAAAGATAGGGCCCTATGAAGTGCTACCACGCTGGGCCAGAGTAGACCTGGGAGAAATGGCAATGAAGGGGTACTCCACATTCCCCAAAGCTCCAGCACTGCTGGAACTTCACCATCAGATTGTTTAGTATCACATACAGGACACTCGTTAGGGGGGGGTCTTACCCCTCTGCAGAGGTCCAGTCAGTGTATTCTACAGCCCCAGCCGACTGGGCAAGGCTTGATTTTATGGCATACCAACCATTGTAGGTTATTTATTGCCAAATCCTCTTAATACATATATATTAGATATGAATGATTTGTAAACATTATTTGTTGAAACATTTTAAAACGTTCTTGTGCTTTTTTTTTTGCACACAGTTAAATGGTTTCAAGTATTGCTATCTAATACGAATAATTCTATTTACTATTAATCATTTGCTGGCACACAATTAGTGGGTAGAGTATTCGCCAATGGTCCGGGAGACCTGGGTTCAATCCTAGGTAGCGTCATACCAAAGACTTTTAAAATGGTACTTGATTCCTCCTTGCTTAACACTCAGCAATATAAGGTAAGTATTGAGGGTAAAGTGGAACAATCCAGGGAAAGGACTTGGGCCTTCCTCAACACCTCGGTGTAGTAGTAATCGAAGAGGGAAGCTTCTGGTCGCCCTCGACTACGGTTGCCAACTTTACTTTTCTAAATAGTTTGAAGTATTGCTATGAAACAGTTACAATCTATCAATAATCATTTGTTTACACATATTTAAATAGATATACATGATTTTTAAGAGATTGCTTCGTCGATTATTTCATTTGTAAATGAATTAGAACTAATTTGTTTGCATACTAGTATAGCTATTGTTTCAACACAGTTTATCATCATCATCATGTCGTGCCACAGGCACGGATATCCCAGACCCTCTCTCGCCACTTCTCCCTATTGTTCATCGCCTCTGGCAGGTCTTCAGGGCTACATCCCGTATCCTCACATAGCTGCTAGATGTATGTTCGAGCTTGTCGTCCTGTTTTTGCCCGGCCATATGTGGGGGTCCATAGGAGTACATCACTTATGAGCTCGTCCCTGCTTCTCCAGCAGTGTCCTGCATGTCTGGTTCGTCTAACTTGGATAGTTTTCGTGATGGGAGGCAGGTGGCCGTATAGTTGATGCCTTGTGTAGTGTTGCCGCCAGGAATTGTTCAATATTGCTCGCAACATTCTTGTGTAATTGCTGTCAAGCTTTTTCTCCAGCCGTTTAGTTAGCGTCCAAGTAGTGCATCCATATAGCAGTATCGATACGACCGCTAAATGGTTCAAATCATTCCTATCTCATACTTATACTTCTATTCAAAATAAATCTATCACTGACGCACAGCGAAGTTGTTCCGACGATTGTTATGTATCATTAACAATTCAATTAAACATCAGTCATTTGCTTACATATAATCAAATGATCAAACAGTTCCATTTTGAACAATTCGATTTAGTCATTTGTTTGCTCTTTAAATATCAAACAGTTCGTGTTGACTCTTAGATAGGACTCTATCAAGTACTACCTTCTAGTGCTGAGTAGACCTGGGAGTAATGGTGATGAAGGTGTGCCCCGCATTCCCAAAGGCTCCAGCATTACTGGAGCTTCACTATCAGATTGTTTAGTGTCATGTCAAGAACACTCGTTAGGGAGAGCTTAACTCTATGCAGAGATGCGGCTGGTGTATTCTACTACCTCACTCTACTTGGATGGGAAAATAAAATGTATATATATATATATAGGGGGGTTGGGAAAATAATGTTATTAAAAATAATTGTTATTTTCATGTTTTTTTTATTTATTATGAATTTTTCTCGTCTTATTTTACTAAAATTGTTGTTTTTGTGCTGATATCATCTGAAGAAATTAATCAAAATTCATTAAACTGGCAGATCTATCTCACTTTGAAAGAGGTCAGATTGTTAGCGCTCATATGACAGGCGCTAGTGTAACAAAACCTACAGAATTGTTTGGTAGAGCAAGGAGTACTGTCTCGAAAGTAATGTCAACGATTGAGAAAGAAGGTTAAAACATCCTCACTGAAATAAAACTCTGGAAGAGAGCGAAAGCTGTCTGATTGGGACCGTCGGACTTTTACACGGATTGTTAGAAAGGATCACCAGGATACAGATCCGAAATTTACGGCAGAGCTTTATCATATTTACCCAACCCCTCCGCTCGGGCAGGATATGACACAAGGTCAAATTTTTTAAATCGGAGTTTAACAGGTTTAAATTCAGAGTTTTCCTTCTCCTAGACAAGTTGCTTCACTAAGGCTGAAGAACCTAGTCTGCCCTACTATTTATCCATAGCTGGGAGGAGAATAATTGGATTCATACCTTTCCCAAGGGTATTAGTGCTATGTGAAATACAATCAGTCCGGGATTTGAACTCGAGTCACCGTGTCCAATTCCTGCGACGATAACCATTACACCACGGGCAGAGCTTTATGACCCTCTTGAGAACCAAGTTTTCTCAAAACCTGTAAGAAGGCTGCTGCACGAAGCCAAATTTCCAGAAAGAGCTACAATCAGATAATCATATCAAAATAAATTTGTTGGGAATTTCCAGGTGTTTCCACGATTTTGTCCAACCCTTGTAGATAAAGGTTGGTGAAAACAGTACAAAGATGCTGCGTTCTGTTTTAAACAATTACAGGAGGCAGGAACTTACTTTACAGCCACTTGCCTCCTATCTCACAAAAAATCCAAATAAGACAGACATATCATAGATTCCTTCAAATGAACAAATCAGTGAAAAAACTCACATTTGCTCTGTGCGAATACTAAATGCACTTTCGTGGACCAGCCAAGAGTGACGATAGGGACGGATGACGATAGAAAGCCGAGAGACTCTCATTCATCAGCACAACTTTATGGTTGTTTGTGTGTCTATTCGATTCTTGCATTGGTGTAGTAAACCTGTGTAGAATATATATATATATATATATATATATATATATATAAGGGTCATTCACTAAAAAATGTGTATATTGCTGAAGGAGTTGGCGATATAAAGCAATTTATACTGATAGATGCTTTCCTGCCTGAGATGATAATTAGAATGACCTTTTTTACTGTTCACTGCGCACGGAACTTTTTCTTGACCAGAGTGTAAGTGTGTATCCACACCATAGACCGTCTTTATGACTTCAAGTCGGAAACCCATCTTTAACCGGTTTTTGATTTTTTTTACTCCACCATAATAACGATTCTCTATAGAAACACCAATATATGTGCTATAATCACACAGGCGACATCTACAAACTAGACGGAACCTCTCTAAAACTTGTAGACAAATTCACCTACCTAGGAAGCAGTGTCTCGTCAACCGAAAAGGACATCAACATGTGGCTAACAAAGCTAGCTATCGATAATATATCGATCATATGGAAATCAGACCTGACCGATAAAATGAAGCGCAATTTCTTCCAGGCAGCGGTCGTATCGATACTGCTGTATGGATGCACTAATTGGACGCTATCTGAACGGCTGGAGAAAAAGCTAGACGGCAATTACACAAGAATGTTGCGAGCAATACTGAACAAGTCCTGGCGGCAACCCCCCACAAGGCACCAACTATACGGCCACCTGCCTCCCATCAGGAAAACTATCCACGTGAGACGAACCAGACACGCAGGACACTGTTGGAGAAGCAGGGACGAGCTCATAAGTGATGTGCTCCTATGGACCCCCGCATATGGCCAAGCAAAAGCAGGACGACCAGTTTGGACTTACATTCAGCAAGTAAGTGAGGATACGGGTTGTAGCCCAAAAGACCTACCAGAGGCGATGAACGATTGGGAAAAGTGTCGAGAGAGGGTCAGGGATATCCGTGCTAGCGGCACGACATGATGATGATGATGATGCATCTCCGTGCTCATCATATATTCTTCGACAAATTTCACGATTTGTACTTCTTAGTCACAAGATAATTAAACAAAGACTTCTCTTCAAGCCTAGGTCACACAGTTTAATTGGCGATTATTATGAATAACATTAAAAATATCTTTTCGTGATAAAGTGTTATATAATCATCTGCTGATTCATGCAGAAATATACGTATATATACTGGGCAGAGACAGACGCAATGATAAAGACGCAGGAAGACTTCTTTAGAAAAATATATACCTCTCACTTTATTTGTAAGGGTACAAAAGGGTTACTCAAGGGTTGCGTGTGAGAGGGAGCTGGAGACCGAACATAACTGAAATATTTTGACCCCAAAGTTTTGGCCGTCAGCGTTGTGTCTTTCTCGTTCTCCAGGGCTGTTCAACCGGAGGCCCAGGGCCCATTCTGCTGGGTGATGGCTTCTTTTACTGCATCTTATCAGCAACTTCTCTGGTCCCCAAACTCTATCGGGGTTCCCGAGGGCCTGCTCGGCCGGGTGTGGCTTTCCCTACCACATCTCGACTCCAACTGTCTGCAACTCAACTGGCCCGTCGAACTCAACTGAGTTATATAATCGTTCGACGCCCACTCGATCTTTGAAATCGAATGTTTAATCGTCATCAAGCGGAAATAACTGTCATGCAGTTCAGAGGTCACTCTCTTCCGGTGCATCATCACTCTGTAGTGGCACAGTGGGACCTTCACCTTGTCCCATATTATCAGCCTTAATCCGGCCATTCGATCTCTTTCGATTACTGGCCATTAGAATGTGTCACTTCCTTCCGGTGCATCACCCTGGAATAGCATTTTTGGGGCGGGTGGAAGGTCAAAATATTACAAAAGTTACCATTAACCATTTCTGGCTTACGTTGTGTTTATATCCATGGAAAAAACTTCCGATAAAAAATACCTGGTGACTTAGTTTCATATCATATACATGTACCATTTAGATCTAATAGGAAACTTAGTCTTCCGGCCTTGAAATGAAAATTTGATAAACACAAATATCAATATAAAAAGATAAACCAGTGATCAAGACAAGGATACTTTGGATGCCCCATCACCCTCACCTCGAAAATAACACTGGATAGCTTCTAAAAGACCGATTTATGGAAGATTTTAATGATCGGCCAACATGGTTGTGGCTTTATTGAGTTCGTCCCTGATTTGTGAGATGGGAGATAAGTTGACCTACAGCTGCTGTTTGGCTTTAAAAAGCATGCAGCATCATTTTGTAGTTCTCTTATATTTTCCCCGATGTTTTGACACACCCCAACTGGTCCAACAATACCGTAGTAATGACATTGCAACACTTTGAATGAATTCCTGCTTTGTTTTATCAAAAAGATCAGATTACCAAATAGTCGTTAACCTACATATAGCAGTCCATGCTTTTCCAATAATTTTGTTGACATAGGGGGTGCATTCAATAAGTTTTCAGACTTTGTTGTACAGATATTTAAAATTGTCGTAGACTCTTGAAAATTCAGTATATTATTGCTATACATTTTATCAGATGACTGACCAATTTTTATGATTTCCAGTTCGAACGAACAGCTACAACAGCAATTGGAATACACCCTATTAAAGCCTGATTGTCACAGCTGGCGATTTTCAAAGTTACAATCTGGATGTGAGGACACTTTAGAAGAACGATATGCAATAAAATTCTATTTTAAACTTGGAAAAAATGCCACAGAAACGTATGGAATGCTTGAGACTGCTTCTGGACCATCTTGCATGAATCGAGCTTCAGTTTTTGAGTAGCATAAGAGATTCAAGGAAGTCAGGGAGTCTGTGAGGGATGATGAGAGGTGTGAGAGGAGTAAGGAAGTCAATACACCAGAGTTGATTGGCCAAACGGTTAGGGTTACTATGTTGAGGTTTTAAGGGAGTTCAAGAGGAAATTCCTAGGGAAGAGGCCAGCACTCTTCAAATCGGGTCAGTGGCATTTCCAGCTGGATAATACAACAGTCCACAACTCCATCCTTGTCACAGACAGTTTGACCAAGATGGGCATCAAGACAGTTCCTCAGCCTCCCTATAGTCCAGATGTTTCTCCCAGTGACTTTTGGTTATTCCCTAAGCTCAGAGGCTGTCGTTATGAGACAATTGAGGAAATGAAAAAGGCTATGACGAATGTCATTGACACGCTCATACAGGAGGACTTCCATGGAGCCTTCCAGAAGTTGTTGGAACGGTACAACGAGTGCATTGCAGCCGGAGGAGATTACATCGAAGGAAACCAGAGTTTCATGTGTGTACTATCAATAAAAGTACCCATATGAAAAAATTCTGGAAACGTATTCAATGATCCTCGTAGTTTTCATTAGATGAAAGGTACATCAACTGGTCTACCAGTTGATTTGTAGCTATACCACTTCTTTGGTTAAGTTTCTTTGTTTTTAATGACATATTAAATTCTGTGGGTTATTTAATGCCAAATGCACCCTTTTAAAAGAACAGTATTGGTACTATTTAACCTGTAGCCGAGAATAGAGGTTAGAAAAAGATTAACTAACAATATCATAAATACGATAAACCTATGAAGATAGTTTAGATTGTATTGGTTTCTTTTTTAATGGCATATCAGCCTTTGTGGGTTATTTACTGCCAAAGCCATCCATGTAGAAGAACAGTAATGGTGGTACTATTTGACTTTTAGCTGGGAATAGAGAGGATAGAAAAAGCATAAATAACAATATCATAAATACTAGGAACATATGAAGATAGATAGTTTAGATTGGTCTGGTCTCTTTGTTTAATGGCATATCAAGCTTTGTGGGTTATTTAATGCCAAAGCCATCCTTGGAGAAGAACAGTGGGAGTACTTTTTTAAGTCTTAGCTGGGAATAGAGAGAATAGAAAAAGCATCGAGACCTATGGAGTTAGATTGTTTCGATTGGATTGGTTTCTAAGTTTCAATGGCATATCAACTTTTGTGGTTTATTTAATGCCAAAGCCAAAGGGAACAGTCGTAATTTTATTTAACCCATCGCAATGGGGATAAGTGGGCCCATTCTTTTCCCAAAGGTATTTGTCCGAAAGTGAACGGAATGGTTCGAACTTGCTTACTTCTAGGCTGGTTGGTTGGTTGCTTGCTTGGGTTTTTATGGCATATCAACCTTTGTAGGTTATTTAACACCAAATCCATTTTATGAAAATAGTACTATTTTAAACAATTCAGTTAAGCATAAGTACGCAGTTTAAATATGAAAAACATTTCTATTTCAAGCTATTCAGTTTAGTCAAGCAGTTCTACAGTTAAATGTCAAAACAGTTCTATATTAAACAATTCAGTTTAGTGTAAGTACAGTTTCAATATCAAAAAACAGTTCCATTTCAAATTATTCAGTTTAGCATAAGCACCCAACAAAAGACAATTTAAATTACAGATTGTTTAGTGTCATATGCAGGACACTCGTTTAGGGTTTTTTACCCCTCTGCAGAGGCTGCCGTGCAGAACTTCCTACTCAACCAATTGTATATGCATCGCATTTACGAAACTTGGATCTGCTTGAGTTCTTATTTAAAATCAGCCTACGTGATTCTTTTAAACACACTTATAACGCAGCAGAGCATATAAATTTATTTTAGACGAAAGTTCCATTTCAAGCAGCAACCAATCGCTTTAGACAATACTGTTTTCCTGGAAAAAACATCCAGTTGTTGCTAATCTTGTATGCGTAAATCTTAAGGCGGATTAATAAATGTTCATTTTCATAAACGGCTTACATCCAGTGGGTTAAGAAGAATTAAGAAGTCGTAGATAGGGCGTCGGCTAATTACCTTCATAAAATGAGAATTTCGAATGAGTAAAATAAATCAAATGAAATGCTTCTCTTGGAGTTTCCCTCTCTCTCTCTCTCTCTCTCTCACTCTCTTTCTCTCTATCTCTATCTCTCTCTCTCTCACTCGCTCTCTACCTTTCTTTCTCTCACCATCCGTCTCTATCAGGCATCGCCTTTAGCAAGTCCTCCAGACGGCATCTAATGTCCACACAATGCTGATGAATGTGAGTTATTGATAGTAGGTTAACCATATTTACCAACCCCTCGGCTCAGGCAGGATATGACACAAGGTCAATTTTTTAAGCGGAGTTTAACAGGTTTGAATTCAGAGTTTTCCTTCTCCTAGACTAGTATCCTCCCCAGGACTGAAGAAACCAGTCTGCCCTACTATTACCCATAGCTGGAGGGAGAATAATCGGATTCATACCTTTCCCCAATGGTATTAGTGCTATGTGAAATGCTATCAGTCTCGTCCAGGAATTTGAACTCGTGTCGCCGTGTCCATTTCCTACGACGATAACCATTACACCATAGGCAACTCCAAATAGTAGGTTAACACTTGTGTGTCCATGCGTGAGAGTCCATAAGTTTATCATTTCTTTACTTGCAATGTCCAGCATGAATTGTTCGTTTTACTTGAAAGGTTTGTGTGATGGGAGGCAAGTGGCTCTACAGTAGCTGTTTAGTGTGGTTCTACTTCCGTGATTTGTAAAAACTGAGTGAAACATCCTTGTGAACTTGCGATTTTGCTTTTTCTCAAAGACTTAGAGTCTAAGCGTTTCCCTAAAGTTCAGATGGTGCAGCCATACAGTAGTACTGACACGGCCACAGCTTGGAAGAATTCTTTTTTCTTTTTTAATTTTATCAGAAAGATTATATTTCCAGTAGTATGATTCACCATGCATTTGACTCAGTTAAAAAAACAAATGGGAAAGTCAGTTGGCTGGTTTCCGTCTTGTTGATCTATTTTTTGATAGATTGACTGAATCTTTTATTTGACAAGTATTAAATATTGAAAATTATTAACCGTTTAACCTACTTGTGGTCAACTGAGTTTAATTGACAGTTTTAGGTCAATCGAAAATTTAGCTTTCTTTGGTAGAGTTAAAGTTAGGCGACTAAATTCCTTGAAGTTAGAAATTGTATTTTAATTTTAAATCATTTATCCTAGAAACATTGACAAAAGCAATCATCATTTTCCATCTATGTTCCCGGCAGCTCCCGACTGTCGTACGAAGTCGGTAATATGTAAGAGGACATTTTGAAGTAAATAAAGTGTGTTTGCTCACAGAAAATGTCTTCGTTGTAAATATCCCAGCGATGAATTGAGAAATAACAAAGGACGGCGATGGAAGATGGAACAGGAAGAACCGATTATCAGCTGTGGAAAAGAAAATGACAAAATAACTATCGAACGTGTTGGTTATTTAACGCTGAACATCTTTTTAAATCTTTGTCTATTTTAATTTTTGTCTAGCAATTATATTCTTGAAGTAAACTATTTCTTTTTACAATAGATTATTTCTAAACACTTTGCTTTATTAGGTTTACGGCATGTCAATTCGCATTGGATTATTTAATGCCAAAGTCAGTGCTTTTTGTGTTGGGTGATTATTTAAAAATATCATAGCGTCAAGTATGTATTCCTAATACAAAATATTTGCACAGTATTCAATGGTTTCAAGTAATCCTATCTAATACAAATAATTTATATCTTATATATAGTCTAAAATATGTATTCTATTTAATAATAATAATCAATTGCTTGCAAATCTTTATTTGGTTTCAAGTATTCCTATCTAATACAAATGATATCCTAATAGTTGTATGTATTTAATAACTTCTCTGCGAGGATAGTGTGTGACACAAGATCAATTTTAAGCGGAGTTCGTGACGTTTGAATCCAGAGTTCTCCTTCTCCTAGACTGGTTGTTATATCAAGGCTGAAAAACCCGATCTGCCCTACTATTTACCCGTAGCTGGAGGGTGAATAATTGGATTCATAACCTTTCCAGGGGAAATGTGAAATGCGATCAGTTTCGTCCAGGATTTGAACTCGTGTTGTCGTGTCCATTTCCAACGATGATAACCATTACACCACGAGCACATCATAGTTTCATTTATTCCTATTTAATCCAAATAGTCTTCAAACGGTCTATATGACTCAATATGGTTCAGAGTGGGTTTAGCAGTAAATATATGGAAATTGTGCACCATTCTCCACGCTGGCCCAGTCGGCTGGGGTTGCAGAATACACCGACTTCATCTCTGCAGAAAGGTAAGACTACCCCAACAAGTGTCCTGGATATGACTCTAAACAATCTGATGATTGTAATGCTGGAGCTTTGGGGAATGTGGAGTATCAATTTATAATCATTGCTTCTAGGTAAACTTTGGACCGGTCTGGTAGCACCTAAAAGGGTCCTATCTATGGGTTAAATAGAACTAAAATGTGTGCTGATTCTAAACTGAATTGTTTGAAATAGAACTGTTTGTATGTATAAAAATGCATCTGGCTTTTTCTCCGATTTTCGGAATTGGAGTTTTAAACTATGATGCAGTTTAATTTTACACCTAAGGTATCCTTTGCGGAGTGTTTTATGTTTTTAAACTGCTTTGCAGGGGGATTTTAAAGCTCATTGTAAAAGTAACAAATCGAACGGAGGAAAGAAAAAAGTTGTGAATTCGAAAAGTGAAGAAGAAAAAGAAAAGAACGATATTAATGAGAAAAGTGAAGAAGAGGGGGACAAGATAAAAGAAAAAAGTGAAGAAGAGGGAGACGAGATAAAAGAAAAAAGTGAAGAAGAGGGAGACGAGATAAAAGAAAAAAGTGAATGTGAAAAGAAAGTAAAGAATTGAGACAAAAAAAGAAGAAGAGAAAACAAAAGTAGAAATTTGGAAAAAAAAATGTTGAAAAAATGTTGAAATAATAAAGACAGTTTAATCAAATGACATGATCATCTAGAGAAAGATAAAAGAAAACAAAAAGAAAAAAGAAAAAGAAAAAAGAAAAAGGTAAGATAAAAGATGTCTGAATAAAGTTTATAAACGATTGACAATTTTTCGAAGTAAAGTCAAGAAATGTACCACACACACACGAACACAAACAAAGATACTCTCTCTCTCTCTCTCTCTCTCTCTCGTTTGCCTTCTCTCTCCCTCTCTCTCTCTCTCACACACACACACTCTCTCTCTATTAATCTATCTATCTATTTTTCCTCCTTGTTTTATCTATCTATCTATCTATCTACCAGTTCATATCAATCTATCTATCTATCTATCTATCTATTTTGGTCAGTTCATATCTACCAATAATAGTCTTTTCATATTTTCTCTTAGTCTATTAATATCTATCTATCAATCTATCTCAGTTTGTTCATATATATTCGAACAATTCCAGAAATAATAAAGCTACTATCCTAGCACAATACATAAAAGGGGTACTCTATACTGTCTCGACAACAACAAAAAAGATAGCCCAACAGCTAACGACTGCATCTCAGTAGACGAAAACCCCCTTAACGATTGTTCTGGATAAGACAGGAATCCCCATATGATGGAGAGACTCCAGTCCTAGAGCCGTATGGAATATGATGTACCCCTTTATTGCCATTACTCCCACGTCCACTCTTACAGGAATGGGAATACCTGCTAGGTTCCTATCGATGGGTCAAATAGAAATATTCAATCCTTTTCTATGCTTAAAACTTTTTAACTGTGTAATGTTGAATAGAATTTCAAGTACGAAATAAAACCATTTAACTGTGTAATGTTGAATAGAATTTCGAGTACGAAATAAAACCATTTAACTGTGTAATGTTGAATAGAATTTCGAGTACGAAATAAAACCATTTAACTGTGTAATGTTGAATAGAATTTCGAGTACGAAATAAAACCATTTAACTGTGTAATGTTGAATAGAATTTCGAGTACGAAATAAAACCATTTAACTGTGTAATGTTGAATAGAATTTCGAGTACGAAATAAAACCATTTAACTGTGTAATGTTGAATAGAATTACGAGTACGAAATAAAACCATTTAACTGTGTAATGTTGAATAGAATTTCGAGTACGAAATAAAACCATTTAACTGTGTAATGTTGAATAGAATTTCGAGTACGAAATAAAACCATTTAACTGTGTAATGTTGAATAGAAGTACGAGTATGAAATAAAACCATTTAACTGTGTACGAATAAATATGTTAGTGTTAAAAATATGTTCTTTAACTCGCTTATCTGTCGCCAAATAAAACTCTTAATGTCAGATAGCAATACCTGAGACCATTTAATTGTGTGCAAAAAAAAACTAATTGCGTTTCATAACAATAATTGAAACTGTTTAACTGTGTGCAAACAAAACTATTAGTATTAAATAGCAATACTTGAAAGTATTTAATTATGTGAAAATGATAAGCTCTGATTTGTCTAAAAATTGTTACCAACAAACTATTTTTTTACAAATCATTTACACTTAATATATATGCATAAACTTGATTTGGCATTAGATAATTTACAAGGGTTGATATGCCGTGAACACAACCAACCAAAATAGAAGAGACTGTTTATCTGTATATTACGTATTGACTTTTGACCGACCCGTCAAAGATTTCTCTGCACAGGAAGTACCTGTGTAAATAGGCGGAACTAGTCACGTAGATGAGCAGAATATTTGTAGGCGTTGTGAAATGATGTATACAGATGCCCTTGTGAGGTACGGACAGTCTTGTGGCTGGCAGTCAAGTCTAGCAATCAGCAGATAGAGAATCATGACAGGCCTGGGGCTAAGGGTCGGTCCCGGCTGAGTACTTCTCGTCGGGAAAGAAAGATGTCAGTCTTGAAGATAATACCGCGTGGTATGGTCAAGAGGTAAAAGTTAAGGGTCAATGTAGCAGTCTGTCTTTGCCTCCCTGTCTCTATCCCTCTAACATACTTAATAATAAAGTGTTAGAGTCCTTCTTCCTCCATATATATTCATTCAACTCTTCATCGGAATATACGAAATGTATTCAAGGGAGATGTCATGTGAAACGCACGATCCAGGAGGGAGTTACCTGTTGCATAAAATAGTCACCATTGAATTGTATCTTCGTCTGGTGTACATTCAGTTGGAAAACTAAAGACTATTTTTTTCGAGTGTTCCTTAAATTAGTAAGAGGATCATTAAATAAGTTTCCAGACTTTTTTATACGGGCACTTTTATTGATAGTACACATGCAACTCTAGTCCCCTTCGAAGTAATCTCCTCCGATTGCAATGGACTTGTTGTACCGTTCCAACAACTTCTGGATGTCCACGTGGAAGTCCTCTTGTCTGAGCGTGTCAATCACCTTCGTCACAGCATCTTTCATTTCCTCAATTGTCTTATAACGACAGCCTCTGAGCTTAGGGAATAACCAAAAGTCACAGAGAGCAAGGTCTGGGCTATAGTGAGGCTGAAGAACTGTCTTGATGTTCATCTTATTCAAATAGTCTGTGACAAGGATGGAGTCGTGGACCGGTGCATTGTCCAGGTAGAAATGCCACTGACCCGATTTGAAGAGTGCTGGCCTCTTTCGATGGAATCTCTTCCTGAACTCCCTTAAAACCTCAACATAGTAACCCTAACCCTAACCCTATGGCCAATCAACTCTGGTGTATTGACTTCCTTACTCCTGTAGCACTATGTGGGTAGGCCGCCAAAGCAGACGAGTCTGTTTTGGCGCGAAACCAGACAAAGGATTCTTGGACATGAAATCTCGCTGTATCCGGAAGTGGTAAAGGGACGCGAATGAGAGTTGACGATGGACCCAGGAGGGCAGTTGGTGGCAGGAGAGCAGAGTTGGTGGCTGGACCCGAGAGAGTTGGTAGTTGGACAGGAGACAGGGAGTTGGTGGCTGGAGAGCAGAGGCAGTTGGTGGCTGGACAGGAGAGCAGAAGGCAGTTGCGGCAGGAGACCACGGAGGGCAGTGGAGACTGGACAAGAGAGAGGCGAACAGAGAAGTTGGCGTGGATCCACGGAGGGGCAGTCAACACCAGACACCGAGCAGAGAGGCGAGGAGACAAGATAGGGTCCAGTGAAGAAGAGTCTCAAGATGTCTGATTCCAGTATCATTGTGGAATTTTCGCTAGTAACCCACGCTAGCGATAGTCCGCACATGCATATAGTGTTGCATACCTTCCTCTGCTCTTGGTAACCCCAAGCTTTGTTCGTGTTTGTTCGTCTGTTTTGTTTTCTCCTGTCTCCCTCGATCGTATTCTTGTGTAGGTAAAGAAATGTGCGTTGCCCCCTCAGCCACTAGTTGATCACCGGCCGGCTAAGAAGACATGGTTAGAAGACTGAGATAATGTGGGGGGGTGAGGGCGTAACGTTTTACACTCCTCCTACACCTCTCATCATCCCTCACAGATTCCCTGACTTCCTTGAATGTCGTATGCTACTCAAAAGCTGATGCTCGATTCATTCAAGATGCCCCAAAAGCAGTCTGAAGCATTCCATACGTTTCTGTGGCAGATTTTTTTTTTGCATATCGTTCTTTTAAAGTGTCCTCACGTCCAGATTGCATTTTTGAAATTCACCAACTGTGACAATCAGGATTTAGTAGGGTGTATTTGAATTGCTGTTGTAGCTGTTCGTTTGAATTAGTCAGTCATCTCATAAGATGTATAGCAATAACATACTGAATTTTCAATAATCTACCACAATTTAAATGCCTGTACAAAAAAGTCTGGAAACGTAATGAAGGCACCACGTATGTTTAAACGTATGTCTGTATGCATAATGATATCATAGTTTGAGAAGTGATTGCATTGAGAAGATCGGAACAGAAAAAGACGTGTAAAACTGGATGGAAGTTTATGACGAAAGCTGGGGAAGGTAATAATGTTGGTGATAACTCTCGTGTCATTGGCAGAAAAAACTGCAAGTGACTGAAAAGGCATATAGCTTGGCACCAAGACCTCTAAAAATCTCTAATTTCAATATTGATTATTCTGTTCGTCTATTATCTCTGCTTCAGGGTTTGCAAGATTCCTGTTACTTTGAAAACTCATGCGAGAGTACACACTCGAAGATATTGCGTCAACCCAGACAGTCCTAGTTGATCGAGGGACCTTAATCACCTGTGAATATAAAGCCATCATTGTCAATTCGGTATGCATGAAAGAATATTATTTTTTCTGACGGATATAACTAGAATAATTATCAAATTTTTTTTTGAAAGTCGAATTTACATTTGGAGATGGTACTATTTACCAACCCCTCCGCTCGGGCAGGATATGACACAAGGTCAATTTTTAAGCGGAGTTTAACAGGTTTGAATTCAGAGTTTTCCTTCTCCTAGACTAGTTGCCTCAACAAGGCTGAAGAACCTAGTCCGTCCTACTATTTACCCATAGCTGGAGGGAGAATAAGGGGGTTCATACCTTTCCCAAGGGTATTTGCCCGAAAGTGAACATAATAGCGCGACTGGAGTACGAACTCGCGTACTACGATTCCGCAGTTCATCGCTTTAACCATTACACCACGAGGACACCCCATTTGGAGATGGTAAGCAGCTATTTGTCACGGGCGAGTGTGGCACATGGCTGAGTTTTAGATGGGTCCAGGTGCAGGACTGTAGCACAAACACGCCTGACGGACACAAAAATGCCTTGGGCTCCGTTGGGATTCCCTAAAATGGTGATAAACCTAGCTCCATCGAGGTGGGTTAGACTCTTGGAAGGGGCAGTCAATGAGGCTCCCAGGAACGGGTCAGTCCGTAGGTGTGTAGTCGTGGCTGCTGGGCTATCTTGGCAATCGCGACAAACAGTCCAGACCGACCAAATACAACCAAAATACAATCCTATAATCGTATATCCTAAACGGCTGGTCTGAAAAAAGATATGTCGGAGGTGGTAAATACGGGTTAGTTTTCTAGCTTATTTTTTCATTATCTTATAAATAACAGCCTTTCTTTAACTGCTTTGTCTTCTTTAGTTATTTAGCTGAACTAAAAAATACGGCATAAGAACAAGCTGAAGAAAGTCGCGGTCCCGTTTCAGCACCGGAAA
>OY757939.1:18062475-18182475 GCA_963585895.1 Sepioteuthis lessoniana
AGGACTTGTTTAAGATTGCACGGAGCATTCTTGTGTAATTGCCGTCTAGCTTCTTCTCCAGCCGTTTTGTTAGCGTCCATGTAGTGGAGCCATATAGCAGTATCGATGTGACCGCTGCCTGGAAGAAACTGCGTTTCATTTTATCGGTTAGGTCTGATTTCCAAATAATCGATAATCTATTGATAGCTGTCCATGCTTTCGCTAACCTCGTTTCAATGACCTTTTCGGTTGATTCGACGCTGCTTCCTAGGTAAGTGAATTTGTCTACTAGTTTAAGAGGGGTTCCTTCTAGAGTGGAGATGTCCCCCGTTTGGTTATAGCACATATATTCCGTTTTGTGTGCATTAACATAGAGGCCTATGTTTGCTGCTGCTCGTTCCAAACTATGCAGTAGTGTTTCGGGTTGGTCAGGTGTATTTGCCAGTATCGCTATGTCATCGGCGTAGTCGGCGTCGGTAATTGTTGTTGCGGGGTACCTTCTGCTTCTTTTCTTCGTCAGTTCGAAGCTATTCTCTTTGATTTTGTCAATCGATGTTCTAAGTACGTGGTCTAGACAAATGATAAAGAGGTACGGGACCAGCGTGTCCCCTTGTAGTACTCCTGCTACAATGTCGAAGTATTCTGTGTCTCCATCTGGTGATCGTACTTTTACTTTAGTGCTTCTATAGAGAATCGTTATTGCCGCTACGGTTTCTTTAGGTATGCCGTACGCTAGTACACCTAAGATAATACCAAAGTCACACACACATACAGAGCGAGCAAGCGAGAGAGAGAGAGTGAGAGAGAGAGAGAGAGAGAGAGAGAGAACACACATATACACATGTACTCACAAACACAGATAGAGTGGTAATTTACTAAGCTTTTTGCTTTGATGTAGCACAAGGCCGCATGAATTGGGCACCCAATGAGAACAAACACAGATAGAGTGATAGAAGTACTTACACCTAAGATAATACCAAAGTCACACACACATACAGAACGACTGAGAGAGCGAGAGAGAGAGAGAGAGAGAGAGAGAGAGAGAGAGAGACAGGGAGAGACAGAGACAGAGAGAGACACAGAGAACACTCACATACACATGTACACACATACACAGATAGGGTGATAGAAGAACTTACACCTAAAATAATACCAAAGTCACACACACATAGCGAGCGAGCGAGAGAGAGAGCGAAAGAGAGAGAGCGAAAGAGAGAGAGAGAGAGAGAATACACATACATACATAGGTACACACATCCGCAGATAGAGTGATCGGAGTACTTTGACCGAAAACAATACCAAAGTCCCATGCACACTTATAGAACGAGCGCGCGCGCGAGAGAGAGAGAGAGAGAGAGAACACATATATATGTACACACATACACAGATAGAGTGATAGAAGTACTTACACCTAAAATAATACCAAAGTCACACACACACACACACATACAGAGCGAGAGAGAGAGAGAGAGAGAGGGAGAGAGAGAGGGAAAGAGAGAAAGAGAGAGAACACACACATATATGTACACACATACACGAATAGAGTGATAGAAATACTTACACCTAAAATAATACCAAAGTCACACACACACATACACACACACACACACATACAGAGAGAGAGAGAGAGAGTGGGGGAGAGGGAAAGAGAGAAAGAGAGAGAACATACACATATATGTACACACATACACGAATAGAGTGATAGAAATACTTACTCCTAAAATAATACCAAAGTCACACACACACATACACACACACACACACACATACAGAGCGAGAGAGAGAGAGAGAGAGAGAGGGAGAGAGAGAGGGAAAGAGAGAAAGAGAGAGAACATACACATATATGTACACACATACACGAATAGAGTGATAGAAATACTTACTCCTAAAATAATACCAAAGTCACACACACACACACATACAGAGCGAGAGAGAGAGAGAGAGGGAGAGAGAGAGGGAAAGAGAGAAAGAGAGAGAACACACACATATATGTACACACATACACGAATAGAGTGATAGAAATACTTACTCCTAAAATAATACCAAAGTCACACACACACATACACACACACACACACATACACACACACACATACAGAGCGAGAGAGAGAGAGAGAGAGAGAGGATGAGAGAGAGGGAAAGAGAGAAAGAGAGAGAACATACACATATATGTACACACATACACGAATAGAGTGATAGAAATACTTACACCTAAATTAATACCAAAGTCACACACACACACTCATACAGAGAGAGAGAGAGAGAGGGAGAGAGAGAGGGAAAGAGAGAAAGAGAGAGAACATACACATATATGTACACACATACACAGATAGAGTGATAGAAATACTTACTCCTAAAATAATACCAAAGTCACACACACACACATACAGAGCGAGCGACCGACCGAAAGAGAGAGAGAGAGAGAGAGACAAAGAGAGAGAAAACACATACACACTCAAAGTTAGAACTAATATTTAATTTGATAAAGAATGTTGTTTTGAATTTGTGAAACCCTTGCCGAAAAGAATTCAGACCGTCATTAAAACCCCAGGAGGGGCAATTAAGTATAGATACTAATTTTTCTTAATGAAATCCACAATTTTTTTCCAAAATATTCGGTTACTCCATAATATTATTCCCCAGTACGGCTTAGAAAAAAAAAAAACATTTATTTGAATCTACTTTAGTTTGGTTTCATTGAGTTTTACGGCATATCAACCCTTGTGGGTTATTTAATGCAAAATCCTGTTCACACACACACACACACACACACATGTGATTTGTAAGCGAATAGTTCATAGGAAAAATTTTTTAACGAGCCAGAGCTCACTTGTTTAAACACTGTTAAATGGTTTAAAGTATTGTTGTCCAACACAAATAATTCTGATCAATATTTATCTCTGGATGCACTACTTGAACGCTAACTAAACAGCTGGAAAAAAAGCTAGACGGCAATTACACAAGTATGCTGCGAGCAATATTGAACAAGTCCTGGCGCCATGTTTAAATGTTAAATGGTTTCAAGTATTGCTATTCGACAATAATGATTCTAAAAAAATTCATTTTGATATTAATCATTTGTCTACTTTAAAGTTAAAAAGTTTCAAGTATAATAAATGATTTAGTCGTTGTACTTGCTTCGATAGAAGGGATCCTAACAAGGGCATGAGTGGACCTGGGAGTAATGCCATTGAAAACGTACTACATATTCTCCAACATTCCAGGACTGGAGCCTCAGTATCATATGCACTTTACTGTCATACTCAGGACACTAGTTCTATCTGACACATAGATGGAGCCCTAACAGGTACTCCAACTCCGAGTTAAAGTTGAACTGGACATTATGTCAATGAAAAATTACTCCACATTCTCCAAATCTCCAGAATTGGAACCTCACCATCTTATGCACTTTACTATCATATTCAGGACACTAGTTCAATCTGCCTCATAGATGGAACCCTAATGGCCGGCTGGGATGATGTATACATCTTGGAATACTAGAAATACGACTACGAAAATGTAAAAACAAGAAAAAAAATCAATATATATATATATATATATATATATCATATATATATATCATGTGCGTATGTTTACGTAAATACACACTGGGCAAAGCCTTACATATATATATATATATATATATATATATAAAGCAAATTTGGTGACCGTAGTCGAGAACGACCCTAAGACTCCTTTTTCATGGGTTACTACACTGAGGCGTAAAGTAGGATGTCAATTGCTTTCCTTGTATCGCTCCACTTTACTCTTGATTCATACCTTGTAATGCTGAGTGTTATGCAAAGAGGTATCAAGTACCTAGGATTGAAGACTGGTTTCCCGGATCATTTGGCAAACACTCTACTCACAAGGTTAATGTGTATAGCACACACACACACACATATATCATCATCATGATGTCGTGCCACTAGCACGGATATCCTTGACCCTCTCTCGCCACTTCTCCCTATCGTTCATCGCCTCTGGCAGGTCTTCAGGGCTACATCCCGTATCCTCACATAGCTGCTGAATGTATTTTCGAGCTGGTCGTCCTGCTTGTGCCCGGCCATATGTGGGGGTCCATAGGAGTACATCATTTGTGACCTCGTCCCTGCTTCCCCAGCAGTGTCCTGCATGTCTGGTTTGTCTAACTTGGATATTTTTCGTGATGGGAGGCAGGTGGCCATATAGTTGGTGCCTTGTGTAGTGTTGCCGCCAGGACTTGTTCAATATTGCTCACAGCATTCTTGTGTAATTGCCGTCTAGCTTCTTCTCCAGCCGTTTTGTTAGTGTCCAAGTTTTGCATCCATAGAGAGAGAAAGAGAGAGAGAGGGGTAGGAGGAGAGCGATAAAGAATATAATTATTACACAGGAACAGAAAGCTATATTTCATTTTTTTTTTCCTTCTCAATTGTATCATTTATTCAGCTATACCTTGCAGTGCATACAAGATAGCAATATTTACCCTAATTGTTTCCCATTTTTCATTTACTGCTGTCAAAATGTTCATTAAATACCGTCAAATATTTGTCCAATGCATATAAGACAACGAAATAAGTACAAAAACCTCCCAAAGTCAAAACAAAACCAGCAAAAATACAACTACTCAAGTCAGCAACTCGATTTCATAAGTTTGACAGAGTTAAAAGTAACGTTGCTTAATTAATAACATGTAAAGTTAGAACTTCCAAAAACACTTTCCTTCTTTCGAAAGGAAATAGGAAATAATCATTCATCAGCCTCAAATCGATTCTATATATCGATTAATAAAAAAAATAACATAAATATACGTGATGCCTTCAATACGTTTCCAGACTTTTTTGTACAGGCATTACAAATTGTCGTAGACTCTTAAAAATTCAGTATGTTATTGCTATCTATCTTATGAGATGACTGACCAATTTTTATGATTTTAGGTTCAAACAAACAGCTACAGCAGCAATTCAAATACACCCTACTAAATCCTGATTGTCACAGCTGGTGAATTTCAAAAATACAATATGGACGTGAGGACGCTTTAGAAGAGCGATATGCAATAAAATTATGTTCTAAATTTGGAAAAAATGCCACAAAAGCGTATGGACTGCTTCAGACTGCTTTTGGAGCATCTTGCATGAATCGAGCATCAGTTTTTGAATGGCATAAGAGATTCAAAGAAGGCAGGGAGTCTGTGAGGGGTGATGAGAGGTGTGGGAGGAGTGAGGAAGTCAATACACCAAAGTTGATTGGCCAAAGGGTTAGGGTTACTATGTTGAGGTTTTAAGGGAGTTCAAGAGGAAATTCCTAGGGAAGAGGCCAGCACTCTTCAAATCGGGTCAGTAGCATTTCCACCAGGACAATGCACCAGTCCTCAACTCCATCCTTGTCACAGACTATTTTTTATCCAAGATGGGAATCTAGACAGTTCCTCGCCCTCCCTATTGTCCAGACGTTGCTCCCAGTGACTTTTGCTTATTCCCTAAGCTCAGAGGCTGTCGTTATGAGACAACTGAGGAGATGAAAGAGCTGTGACGAAAGTCATTGACATGCTCACACAAGAGGACTTCCATGGGACCTCCCAGAAGTTGTTGGAACGGTACAACAAGTGCATTACAGCCGGAGGAGATTACTTCGAAGGGGACTAGAGTTTCATGTGTGTACTATCAATAAAAGTGCCCATACGAAAAAAAAAAATGGAAACTTATATTATGATCCTCGAATGTTAAATTTCAGTTTTCTTAAAAGATCAGTTACACAAGACAACCCTTCCTTGAGTGCGCTACAAATTTGACGATTCTTCTCATTATACTCAACAGTATATGAAAAGATAACCACCACGTGGGAACTTCTTGATCTGGTAATCGTAAAGATGAGAAACTGACAGTCACCGAGCTTTGTTGACACTGAGTCTACACTATTCAAACTTGCACCAACATATACTCTATCACCTATTTTGAGTTCCTTTTTTCTATAAGTAAAGCAAACCACATAATTATATTCTTAAATATACTTAAATAAAATACTCGCACAACTGCGTCTGTTTCAAACTAGATTTTAACATACAAACACACACACATACACACACACACACGCTCACACACACATATATATACACATACAACGTGCCGCCGCAGGCATTGGCCTCCATGTCAATGCACACAAAACTGAATACATGTGCTATAATCAAACAGGTGATATTTCCACACTAGACGAAACCTCTCTGAAACTGGTAGACAAATTCACATATCTAGGAAGCAGCGTCTCATCAACCGAAAAAGACATCGACACACGGCTAACGAAGGCATGGACAGCTATCGATAGGCTTTCGATCATATGGAAATCAGACCTGACCGATAAAATGAAACGCAGTTTCTTCCAGGTAGCAGTCGTGTCGATACTGCTATATGGATGCAAAACTTGGACGCTAACTAAACGGCTGGAGAAGAAGCTAGATGGCAATTAAACAATAATGCTGCGAGCAATATTGAACAAGTCCTGGCGGCGATACCCCACAAGGCACCAACTATACGGCCACCAGCCTCCCATCACGAAAACTATCCAAGTTAGACGAACCAGACAGATGTACTCCTATGGACCCCCGCATATGGCCAAGCAAAAACAGGACGACCAGCTCGAACATACATACAGCAGCTCTGTGAGGATACGGGATGTAGCCCTGAAGACCCGCCAGAGGCGATGAGTGATTGGGAGAAATGGCGAGAGAGGGTCAGGGATATCTGTGGTAGCGGCACGACATGATATATATATATAGATAGATAGATAGATAGATAGATAGATAGATAGATAGATCGATACATACATACATACATACATAAATGAATATATATTTTTCAGTTTTGTATACAAAAACATTTTTTTTCACTCTGTCAAATGGTTCCAAATATTGGTATGTATCACTATCAATTAAATTAAAAATCAGTCATTTTTTAAAACAAATCAAAATGTAAAATCAGTTTTATTTCAAACAATTCAGTACACAGTTTAAATGATAACCATTTCTATTTGACTCATAGATAGGACCTTATCAGGTCCGACCTATCCGGAACAGAGTGGACCTGGGAGGAATGGCAATAAAGTGGTACTCCGTATTCCACAAAGCTCCAACATTATTGGAGCCGGTTTAGTGTCATATCTAGGACATTGGTTGGGATGCAGTCGGTGTATTTTGCAACACCAGCTGACTGGGCCAAACAGTTTTATAGTTTAAGTTACTAATAATTAACAGCCCTTTGTAAAATGAGGTTCCGACAATAGGGACTGAGCTATCAAGACTATTCAAATTGATACGGGATAACAGTTATTGTTCGTATCTATAATTCAGGAGGTGCCCGTGGTGTAATGGTTATCGTCATAGGAAATGGACACGGCGACACGAGTTCAAATCCTGGACGAGACTGATTGCATTTCACATAACACTAATACCCTTGGGAAAGGTATGAATCCAATTATTCTCCCTCCATGGGTAAATAGTAGGACAGACTGGGTTCTTCAGCCTTGGTGAGGCAACTAGTCTAGAAGAAGGAAAAACTCTAAATTGAAACCTGTTAAACTCCGCTTAAAAAATTGACCTTGTGTCATATCCTGCCCGAGCGGAGGGGTTGGTAAATATGATATGATAATTCAGGACCAGTTGGCGTGAGGAAATCATCGTGTTGAAGGTTTAGTTGTTAACGTGCTATACTATGAAATCGTAGTATTCGAGTTCGAACTTCAGTCGGGCTATTACGTTCACTTTTGGTTGAATACTCTTTGTTGTATAGCCATCAGCAGATTCATGCAGAACACAACGACGCAATGATAAAGACGAGCGAAACAGTCTTTTAGAAAAATATGTCCCTCTCACTTTATTTGAAAGGGTTCGAAAGGGTTACTCAAGGTTTTACTGTGAGAGGGAGTTGGAGACCGAACAGAACTGCAACATATTAACCCCCACTCTTATGGCCATCAGCGTCTCTTTCCCGCTCTAGGGCTGCTCAACCGGAAGCCCAGGGGCCCACTCTGCTTGGTGCTGGCTTCCTCTACAGCATTTTGTCACCAACGGGTCTGGTCTCCAAACTGGTCTCCAAACTAACTGACTTCCTGTCTTCACCGAGTTATATAATAGTTCCATCGCCCACTCAATCTTTGGAATGGCATGTTCGATCGTCATCAAGCGGAAATAACTGTTATGCAGTTCACAGGTCACTCTCTTCCGGTGCATCAATCTGTGACTGTACCATGGGATTTTACCTTGTCCCATTTTGTCAGGCAAGCCCGCCTATGCGATTTCTTCCCATAACTGCCATCGGAATGTGTCACTTCCACTGTCTTTGGAATGGCATGTTTGGCCGGGTCGAAGGTCAACTTACAACATCTTGAGAAAGGCATGGATCCTCTTATCTCTCCAGCTATTGGTTAAATTGAACCTTTCTGGTTCTTCTACAAGGATGACCGCGGCATTTAATAACCCACGAAGTTTGATACGCCTTTAAACAATGAAACCGAACCAGATCTGGGACCAGCTATATGTTAATCCATTCCTTCCGCCAAGTGCAGGATATGACACAAAATTGATTAAATCCCCATTTCGACATCGCTATTGCGTAGGATAATACAGCTAATCAGGCTGTTTTTAACAGCTATAAAAACATGTTACATTTTTCAGCCTGGTTTTCGGTGTTTTAAAAACAACCCCCACCCAAAATACTACTACTCAAGTCAATAATTCGATTTCATAAGTTTATTAGAGTTAGAAGTAATGTTGTTTAATTAAAAAAGTATTTAAAGTTAATACTGTCCACATTATTGTCATTTTTATCCAGACAATTTAAACAAATGGCTTTCAAGATTCAACTTTATATTTTCTGTACAACGGAAGACTAAATTTTATTGAAATTGTGTAATTCTTGTTTTTATGTCTTCCTGCACGAAGTTTTTGCGACTCCACGTATATATTTACCCAGGTTTTCTGCAACGTGTAGTATGAGACACCAGATCAATTTTTAAGTCTAATACAGCTGGTTGGAATTTAGTATTTACCGTCTCCAAGACAGGTTTCTATAACAAGGCTAAAGAACCCCCTTTGCATTACCAATATCTGTGGGAAGACAGATGGGTTCATGCCTTTCACAAGGGCTTTAATCGGAAGGAAAACGTTTACAGTCGTTAATGAAAATAGTATTTCTTAGGAAATATCTCCAGTTAACACCGAGGTATCCTGATCAACTTAGGGCAAGTGACTGCACGAAAAAAAACCTTCAGTTGAATTACATCAAAATATGGATTGTAAGAATCATTTCCTTTTTTCTGGGTATTCTGCTTTTACTCTTAGAAGGAGATTGCTCAGTCGGCTGGGGCTGTAGAATACACTGCAGAGGGGTAAGATCCCTCAACCAATGAATGTCCTGGATATGACACTAAACAGTCTCATGGTGAGGTCCCAGTATTACTGGGGCTTTGGGGAATACGGAGTACACCTTCATTGCCATTGCTCCAAGGTCCACCCTCGCCCAGCGTGGTAGCACCTGATAGGGTCCCATCTATGGGTTAAATAGAACTAACGGCATACTTATGCTAAACTGAATTGTTTGATTAAACTGAATGGCTTGAAATAGAAATGTTTTTGACAATTAAACCGTACCTACATTTATACCGCGTGCTTATGCTAAACTGAATTGTTTGAAATTGAACTGATTTTAACATTGAAACTGTACTTACACTAAACTGAATTGTTATATATAACTGTTTTAATAAACTGAATAGTTTGAAATAAAATTGTTATATATAACTGTTTTAATAAACTGAATAGTTTGAAATAGAAATGTTTTTGGCACTTAAACTGTGTACTCATGCTAAACCGAATTGTTTTAAATAGAACTGATTATTTATATAAAAATGGATTTGGCGTTAAATAACCTACAAAGGTTGATATGACATAAAAACCCAACCAACCAACCAACCAACCAACATTAGAAGGAGAGCCGCCAATTTTTTAAATGTATTTAACTATCCCCTTCGAACAAGCAGGATATCACACAATGTTATCCTGTAAGAAGCGCCAATTTCTTTATTGTTGACGGATCCCTAAACTTCTGCATTTTCATCTGACTCCAGTCGGCCAAACTTCCCGGGGCAGGGTGTGAAACAAGGTCAATTTTTAAGCGGAGTAATGCTAGTCTGAATTCAGAGATTTCTCTCTCCTTGATAAGTTGCTTATCAAAAGCTAAAAAACCCAGTCTATCCTGCCAGTATGTATGTATTTATGTACTTACCTAACCCCTTTGACCATGGACAGGATGTGACACAAGATAATTTTTAAGTGGAGTAAAGTTGGTTTGAATTCAGAGTTTACCTTCTCCAAGATTGGTTGCCTTTCCAAAGGTATAGAATCCAATCTTCCCTACTATTTACCCATAACTAGGGAGAATCGCTTTCAGAATGGTATTAGCGCACCTTAAAAATCAAACTCTCGTCCAGGATTTAAACTGGGTATGTTGAATCTCTTTCCTCTGGTGAAAACCATTATGCCACGAGCGCCTCTAACCGAGGACCATCTACATACTCAAACGAAAGAAGAAGTGACTTAGATATTTATGAAGATATCAGAAAGAAATATATTATAACTAATCAGTTTTTCCGATCATCTAAGCTTTCATTGATTTTTTCTCGTTGGGTTTCTTTGTTTAATGGCATATCAAACTTCACGGGTCATTTGACGCCAAAACCAATCTTGGAAAAAATGGTGTTTCTATTTAACCCATAGCGAAGTGATTAGGGTATTCATCTGACTATAGTGTTACAGTCCAACAAGTTAGCTACGATGCCACGGGTACCCTTTGCTATTTATTGAATAATACTATAAACTAATATATACAGTTTGCTTTGAATCTAAATATTAAACAGTTGTACTTTTCTGTTAAATACAGCATGGAAGCTAAAGTGGAATCTTGAAGAGGGATTTGCATACTATTGTAAAAAGAGTAAACGACATTGTGATAAAAATTTATTTACCAAAAATCCTTCCGCAAACCAATGTCAATTTTTTCGTAAAAAAAAGCTGGTTTTAAGTCAGAATTTTCCTTTTCTAAGACTTGTTGCCTAATACAGTAATATCCAAGAAAAAATTCACACGAGAACAGGAAATAAACGAATAAGTCTAAAATAACCACTTTATTCCTGAAACTTGAGGTATTTTAGATTTTTAGATTTGTGCGTTGTAGGAAGCTTGTTTGAATCATAGATATATCCAGGTGGATCCTCTCAAAAGACCGACTCTATCAGCTGGGGTGGTAGGATACATAGATTTCATCTCTGCAGAGTGTCCTAGATATGACACTAAACAATCAGATGGTGAGGTTCCAGTAATACTGGAGCTTTGGGGGGTGCGGAGTACCTCTTCACTGTCATCGCTCCCAGGTCCATTCTGGCTCGGACTGGTAGCACTTGATAGGGTCTTATCTATTGGTCTAGTAAATCAGCTTGTCCTTTAAACTGAGTCAAAATATTTTGTATGTTGACCGACGACCCGAAGGGGCAGTCAAAATAGGAAATGCACATATGTAAAAAAACAGGTGCATCCGGTCGAGGAATAATCAGGATATTATAGCCTTGACCGTGGACAGGTTGAATGAATGCAAAATTGTGACGCCCACAAGAAGCAGGTGTACGTGGAACTATTATATAACTCGGTGAAGACAGGAAGTCAGTTAGTTTGGAGACCAGACCAGATGGAGACAAGATGCAGTAGAGAAAGCCAGCACCCAGTGGAGGAAGCCCTCAGGCCCCCGATTAATCAGTTTGGAGATCAGACAATTTTGAGAGAAGATGCTGGAATGAGAACATGTCTCAGAGAGGCTGGGCCCCCAGGACCCCGGTTGAGCAGCCCAGGAGAACGGGAAAGAAACGCAGTTATGGCCAATAGAGTGGGGGTCAATATGTTGCAGTTCTGTTCGGTCTCCAACTCCCTCTCACGAACAACCCTTTCAATAAAATGAGAGGTATATTTTTTCTAAAAGACTGTGTCACTTGTCTTTATGTCGTTATGATTCTGCATGTTTGTATAGTTGTTCATGGTGGTGACTATACAACAAATAAGTGACTTATGCTAAACTGAATAGCTTGAAATTGATATGTTTAATCATTTATCCGGGTGTATACAAATAACTGATGTTTAATTGAATTGTTAACGATACAGAGAACCATTTAACTTTGTTGACATGTTGTTACATAGCCAGATATGAGTATGTGAAATTTTCATATATGTAAACAACGTTCACAATGTTCATAACACAAATAGGAATCCGAAAAACACGGTTTAGGTACGAAACTTTTATTTACCTTTTTGAGTTTAAGGTTTTCCGACATGAGGAGAGAGAGACACACACAATTTCTTTCTATGCTGACTTTTCCAACTGACCCTACCAAGTGGGGCACCCCGCCACAAACTACTGGTCTGACCTCAGCGAGCTCTGAAAATCATATTTACCCAACCCCTCTGCTCGGGCAGGATATGACACAAGGTCAATTTTTTAAGCGGAGTTTAACAGGTTTGAATTCAGAATTTTCCTTCTCCTAGACTAGTTGCCTCACCAAGGTTGAAGAACCTAGTCTGCCCTACTATCTACCCATAGCTGGAGGGAGAATAATTGGATTTATACATTTCCCAAGAGTATTAGTGCAATGTGAAATGCATTCAGTCCAGGATTTGAACTCGTGTCGCCGTGTCCAATTCCTGCGACGATAACCATTACACCACGGGCTAAATCGACTTGTTTCGTCCAAGCCCAAATCTCAACCAACTGCTTTTTTCAAATTCCAAAACCTTCAGCCCATCGCTTCCGGGCATGACGTCATTCACGTCCCCGGTAAATTTCCTATCTGGGGTTTTAATGTGATATCTGTGATTGTCACATCCACCCCGCACGCGCGTGAACACCAGCACTCAATGTGTGCACCTAACTAATCCATGCACTAAGCCAAAAGGCTCTCAGCATAATTAAACCGAAATGTAAGATATAAAAAACGAAAAGTGATAATATAAAAAATAAAATAATATAAAAATATTTAAAAAATCATTCCGCAATTATATAACAATGCTAAAATGAATCGTAATTGGAATTATTCATATTAGATAGCTATACTTGAAACAATTTGACTGTGTGCAAAAAAGAGTCCACGCTCTTTTAAGAATAGTATCGACAAAATGTGTTTACAAAACATATATATATTTGATATATAAAGTGTGATACGCCATAAAACCCAACCAAACCAAATCATATATATTTAATATATATATATATATATATATATAAAGAGGATTTGGCATTAAATAACCTACAATGGTTGATATGCCATAAAACCCAACTAAACCAAATCATATATATTTGATATATATGTATAAAAAGGATTTGGCATTAAATAACCTATAATGGTTGATATGCCATAAAAACAACCCAAACCAAATCATATATATCTAATATATGTATATAAAGAGGATTTGGCATTAAATAACCTATAATGGTTGATATGCCATAAAACCCAACCAAACCAAATCGTATATATTTGATATATATGTATAAAGAGGATATGGCATTAAATAACCGACAATGGTTGATATGCCATAAAACACAACCAAACCAAATCGTATATATTTAAAATATATGTATAAAGAGGATTTGGCATTAAATAACCTACAATGGTTGATATGCCGTAAAACCCAACCAAACTAATCCAATCTCAATATTCTAATCGCTTACAGCTTTAAAGTCTGTCGGAATAAAACCGTGATGAATATGCAAATGCATTTTAAAGACTTCTGGCATCCCATAATTTGAATCGATGTTAATATGCTTTTATTGAATCAGAATTGTTTTCAGCTCGTAGAAAACCAAGAAAGATCTGTTAAAGTAACATTATATCAGCTGAAGTGGATTCATTTTCTTTCTTTCTTTCTTTCTTTCATCTCAGATTAATTGAAAATATTCCTTTTTCGTTTTCCACCACTTTCTTTTCCAGTTTTATATTTTACTTTTAGATACTATCGTATGCCATTGTTTTGAGGAAATCCTTCATAAAACCTGGTTTGATAGATCAAAAAGTAAAACAAACCACCAGTTGCATAAGTTTTATTATAAAAATCCCTCACGTAGATTAAGAAAACAACGATTCCAAGCACGAATAAGAAATTAACATATTTGATTTTTATCTACAACACGCGTTTTGTCCCAGAAGTAAAATCTTCGTTGCCTCATGTTATCAGTGGTATATATAATCAAGTTGTGCAGATAGCATAGGGTTTTCTATCTCCCTATCTATCTATCTATCTATCTATGAAGGTGAGCTAGAAAGTCCATTGGCTGAAATGTTCATATGATAACGTTATATGTAACCCCCTCTCTTCTTTTCCAAGGGGATCTAAATACTGCAACACCGACGGAAGAAGAGTGTGAACTGCACGGACGACTGTGTTGAAAAATAAATCTCATTTCGTCACATTCCACGGGAGTATCTTGATCAGCTTAGGCACTTTTCATCCGACCTTCTTATACGAGATGAATTCAATAAGTTTCCAGACTTTTTTGTACAGGTATTTAACATGGTCGTAGACTCTAAAAAATTCAGTAGGTTATTGCTATATATCTTATGAGATGACTGACCAATTTTTATGATTTCAGGTTCAAATGAACAGCTACAACAGCAATTGGAGTACACCCTACTAAAAGCCTGAATTTCACAGCTGGTGAATTTCAAAAATTTAATCTGACACTTTAGAAGAACGATATGCAATAGAATTCTGTTCTAAACTTGGAAAAATGCCTCAGAAACGTATGGAATGCTTCAGACTGCTTTTGGAGGATCTTGCATGAAGCGAGAATCAGTTTTTGAGTGGCAAAAGACATTCAAGGAAGGCAGGGAGTCTGTGAGGGATGATGAGATGTGTGGGAGAAGTAAGGAAGTCAATTCACCAGAGTTGATTGGCCAAAGGGTTAGGGTTAGAGTTAGGGTTAGTATGTTGAAGTTTTTAGGGAGTTCAGGAAGAGATTCCTAGAGAAGGGGCCTGCACTCTTTAAATCGGGTCAGTGGCATTTCCACCAAGATATTCTAAGTATGACACTTCACATCATCAGATAGTGTGGCTCTAATAACAGTGCTTTGAAGAGTATTGTAACATCACCATGAGAAAACGGGACAAACACATAAAACACCGATCAATCGTTCGCTGATAAAAAAAAAGTGTATTTTCTACTACTCTTCATTCGTAGTCGTCGAAAAGAGAGAATCAGATTATGGACGAGATCAACAGCTTTAGATAGACAGAGTGAAATAATACGTCGTAGGACAAGAGTGGCACACACTGACCCTGGTATTATTCTTCGCAACCGGTGTGGGACACCTTCACTGTACTCATCCAAAATAAGTGCAGTAATTTTCGGCCCGTCTTTGCAGCTCTGCTTTAACTCATTTTCTATTCCTGTTTTCAATCCCACGTCCACTTTAACAGCCACCATTTGAATTTCTTCAAGCCAATTAAAGCCCGTCGGGCGATTTGCTGCTAATACACTTCTATATTTTACTTGAGTGTCTGTTGATATCCTGACCTAGATTAAGGGAGTTTCTGTTCACTTTACTATCCATTTCTCCCTTATCATCGTGCCTCATCTCCATCCCACTTACTGCCTCTAATCCAGTGTAAATAACTTGTGAAAGACAGCCCAGTCGACTGGAGTTTTAGAATACACCACTTGCATCTTTGCAGAGGAGTAGGACGCCTTCCAAACGAATGTCTTGGATATAACATTAAACAATCTGATGATGAGGCTCTGGGGAATGTGGAGTACTCCTTCATTGCCATTGCTCCCCGGTCCACTCTGATCCACAGTAACCTGATAGGGTCCAATTTTCTTCTAGACAATTTCAGCCCGTCATGTGATTTGCAGCTGATATATTTCTATATCTTATTTGGATGTCTGTTGATATCCTGACCTAGATTAGGGGAGTCTTCACTTAAACATTCATTTTTCATCATGCCTCTCTCTCTCTCTCTCTCTCTCTCTCTCTCTCTCTGCTTCGAATCTCTTTCTCATATATGTCTCTCCATTTTTGACTGTCTCTTGGTTGATCTCTAAATCTAGATAGGAAACAACTTACTACTAAAATAATCAACCAAAATCCCTAATTATATTACAGAGTCCCAACTCACCTATAACCAAGGTTAGGATTAGTATATCCTTGGTATATAAATATCAAATTAACAGAAGGAAAGACAAGATAAGATAAAGTTACGAACACAGAAAAATTTAACATATACATAATATACATGCAAGTAGTATTGAAAGATCACACAAACATGTCCAAGCAGCAATCAATGTATGAATATTGTTCAATAAATAAGTAGTATGTAGAAGGGGTACAAAAATAAAAAAAGGCTTCCTTGATGATTGGGTGTAAAATGGTTACAACCATTTGGGCACTACTATTTAATGGAAGGACAGCTGACAAGAACTCACCTTTTCAAATAACAGAAGGAAAAGAAAACTCAAAATGGTTTTCTGGGACTATCATAACATTTCATGACGCACCCAACAAACACACCCACTCCTCATATATTCATCATGTTATATGTCTACCTCGCAACCGATGCAATCATTAAGATTTTGTCTTTCGAAATTCAACCGAGGAAAGTGTATCAGCAAAGTAGTCTTTCGAAATCCAACAGAGGAAAGTGTATCAGCAAATTAGCCTTTCGAAATTCAACAGAAGAAAATGTATCAGCAAAGTAGTCTTTCGAAATCCAACAGAGGAAAGTGTATCAGCAAAGTAGCCTTTCAAAATTCAACAGAAGAAAATGTATCAGCAAAGTAAATTTTCAGTCTTACCATCAATTAAGAATGAATCCTTTTTATTTTTAAGAACAATTATCGAAATAGAAAATTCCACCATTCATCAAACTTTTGTTTTTATTTCTTTTATTATTTTATTCAGAAATCATCGGTGAAAATCAAAACGAGGCTCAGCTTGACGTAGCTAATTTTATGACGTTGATCGGCAACTGTAACTGAAGGCTCATAAAGCGACATCTGGTGTCAAAGATGGGAAAGAATGAATGCTTTTAAGAGCAGATGAAATAAGCAGAAGGCACGTTGCTTCTGCATCATTAAAAATTTACGGCATTTACATTCATCTTAGCCAACAACCAAGAAAAAGATATATATATATATATATATATACCTTTTTCTCCCCCTCCTCTCTCTCTCTCTCTCTCTTTCCCTCTCTCTCCCTCTGTATATTATATATATATAGATATGTAAGTATTCATTTACAAATACTTACACACACATCCACGCGCGCTCGCTCGCACGCACGCACAAACACACAAACACACACACACACACACACACACACACACACACACATATATATATATATATATATATACATATATATATTCATATCTTTCTCTCATATTCTCTCTCTGTATATATATATAAGTATTCATTTACAAACACTTACACACACACACACACACACACACACACACATATATATATAAAGCCATACCCAGTATAAATCGTTCTCTTAGAAACTTGGATGCAACCCAATGTTTTAGGTAAACGTCTTAAAATGAGAACAAATACCAGAAAACCAATGTAAATAACTTGAGAAAGACAACCCAGTCCGCTGTAGTTTTAGAATACACCGACTGCATCTTTGCTGAGGGGTAAGACGCCTTCCAAACGAATGTCCTGGATATAACACTAAACAATCTGATGATGAGGCTCCACTCATGGAACTCTGGGGAATGTGGAGTCCCCGTTTATTGCCATTGCTCCCAGGTCCACTCTGATCCAGAATGGTAGCACCTGATAGTGTCCTATCTATGTGTCAAATAAAAGTGTTTTGACGACTCAAACAGTGAGCAAAGAAATGACTTATGTTAAATTAGATTGTTTGAAATAGGACAGTTTAACCATTAAACTGTCAGTAAACAAATGACTGATGTTTAATTAAATTGTTAGTGATACGGAAGAATACTTGGAACCATGTGTTTGCAAACGAATGAGTTATGTTGGATTGAATTATTAATGTCAAATAGCACTACTTGTGACCACTTCATCCTCTAGAGTAAATAGAATTATCCGTGTTAGGTAGATATACGAGGTGCAAACGATAAGTCTCCTGACTTTTTTCGTATGGGCACTTTTATTGATAGTACACACATGAAACTCTAGTCTCCTTCGAAGTAATCTCCTCTTGTGTGAGCGTGGCAATGACCTTCGTCACAGCGTCTTTCATCTACTCAATTGTCTCATAATTACAGCCTCTGGGCTTTGAGAATAACCAAAAAATACAAGGAGCAAGGTCTGGACTATAAGGTGGGTGAGGAACTGTCTGGATGCCCATCTTGGTCAAATAGTTTGTGACAAGGATGGAGTTGTAGACTGGTGTATTTTCCTGGTGGAAATGCCACTGACCCGATTTCAAGAGTGCTGGCCCCTTTCCCTATGAAATCTCTTCCTGAACTCCCTTAAAACCTCAACATAGTAACCCTAACCCTTTGGCCAATCAACTCTGGTCTACTGACTTCCTTACTCCTCTCACACCTTTCATCATCCCGCACAGACTCCCTGGCTTCTTTGAATCTCTTATGCCACTCAACAACTGATGCTCGATTCATGCAAGATGCTCCAAAAGCAGTCTGAAGCATTCCATACGTTGTTTCTGTGACATTTTTTCCACGTTTAAAACAGAATTTTATCGCATATCGTTCTTCTAAAGTGTTAGATTGCATTTTTGAAATTCACCAGCTGTGACAATCAGGCTTTAGTAAGATGTATTCTAATTGCTGCTTTAGCTATTCGTTTTAACCTGAAATCATCAAAATTGGTCAGTCATCTCATAAGATGTATGGCAATAACATACTGAAATTTCAAGAGTCTACTACAATTTTGAATGTCTATAAGAAAAAAGTCTGGAAGCTTATCGCATGCGCCTAGTATATAAAACCATTTAACTGAGTGGAAAAAAGGAGCTCGGGATCGTTTTGAATGTAGATATACTTGATACTTTAACGTCGCATATGAATTCTTCCTTACTTTTCCAGCAGTTCCCCGCATGTCTTGTTCGTTTTATTCGGATAGTTTTTGAAATGGGAGGTAAGTGTCCGTTCAGTATTTGTTTAATATAGCTCGGAACATTCTCGAGCAGTTACCGTTTAGCTTTTTTTCCATATGCTTAGTCAGCATCCTTGTGGTGCTTTCTTATAGTAGTGCATCTATGTAGTGCATCAATATGTATATAATTGTATATATATATATATATATATATATATAGAGAGAGAGAGAGAGAGTACAGTTGGCTACCCGAATGCTCCCTTTTCAGTAGCAACTACACCTTTCCCTGGATTGCTCCGTTTTACACTTAATATGTACCTTATAATGCTGAGTGTTAAGCAAGGAGATATCAAGTACCATTTTCGAGTCTTTGGTACGACTCGACCTGGGATTGAACCCCGATATCCCGGGCGATTGGCGAACACTCTACCCACTAGTCCAAAATATATATATATGTTATCCACAGACAGACTGTTCGTTGTATCACAACTCTCCAGTATGGTTAGACACGTGAGACGGTCCAAGCTGGGATCAAAACCCGCTTAATTTAACGTCAGGCTGATGACATACCCCAAAGCCAAGCCTGCGACTCAACGTCGGCAATTAACGAAGGTGTATTAGATTTTCTTTGTCTACATTATATATATATATATATATATATAAGTTTATGACTTCATTTAATTTGTTTATTTTCTTAAAAAATAGGGATAGGAAAGATAAATCTCATTTACATATTGGTTATTAGCCAATAATTCGATATTGATTTTACTAAGATCCTCTTTTCAGTAAGTGATCAGAAATATACGATAGAACAAAATCACTATATAGTTATATAAGATGTTATTCCCCCGACCCAGTGGTTAAGTCTTCTTGGGTTGCAGAATACACCGACTGAATCTCTGAAGAGGGGGAAGACTCTCCCAACGAGTGTCCTAGATATGACACTAAACAATCTGATGGTGAGGCTCCAATAACACTTAGCTTCGAGGAATACGGAGTACCCCTTTATTGCCATCACTCCCAGGTCCACTCTGGCCCGGAATGGTAGCACCTGATAGAGTACTATCTATGGGTCGAATAGAACTTAACTGTGTACTCATGCTAAACTGAATTGTTTGAAATAGAACTGTTTAAATGTATAAAAATCGATTTGACTTTGAATAATCTATCATGGTTGATGTGCCATAAAACCAAAAGAAACGAAACCAAACCCCCATCCAAGCAATGTTTGGTAGCCCTTGTAATTTATTTAGCACTTCTCAGGCAGAATCAAGATAATTTGCATTTCAATATAAATCATTTTAGCAACTGCTTTCATGGTACATTTTTTTACTATTCATTTTTAATAATTTTTATCCTATTTTAGCCATTTTTACTTTTTTTAAAACTATTTTTCCTTTTTTTTACTATTTTTGTTTATTTTTGTTTTTTACTATTGTTTTTTAAACTAATTTTTTTATTATTATTTTTATCTTTTACTAGTTTTTTTTTTTTACTATTTTTATTTTCAGAATTTTTGTTGCTGTTTTTTTTTTCGAATATGCTAATCAGCTCTAATTCATGCTAAGTCCAATGATTCAAGATTCTGTTTGGATTATCCTTTTGATTGCATAATGTGATGTCGTAGATCAAGTAGGATTTTGTCTGTTACACATTTTAATCTTTGCCCTGACACTGAATAATCTAGTTCTAAAAATCAAACAAAACAAAACAAAACAAAACAAAAAACAAAAAATCCAACAAGAAAAATAATACTGCCATTATCGGAGGTACACTTGGCGTAACGATAATCGCCATTGGAAATGATCTTAGTTAACTGAGTTCAAATCCTGAACGAGACTTGCATTTTAATACTGCTTATTCCTTCTGTACAGCTACCCCTCTCTCTTTCTCTCTCTCTCTCTCTCTCTGAAATCCACTGGGAGGAAATTTACAGGCTTCTGTCTATACCTAAGGCAATATTTCTGGTCACCCCTCTGAGCTAAGCTAGTGATCAAGCGGCCTGTACATCATATATTTTAAATACAACCTCTGGCAAAAGTTATGGAATTAGCCCAATTGCAGAATATTTACTGTTTTTTATTTTTTTTTTATTTGGGATAAAATAACCCCAAAACTGCTTTGACACAAAACGAATATCTAATAACTAAACATTCTAATTCTATAATCGTTCTAACCTAACAAAAAGTCACTAAATAAAAAATAACCGAAACGGAAGTTGTAAACATTAAACAAATACAATACTCACCAACAGTGTGAAGAAGGTAAACCACTACTAGTGGTGACAACTTATTCAGCAAATAACGCTATTTGTCGTGTGCCCCACCAAACAGGCGAGTATGGTACAAAGCCTTTTTTAAAGATGGGTCCAGGCGCAGAAGTGGAGGCCAAACATGCCTGACGGCTCCCAAAATGCCTCCGGCTCCGTCAACATTCCCCTAAATAAAGATGCCTAGAAAAAAACAGTAGAATACCGTTTGTACAAATTGTTCAATTTTTTAAGGCAATTCTTGCAAACCTAAACTAGTTGTTAGGCATCTCTAATTAAAAAAAAATAAGGCTGCAGCTATAACTTTTTCTGCTGACACCAGGGAGGCAATCTTGTATTTGTGCCTGGTGGTCGAAAAGGTTTTTGAACTCTTGGTCTCTGGGGCCGTCCTTCAAGGCTTTATAGGATCTGTTAGACTGAGTTGATTGCTCGGCGTCTAAGGAACCCTATTAAGAGAATGCTGACGGGGCCAAGTATTTTTACATCAGCCGCACATGAGTTTCGATTCGTGCTCGGTCCTCACTTAATGGCCTTGTGTCGAATTCTGACTTGGTGGGATGTCAGATACATACCAAGTACAAACCAACCTGGCTGCAGCCAAAGAATTATCAATTAAAACTATGGAAAGGATCGCAGAACTCGTTCTGAAAGTCAATACACAATAGAGTGTGGCGAAAAACGTTTGTTGTTCTCAATCAAATCTGTTTAAAATTTAAAATTTGACGCAAATATGAAATTGCCCAGTCGGCTGTGGCTGTAGAATAAACTGACTTCATTTCTGCAGAGGGGTAAGACCCCACCCATGAGTCTCCTGGATATGACACTAAACAATCTGATGGTGAAGCTCCAGTAATGCTGGGGCTTTGGGGAATGCGGAGTACCCCTTTATTGCCTTGCCCAGTCGGCTGGGGCTGTAGAATACACTGACTGCATCTGTACAGAGGGGTAAGATCCCCCCACGAGTGTCCTGGATATGACACTAAACAGTCTGAGGGTGAGGTCCCAGTATTACTGGGGCTTTGTAGAATACTGAACACCCCTTCATTGCCATTGCTTCCAAGTCCACTCTGGCTCAGCGCAGTAGCACCTGATAGGGCCCTATCTATGGGTTAAATAGAACTGACGGCATATTTATGCTAAACTGAATAGCTTGAAATAGAAATGTTTTTGACAATTAAACCGTACTTACATTCAAACCGGCTCATTGATCTAGTGGGTTGAGTGTTTACCAATGGTCCGGGAGACCACGGTTCAATCCCAGGTCATGTCATACCAAAGACTTTTAAAATGGTACTTGATACCTCCTTCCTTAACACTCAGCAATATAAGGTACGTATCAAGGGTAAAGTGGAGCAATCCAGGGAAAGGAGTGGTGCACTCCCCTATACCTTGGTGTAGTAGCTATTGAAAAGGGAGCCTTCTGGTCACCCTCGACTACAATCGCCAACTTTACTTACTTTACTACATTTAAAAAGCGTGCTCACGCTAAACTGAATTATTTGAAATAAAACTGTTTTTTGACATTGAAACTCTATTTACACTAAAATGAATTGTTTAAGATAGAACTATTTTGATATTTAACTGTGTGTAAACAAATTCTATACTTATACTAAACTGAATTAGCTGAATTAGAACTGCTTGACTAAACTGAATAGCTCGAAAAAAATTTTTTTTCACAATTAAACTGTACTTACATTTAAACTGCGTGTTTATGCAAAATTGAATTGTTTGAAATTGAACTGTTTTTGACATGGAAACTGTACTTACACTAAACTGAATTGTTATATATAACTGTTTGAATAAACTGAATAGTGTTAAATAGAAATGTTTTTGACAATTAAACAGTGTACTCATGCTAAACTGAATTGTTTTAAATAGAACTGATTTCATCTTTATTATTTCCACAACTATTCGGTCGATATGTCCTCCGGCCGAAACGTTGTGGAAATAACAATAAAGATGAAGACAATAATCCGAACACCCTTAAAGATAAAAATCTACAAGCTTCGTATTAGAAATATAGAAGTGATTATTTGTATAAAAATGGATTTGGCGTTACAAAGGTTGATATGCCATAAAAAACAACCAACCTGCAAATACGAAAGAAATTGGGTGGTTGTAAAAAGAAAGCATTCATAGAATAAGTAAGTTAGCGACCATAGTCGAGGGTGACCCGAAGGCTCCCTTTTCGATAGCTACTACACCAAGGTGTAGGGGAGGGCGCAACTCCATTCCCTGGATTGCTCCACTTTACCCTTGAACCGTACCTTATAATGCTGAGTGTTAAGCAAGGTGGTATCAAGTTCCATTTTTAAAGTCTTTGGTATGACTCGACCTGGGATTGAACCGCGGTCTCCCGGGCCATTGGCGAACACTCTAACCGCTGGGCCAATGTCCCGGTTAATTCATAGAATACTCAGAGCAATATTCCTTGAAAATAGAAACGGCACAATAAAACAAATGAACAAAGGAAAGTCTCAGACCAGGAATCAATGTTTGTGACAGGAATGTAGAAAATCAGCTGAAGGAAATGGAATTTACATCGAGAAAAGCCAAATGAAACCAACACTAACACACAAATAGAAAAAAATGAGGACAAAGTTATCTAATGAGAAACAATTATGGTGTGTGGAAAATTGGACGAAAGAAATGTACAGTGAAAAATCAAGAATCTGCATTGAACATAACGATAATGCTTAATCTTTTGTCTGGTGCCATTCAAATGAAACATAAAAAAATACTGCATTAAAAAAACACACATGCATCAACAATCAATTCTTATGTGAACATTAAATCCTGAAAGATATTTTTCATTTTATTAGTAGAAAATTAGTTTGGGGATGATGAAGTAATTTTTCAAGATGTCATAAAGCAAAGGGGATATTTTCTTCAGGAAAGACAAATCAATTCAATGATATGGCCAGTAAAGAGACCGTATTTAAATCCAGCTGAAAAATTTAGGGGTGGTTTTTGAAAAATTGACAGACGAAGAGGTTTCATTAACCAAGGTTCCCGTCAGTAGGTGCTGTAGAATACACCGACTGCATCTCATCAGAGACGTAAGACTCCCCCATCGCGTGTCCTGGATAAGATAATTAATAGGGCAAACGCTTTAGCCTTGCTGTGGAATTTAATCTTGGAGAAATAAAAGTAAAAAAAAAAAAAAAAAAAAGATTTAAACCAGTTCTATGTACTCTGTTTCAAAATTGATATTGTGTTGTGTAATATAATGGCCAAGGGGTTTCGTTTTATGCCTTTGGGTTAGGTTAGGCTGAGAACCTTTCGGCTCAGCACATGGGTTAGGTAGGTGCAAACTTGAGTGCAGCTGTTAACGCACGCGCGGGAAGGATGTGTCGTTCATAGATGTCAAAATAAAAATCAGATAGAAAGGTTGAACAGTGGATGGGAATGATGTCATTCACCGGAAGTGCGCGCGCAGAGGATTTGAGGGATTTTGAAAAAGTCAGTTAGTGGAGTTGAGTCCTGCCTCGGAAGAAGACGGTTGACTCTCGCTTGCTCGCAGAGGCCTTGGGCAGGTGTCGCACGAGACGGGGGTGGGGCAGATGAAAAAGCCAGAATAGAAAGAATGTGTATCTCTCTCCTTATGTCGAAGAACCTTTAAACTCGAAGGTAATAAAAAGTTTCGTACCTGAATTAAGAAGTCGTAAGTGTCTTTCGTGTTTCGAGATTCCTATGTTCTATGTATATATGTTATGAATATTCCATGTACATTTCACATATAACAATTAAACCTTACTTACATTTGAACTGCGTGCTTGTGCATAACTGAATTATTTCAAATAGAACTGTTTTTCGACATTAAAACTGTATTTACACTTAACTGAATTGTTACATATAACTGCAACTGATTTTTGACATTGAAACTGTATTTACACTAAACTAAATTGTTTAACATAGAACTGTTTTGACATATAACTGTGTGTAAAGAAAATCTGTACTTTTACTAAACTGAATTAGCTGAAGTAGAATTGCTTGACTAAACTGAATAGCTCGAAATAGAAATGATTTTTTTTTTTTACAATTAAACTGTACTTACATTTAAAACTGCGTGCTTATGCTAAACTGAATTGTTTTAAATTGAACTATTTTTGACACTGAAACTGTACTTACACTAAACTGAATTGTTATATATAACTGAATAGCTTGAAAGAGAAATGTTTTTGACAATTAAACTGTGTACTCATGCTAAACCGAATTGTTTTAAACAGAACTGATTATTTACATAAAAATGGATTTGGCGTTAAATAACCTACAAAGGTTGATATGCCATAAAACCAAACCAAACCAAACCATTTCACATATAGCCGTATCTGGCTATGGTACAGTTGTACTTGTGGCAAAGGGGTCAGTTATATACGTTTTTAAAGAAACTATTCGAACCAAATGCTTTTCTTTCATAAAGTGATTCTAATTAGAATGAAAAATATACATTAAAAAATATTATCTAATAAATGTGTCAACCTCTGGACAGTTGTGAATTCACCTTAGTGAATACTTTATGAATGGGACGTTTAAAACACTTGAATTGATCTGGTCCAACAACTTTATTTATAACTTTAATCTTATCTATCTTTATTTCTCTTTAGCTGGTTTGTACTTTTATGTGTAATCTCCTTTGTCACTTAACATTTAATAACCTGTACATATATTGTTTACTGGGAGGACATATCCCATTCTCGTCTCTAGAACCTTTCTACTATATCAAATTGTGTTATAGAATACGCTGGCTCAGTTAGCTGGAGCTGCAGAATACACCGACTGCATCTCTGCAGAGGGGTAAGACTTCCCCTACGAGTGTCCTGGATATGACACTAAACAATCTGATGGTGAGGCTTCAGTAATACTGAGGCTTTGGAGAATGCGGAGCACCCCTTTATTTCATTTGCTCCCAGATCCATTCTGGCCCGGAATGGTAGCACTTAGTAGGGTCCTATCTATGGGTAAAATAGAACCGTTTGACATTTAAACTGTATACTTATGCTAAACAGAATTGTTTCAAATAGAACTATTTTCACGTTTAACTGTGTATAAACAAATGAGTGACGTCTAATTGAATTGTCAGTGATACATAGCAATATCTGAAAACATTAAACAAATGATTAATGGTAAATAGAATAATTCAAATTTGATAGAAATTGGTGAAACCATTAAATAATGTGAAAAAAATGTTATCTACAAAATATGTTTAAAATTATATACTGAATATATATATAAAGGGAAAGGAGTAGCGCCCTCCCCTACACATTGGTGTAGTAGCTATCGAAAAGGGAGCCTTCAGGTCACCCTCGACTATGGTCGCCAACTTTACTTACTTATATATGTAAAAAAAAGGATTTGTTATTAAATAACGTACTATGGTTGATATGTCATAAAACCCAACTCAACCAAATCATATATATTTAATACATATGTATAAAGAGGATTTGGCAATAAATAACCTAATGTAGTTGATATGCCATTAAAACCAACTAAACCAAATTACATATATTTATATATATGTATAAAAAGGATTTGGCATTAAATAACCTACCAAGGTTGATATCACAAAACCCAACAAGACCAAATCCTATATATTTAATATTTATGTAGAAAGAAGATTTGGTATCAAGTAACCTTCAAAGGTTGATATGCCATAAAATCGAACAAGACCCAATAATATATATCTAATATAAATGTATAAAGAGGATTTGGCATTAAATAACCTACAATGGTTGATATACCCTAAAAGTCAACCAAACCAAATCATATGATATGCTATAAATCCCAAGTAAATCATATATATTTAATATAAATGTATAAAGAGGATTTGGCATTAAATAACCTACAATGGTTGATATGCCCTAAAAGTCAACCAAACCAAATCATATATATTTAATTCATATCTATAAAAAGGATATGGTATTAAGAACCTAAAATGATTGATATGCCATAAAACCCAACCAAACCAAATCATATATATTTCATATATATGTGTAAAGTGGATTTGGCATTAAATAACCTACAATAGTTGATATGCCATAAAACCCAACCAAACCAAATCATACATATTTAATATATATGTACAAAGAGGATATGGCATTAAATAACCTACAATAGTTGATATGCCATGAAAGCGAACCAAACCAAATCATATATATTTCATATATATATGTGTAAAGAGGATTTGGCATTAAATACCCTACAATGATTGATATGCCATAAAATTCAACCACACTGTATGCATTCACCAAAGAAGAACTGTTATTCAAAAAAGATAGAGCGAATCAATTCCTACAAGAATTAATATGCACATTAAAATTTGAGGGGCAACTGAATATCAATTCTAATTATTTTTATCAATAAATTCCTTTGATTGATAGTCATCGGTTATTCCATAATATTTTGCTCATCACAGTTTGGAAAGATATTATACCAATTATTCGAATTATTTAATCTAGTTCGCTAAAGGTATATTTTAGGGAGCTCGAATGTTCAGCAATGAAAAAACGTCTCAAATTTAATAAAAATATTTTTAAAAATAATTTTTAAGGTATATTTTATGAAGCTAGAATATTCAGTTATTGAGAAAAATGTTTAAAAATTCAATTAGGGAAGTAAAAAAATATTTTAAGGTGTATTTTATGGATTCAGAATGCTCAGCTATCAAAAAAAAACATTTAAAATTTGATTAAAAATGTGAAAAAAAATTTAAGGTATATTTCATGAAGACAGTATGTTCAACTATAGAAAAAAAAAAACGTTTAAAATTTAATTAAAAATATTTTAAAATATTCTAAGGTATACTATATGAAACAGAATGTTCAGATATTGGAAAAAAAAGTTTAAAATTCAATTAAAAATGTTAAAACATTTTTTTAAACGAACATTTAGTAAAGACAATATGTTCAGTAATTGAAACAAAAACGTCAAAAATTTGATTAAAAATATGAAAATATTATTTTAAAGGTATATTTTATAAAGACAAAATTTTCAGTTATTGAAAAAAAAACGTTTAAAATTCAATTAAAGATGTTAAAAAATTATTCTGAAAGCATATTTTATAAACAAAAAATGTTCAGCTATTGAAAAAAAAAAAGTCAAAAATTTGATTAAAAATGTTAAAAATTATTTTAACATATATTTTATAAAGACAAAATGTTCAGCTTTAAAAAAACACTTTAAAATTCAATTAAAAATGTTAAAAGATTATTTTTAAGGTATATTTAATAAAGCCTGGATGTTCAATTATTGAAAAAATGTTTTACATCTTATGAGTTATTACTTTATTTACTGCTGAATAAAAAAAACAAAAAAAAACAGGTGAACATACTCTGAAGATGCCAATCCCATAATTTTTGTCTGGATTTTTAAAAATATTTCTGATTATGTAATGTAACCTATTAACAGGTGACTTTGGCATATTTTTTCGCCATTTCAGTATATTGTGTTTTCAAAATTTCATAACATTTTCAAATTCTATTGTATAATGTTCATATTCTTGTTTATTTTTTTTTTGGAGCGGGGCGCAATACTAAAACATAGAATAATAATAGTGGTATAAACACCTCTTTATTTTCAGATCTCTTTCTTGTGATGGCCACATCCTTGATGATAGGAGAAATATCAGTCAATTATTCCTCCGCATATACCCGACACCTGCGCCATCAAGAGTACCGAGAGTTGTTAGAGACGTTAGTTAACAAACCATCAGGAACAGTCCTCTCTCTAAAAAAGATAAAACCGAATCAATGATTTTTTTTATGTCTGTATGTACCCAACAGGCAAGATATGACGCAAGGCTCATTTTAAAGCCGTGTGAAGCTGGTTAGAATTCAGAATTTTTTTCCTTTTCCTAAAGTGGTTACCGAACAAAGGATAAGGAGCCTAGTCTATCCTACTCATAAATGGAGATAGAACCGATTTATTCATGCCTTTCACAAACTGTAAATCTATCAATATCAAATAATTATATGAATATTTTTATGGTCTTTTGATGGTGTGGTAGTTAGGCAAAAAGTGTTTTGGTTTGTGGGTGTAAACAAGCCGATACCAAGAATCGAACCCCTCTGATGGTATTAGTGACATTCATCCACGTAGTGTAAATCCTAATCCCTCTTCTATCAGATTACCTGTCCCTCTTTTCTAGATTTATCCCCCGTGAAACTTTGATATTTTCAAAACGCGTCATCGTTGCCATAGAAACATCAGATACTTCTGTCCCTAATTCCAGTTAAGCATCACCATGGATGTGACGTCAGAATTGGTCTCCATTCTGATATCCTGCTACTCTCTCAGCTTTATTATAAGGTTATACTGACATGAATATACATCGGTTAATACAGTAATATCATATTGAATTTTTATTATTATTAGATGAAACTCTAGACAAACAAATCGTAGAGAATAATTACCCCCTCCTATTTTTGTGGATTACGCTCTCCAATTTTACTGGATGGATCCACTGCAAAACAGAATTTTCTTTATTATTCGATGATGCACGGTCGACTATTGTTCATTATTAACTTTGTATTTCTTTCATTTTATTTCTTGTGCTTTTCTTGAATAAGAAGTAAAAATAATCTTGAATATTATTTATTATTTAACTCGGAAGAGCGTAAACGATAACTGAGCAAGTAGTTTTCCAATCAGCAAAGACTTACATCCATCAGCTTTGTGCGGGCACTGGATGTCGTCTTGAAGACTTAAAAAGCGATACCTGTGTGTGTGTGTGTGTGTGTGAGAGAGAGAGAGAGAGAGAGAGAGAGAGAGAGAGAGAGAGAGAGAGAGTAAAGGGAATCCATAGAGTAAGCTCACCTTCATGATGATTTGTTTTTGGTTTCTTTATTTAATGGCATATCAACCTCAATTGGTTATCTAATTCCGAAGCCTTCCCTGTAAATTTGGTTTGGTTTGGTTTTATAGCATATCAATCATTGTTGGTCATTTAATCCCGAATCTTTTTATACATACATAAAATATATAATTTCTAAACATATTTCGAAGATAACATTTTTGAAGAAGCCAGTGCTCGAATTTTTTTTTTTTTTTTTTGCACACTGTTAAATGGTTTCACGTAATTTCAAATAATTCAGTTTAGCATAAGTACAGTCTTTCGTTTCCACATGGATAGTGCTTGGTTTAAATAGAGTTTTTTTTTTTTGTTTACACGCAGTTAAATGTAAAATCAGATCTATTTCAAACAACTCAGTTTAGCTTTAGTACACAGGGTTTTTTTTGTTAATTCATAGATAGTCCTTGGTTTAAACAGATTTTTTTTTTGTTTACACACAGTTAAACGATCAAACAGATCTATTTCTAATAATTCAGTGTAACATGTCAACAAAATTAAATGGATCCAAGTATTGCTATGTATCACTAACAATTCAATTGAACGTGAGTCATTTGTTTACACACAGTTAAATCTAAAAACAGTTCTATTTCAAACAATTCAGTTTAGCATAAGTGCATTTTTTTGTTTACAAAAAGTTAAATGTAAAATTTAATTTCAAATTATTCAGTTTAGCGTTATAACAGTTTAGTTCTATTTGACTCATAGATAAGACCCTATCAGGTGCTACTACTCCGGGTCAGAGTGGGCCTGGGAGCGATGGCAATGAAGGGATACTCCACATTCCTCAAAGCTCCAGCATTACAGAAGCCTCGCCATCAGATTTTTTAGTGTCATATCTAGGACACTCATTGGAAAAGTCTTACCCTCTGCAGATATGCAGTCAGTGTATTCTATATCCCTAGCCGACTGGGCAAGCTTGTAAAATAACATTAGTCATATTTCTTAACTCATAGCTGGAGGATATAAGTGAGTTCATGCCTCTCCTTAAGGTATTATTACGAATACCCTAACTGGAAATAGTTGTTTGTTTTTGTTTAATCGTATATCAACCTTCATGGGTTATTTAATGCCAAAGCCATCCTTCTAGAGGAACAGAAGTAATGCTATTTAACCCATAGCTAGGAAGATAAGAGGGTTCATACCTTTCCCAAGGGTATTTGTCCGAAAGTGAACGTAATAGTGTGACTGGAGTCCGAACTCGCTTACTACGATTCCGCAGTCCATCGCTTTAACCAATACACCACGAAAACACCCCACGGTGTCCTTTCTTGATGATGATAAGTAATTAAAACTAATTTGCTAATTGTTACTAATTAGTGTCTTTGAATTCTACATCATTTCTTTTGCTTTATTTAGACTAGCAGTTTGAATATTTATTGTTATTCAACTCAGGAAACATCAAGCCCTGTCGGTTGGAGCCGTAGAATACACCAACTGGATCTCTGCAAGACCGCTCCCAGCAAGTGTCCTGGATATAACTTGAGATTTGGGGAATGTTGAGTACCCCTTTATTGCCATTTCTTCCCAGGTCCACTTTATTTCACCGTGGTAGTACCTGATAGAGTCCTATTGCTATATAATTGCGGAGAGATTTCGTTTTGTATATCTTGCCTTTCGGTTTAGTTTGGATGGGAACCTTTCGGCTCAGTGCATGGGTTAGTTAGGTGCAAATATGAGCGCCGGTTTTCACGGTGAGGATGCGTCATTCACAGATGTCAAAATAAAACCCCAGATTGAAAATAGAACCAGGGGGCGTGAATGACGTCATGCACCGGAAGCGTGGGCTGGGGATTTTGGGGATTTGAGAAAAACCAGAGTTCCTGCCTCCGAACGAGAGTGTCGAGATTCAGAGCTGGACGAGGCCAGACGAATTTGTGCGCTACGGGCGCCGCGCGTTGGTTGGGTTGAAAGTTGACGATGTAAAAGCAGACAGCATAGAAAGATTGTGTCTCTCTCTCATCATGTCGAAAGGTAGTAAAAATTTTCGTACCTGAACTAAGAAGTCGTAAAGTGTTTCGCGTGTATTTCGGATTTCCTATGTCTATTTCACACATTCGTATATATCTGGCTATGTAACACTATCTATGGGTCAAAAAGAACAAACTGTGTGAAAAGAAATAACTGATGTTAAATTGTGATTGCTATATAGCAATACTTGAAACCATTTAACCATATTTACCAACCCCTCCGCTCGGGCAGGATATGACACATGTCAATTTTTAAGCGGAGTTTAACAGGTTTGAATTCAGAGTTTTCCTTCTCCTAGACTAGTTGCCTCAACAAGGCTGAAGAACCTAGTCTGCCCTACTATTTACGCATAGCTGGAGGGAGAATGATTGGATTCATACCTTTCCCAAGGGTATTAGTGCTATGTGAAATACAATCAGTCTCGTCCAGGATTTGAACTCGTGTCGCCGTGTCCACATCCTGCGACGCTAACCATTACACCACAGGCATCTCCTACTTGAAACCATTTAACTGTGTGCAAAAAAGAGCTCAGGCTCTTTCAAGAATAATATCTATAAAATATATTTACAAGTCATAAACATCTAATATATATGTATGAAGATGATTTGGCATTAGATAACCTATAATAGTTGATATGCCATAAAACCCAACCCAACCATATATAAGTTTAATATATATTTATAAAGAGGATTGGGTATTAAATAACCTGCAAAGGTTGATATACCATAGAATCAAACTAATCAAGAAACACCAATGTACGTTAACTAGTATTATGAGCTAAAATAACATATAAGATGAAGCATTGTGAACTGCAATTAATTTTCTTTAATTTGTATTTTGTTATTTTTACTAAAGTTTTTTTCATCCTATTCCACTTTTTTATTCAGATGATTAGCATTACTAGTCTTAAATAGTAATCTTAATTGATGCAACATTAGGCATCTCACCTGGTGTAATGGTTAGGAAGTTAAATGAGCAGACGATTCGTTGAAAGTTTTATTCCCAGCGGGTAACGCCATCTTCAGGTTTTGTGTCACATCTAATCTAAGTAAATAACTGTTCGATGAAACTTGGTCAATCGTTAAAAATCTATTTTACTTGTATTTCTTTGATCATATTTCTTTCGTTCTATCTAAATTAACAGAGTGACTTATCTTGAATACTATTATGATTAAAAAAATCATTATCAGCAATTATTAATATTTCTATCTTATTTTCAGGTTCTTTTCATCACAATTGCAAATGCAGCCATTAGTAAACAAGTCATGATATTTTTATTATTCACTTAGCTGACATTTTTTCACATCAGTGTTAGCTGATGGTCTTTCACTGGAGTATGAGTGACAGCAAGTCTCCTCAAGTCTCCAGGACTTTTCTCAGTATTTTAGCCGATCTCAATACTGTAGTAGTTTGGATGATCCCCACTCGTCCTCTTATTTCCGAGACCTCCAATCCCCATAATAATCTTTCATTGACTGTACCAAGAGCACAAATTACAATTGGTATAAACGTCACTTTCATGTTCCACAGTTGTTTAAAAATTCCTAGCAAGGTCGAAGTACTTAACTTTTTTTTCACTTTCTTTCAATTCTATTTTGTAGCCAGCCGGAACAGCAAAGTCAACAATTCTTTTTGTTAATTATTATAAGGTCTGGTCGTCTGGTCGAGATTTAGGGACCCGTTTGTATGTCAAAGTCCCAGAGGAGTTTGTGTGTGTCATTCTCTAGGACAGATGTTCGGTTGTGCATAAATCATTTGTTCATACGGTCAAATTTAAATTTCTTTCGCAATACCCTGTTGATCAACTTACCCACCCAGTTGTGTCTAGTCTTATACTCTTTCGGAGGTAATTTTCTGCATTCATGTGACTGATGGTTAATATTATTATTATTATTATTATTATTACACGGGTCAACAACAAATTTGGTGTCGGCGTTTTTTTTAGCTGATTTAGGACGAATCTGATGCGCTGTATGCAAAAAATTACATTGGTTTTGCTCATCATGTCAAGATTTTGAGCTATGGCTACATGTCTTTTTTACGTTTTTGTTCCCATGTACTCATGTGTGGAGCATTTTAGAAGTTGGTGGGCGTAAAATGCCATGTCGAATGATTGTTTTGACTGGAAATTATTATTTTAATGACAAGAAGTATTCAGGTCCAATAGTTCTGGGTGATTATGCCGAAAAGGGATCAGTTTGAAGTCGTAAAACCTCGAAATCTTCCAAAAATTGGTGCAGCATTACACGAAGAAGGACTGGCCTTCGCGGGATGAATTGGTGCCTTGCAAAGAAAGGAACATCATCAACGACCCACTGGTGGACGGAGACTGAATACTCTTCCCACCGCTGCACATCAAGTTCGGCTTCATCAAGCAATTCACCAAGGCTCTGGACAAGGATGGTTACTGCTTCATTTACTTGTACCAGGCTTTTCCAGGATTGACCATGGAGAAGTTGAAAGCTGCCATCTTTGACGGTCCTCAGATCCGGCAGCTCATCAGAGATCCAGAGTTCGAAAACTCAATGCACGAAGTGTAACTGAAAGCGTGGGCGGCATTTGTTCTGGTAGTGAAGAACTTTCTTGGCAACAATAGGACCAGAAACTACGCAGAACTTGTCAACAACATGCTGAGTGCTTTCAGAAATCTGGGCTGCAACATGAGTGTCAAGATGCACAACCTATTTTCATATATGGACCGGTTTCCTGAGAACCTGGGTTCACTGAATGACGAGCAGGAGAAGAGATTCCATCAAGACCTGAAAGAGATGGAGACAAAGTATCCGGGTCGCTGAGACGCAGTCATGATGGCTGACTACAGTCGGAATCTGAAGAGATACCTCCCAGCTGCTGAGCATTCCAGGAGTTCGAAGAAACGAAAGTTCAAGCCCTGAAGTTTGAACAATGGTGAAGCAACATGCAATTTACGTGTACTTAGCTTTCCCAATGGCCACTATTCAGTTTACAGTAATCGATGTTTCGATCAGGTAATCAATATATGTTGTTGGAAAAACATTTTTTCTCCTAAAAACATATTTAGGATGATATGTGTTGATAAAAATCAGACGATAATACCACAAAAATGTAATCGATTTTGTCACAAGATCTGATTTTTTAAAAATCAACTTAGCATAAAATCATGACCTGATGGAGAGAAACAGATGCTATTTCCTGATTCAGCAGTGTAAAAATACCGTAAATCAGTTGTATAAATCTAGACAACATTCAAAAAGTAAAAAAAATTGTTGGCTAGTGTATTATTATTATTATTATTATTATTGTTGTTGTTGTTGTTGTTGTTGTTTACTCATGAGACATTTTCACATCGGCGTTAGCTGATGGTCTTTTACTGGAGTTTGAGGGACAGCAAGTGTCCACAAGTTTCAAGTACTCTTCTCAGTATTCTAGCCGTTCTCAATAATGTAGTAGTTTGGATGGTCTCCACTCGCCCGCCGACTTCCAACTCCACCAGTCCCTTTAGTAATCCTTTAGTTACTGTTCCAAATGCACCAATTGGTATAATTGTCTCCTGTATGTTCCATAGTTTTTTTCAATTACCTTGCAAGGTCGAGGTACTTATCCTTCCCCACCCCCATTCTTTCAGTTTTATTCTGCGGTCAGCCGGGATAGCAAAGTCGACAATTTTGCAATTTCTCTTTTTTGTTGTTGTTGTTGTTGATTATGATTAGGTCTGGTTTTCTGGCCGAGATTAGGTGATCCGTGTGTATACCAAAGTCCCATAAGTGTTTGTGTGTGTCATTATTATTATCATTATTATTATTATTACATTATTATTATTATTACAAAAAGGATAGTTTAATTAGTTCCAATGAAACGGAACAGAAAGTAACACTAAATAAATACTAGTCAAACATCTAAAATAGTTCACAAACCTCATTTAATTGTTTTAAAAATTTCAAGATAATATAGATACTTATTTACAATTGGTCGTAGACCTTTGTCCGAGTAGTTGCAGCAAAAATATAGAAACATTAAGGCAAAAATGTAGTTCTTAAGAATTAAAAAAAGATTTTCACTTTTTTTTTTTTGTTACGAACATGCTATTCTCAATCAACCATTTTGATAAAGTGAATAGCTTGGCATTTAACAAAATATCTGCACATATATACATATGTGTGTATAAGTTATATATATATATATATATATATATATATATACATTTATATATATATATATATATATATATGCTGACCATATCAACAACGCATATGGGTCTGCTATAGCGGAACACCTTATGAATAACCGTGATTGTGCCTCAACTTACCGTGCGGACCTGTTTGCTATTTTAAGCAGGTTCCACTCGGACCTTAAAGTGTTCGAAACTAATGTTTATTGGGTCTTAATGTAATTACAATTTACCCCCACCCTCTGTCATATATATTTTTCCCTACATTACATAGTCGATTTCCCCAATTTTTCTTAAATTGTTGTCCTAGTTTAACTGTGAACAGATAGGACCAAAACCGGTTGGTTGCTTAATTTTATCTTTTATCATGAATAAATTTGTTCTATTTGTAAACTTGATAAAATTTTGTAACCTGAATAATATATATATATATACATATATATATATATATATATATATATATATATATATATGCAAATATATGTACATAGAAACCGTAGCGGCAATAATGATTCTCTATAGAAACACTAAAGTAAAAATACGATCACCGGATGGAGACACAGAATAATTTGACATTGTAGCAGGAGTACTACAAGGGGACACGCTGGCCCCGTACCTCTTTATCATTTGTTTAGACTACGTACTTAGAACATCGATTGACAAAATCAAAGAGAATGGCTTCGAAGTGACGAAGAAATGAAGCAGAAGATACCCCACAACAACAATTACCGACGCCGACTACGCCAATGACATAGCGATACTGGCAAATACACCTGACCAAGCCGAAACACTTTTTAGTTTGGAAAGAGCAGCAGCAAGCATAGGCCTCTATGTTAATGCACACAAAACGGAATATATGTGCTATAACCAAACAGGGGACATCTCCACTCTAGAAGGAACCCCACTTAGACTAGTAGACAAATTCACGTACCTAGGAAGCAGCGTCGAATCAACCGAAAAGGAAATCGAAACGAGGCTAACGAAAACATGGACAGCTATCAATAGGCTATCGATTATATGGAAATCAGACCTAACCGATAAAATGAAACGCAGTTTCTTCCAGGCAGCGGTCACATCGATACTGCTATATGGATGCACTACATGGACGCTAACAAAACGGCTGGAGAAGAAACTAGATGGCAATTACACAAGAATGCTGCGTGCAATCCTGAACAAGTCCTGGCAGCAACACCCCACAAGACACCAACTGTACGGCCACCTACCCCCTATCACGAAAACTATTCAAGTTAGACGAACCAGACATGCAGGACACTGCTGGAGAAGCAGAGATGAACTCATAAGAGATGTACTCTTATGGATCCCCACACATGGCCGCGCAAAAGCAGGGCGACCAGCTCGAACGTACATTCAGCAGCTATGTGAGGATACAGGATGTTATCCTGAAGACCTACCTAGGGCGATGAACGATAGGGAGGAGTGGCGAGAGAAGGTCCGGGATATCCGTGCTACCAGCACGATATGATGATGATGATGATATTACATACATACATACATGTGTATATACAGCCCAGTCAGCATACACTGACTGCATGTAGACAGGTTGATATGCTGTTAAAATCAATGAAATATCAAGAACGGTAACCGATTATAAGTGAGCTACACGTATAGTACTGCAAAGAAAGAATTCTTGCTTTGCTTTTGCATCGAAGAATGGTTTGCTTGTTTTCTTTTCGACAAGAAACTCAGAACAAAAGAATGATTAGTAGACAGCGGGAAATTCTAAGGACCTTTCCAAATCGGATGTCTCCTTGGGAACTTTCTGAGAGACATGCTGTTTTTTTAAAGAAAGTCTCCTCTCGTAGAACCACTAGATGAAAGGTCAATTCTACGATTTACTTAATGATATCGTGAAAATCTTTAGTGTCAGCCACTCAATACAATATTAACATAAATATGACCTTAATCTATCTATCTATCTATCTATCTATCTATCTATTTTTACCAAACCCTTTGCATGGAAAAGATGTGATACAAGGTCAATTCTAAAGAAGCTTTTAACAGGAATGGATTCAGAGTTTAACTTCTCCGAGATTGTGTAACCCAGTTGCTGTGATGGTTAATTATGTCATCATCTGGGTTGGTTAGGCCGCGAGTTTTTCAGTTTGCAAAAAGTTTTGAGCGGAAATGTAAATCAAATCGAAAATGATGACGACTTTGAAACTGACATTCAATCATAGCTTAGGGGATGTCCTCGTAGTGTAATGGTTGAAGCGATGGACTGCGGAATCGTAATAAGCGAGTTCAAACCCCAGCAGCGCTATTACGTTCACTCTCGGGTAAATACCCTTTGGAAAGGTATGAATCCCCTTATGGGTTAAATAGTACCGCTACGGTTCTTCTAGGAGAATAGCTTTGGCATAAGGGAGGTGCCCATGGTGTAATGGTTATCATCGTAGGAAATGGACACGGCGACACGAGTTCAAAACCTTGGACGAGACTGTTTGCATTTCACATAGCACTAATACCCTTTGGAAAGGTATGAATTCAATCATTCTACCTCCAGCTATGGGTAAATAGTAAGACGGACTGGGTTCGTCAGACTCAGTGAGGCAACTAGTATAGGAGAAGGAAAACTCTGAATTCAAACCTGTTAAACTCCGCTTAAAAAATTGATCTTGTGTCATATCCTGCCCGAGCGGAGGGGTTGGTAAATATGTTAAGTCATCGCTTAGGAAGAAAGGAACGATACGAACAGTCTCCTTGTTTTGCTTTCGTTTTTCAATTTATTTTGGACAGCAGTAAGGATTTCATATATTTTTGTTTTATGTACTTTGGAATTGTCTTAATTGAATATTTTTGGGCCATCGCAACACGAGAGAGAGAGAGAGAGAGAGAGAGAGAGAGAGAGAGAGAGAGAGAGAGAGATTACAGGTTTGTTACAAATTGGGAAGGAGAAAAGATACAGAAGAAAAAAAAAGAAAAATCTTTAGATATCGTCATATGACTTTAAATAATTTTTTCGTCTTAGACAAAATTTGATTTTCTATTGAAGGGAGGAATGTTAACCAGTTGCATTGATGGTTAATTATTCTATCATATGTTTTGGTTAGGCCGCGAGTTTTTCAGTTAGCTGTTAAGTTCGCTAAAATTTTGGAGCGGAAATGTAAGTCAAATTGTAAAGTTTAAGCGAGTACATATCGAACAACACAGGAAGACCAAAATGTAAACAAAATAGATTCATGTCTTGTCGCAGGTTTGATTGGGAAAAATGAAATCAGTGAATTTGGGACACGTGAGAGATGACGCAATAATTCAGCAAGATGACATCACCCAACCAATATCCTGATTTTAGATATATATATATATAAAATTAGCGAATTTTAAAAAGGTAGTTAATCGGGCACTTGTCAGGAATTTGTGTTCAGAGAGTTCAGTCGGGCTGGAGGGCATGTTTCTTTGTGTCTGTTCATAGATCCTTACAGATTCTCTCTCTCTCTCTCTCTCTCTCTCTCTCTCTCTCTCGTGCTACTGTATGATGCAGTCTGAACATCGAACAATTAATGATTGTTAATTGTTGACGGACAGTTCTTGTTTTTTAGTTGCCAACTCCCCGGCAACTTTGTTCCAACGGATCTCTCCAACCGTCAAAAGAGGACCGGGTGGATTGCGTCATGTCCTATGTGAGAATCTTTCAAACACAGCGGGGGTTCAGAGAGGATTGATAAACAAACAATTTGAAAACGCATTTGGCGCTGTTACCAGGATTCGACGCTGAAAACCCAAGACACAGCCAGACGCAGGAATCGACCCTTAAAACCCTCGTCCAAACGATGTTCTACATTCGATTCCATGAACGCATATTATTTGGTACTGGTAGCTGGACCAAACTATAGTTTTATAACCGGTTGCCAAACCACGGCTAAAGAACCCAGTCTGCCCTAACATTTACCCATCGCTAGAGGGAGAATAATTGGATTAATACCTTTTCCATGGGTATTAGTGCTATCTGAAATGCAATTAGCCTCGACCAGGACTTGAACTTGTGTCACCGTATCTATTTCCTACGACGGACATGACGTCAACCTCACTCCAGCCCCATTTCCTTCTGGGGGTTTATTATGACAATGGTAATTGTCATATCCTTTGCGCACCCGTTGCAATATCCTTTGCGCACTAGCGTAAAACTGTACCTAATGACTATGCACCTGAACGATTAACCCGAATAGTTCAAAGCCCAACCAACCTGAATGAGGAAATATAATTAACGAAAAATGATTAATATAAAAAAAATTATTCCTTAATTATATAACATTGGGACCAATGGCAATGAAAGGGTTCCTCACAAAAGCACCAATATTACAGGAGGCTCAACAACATATTCTTTTTTGTCTTATCCGTACACTCGTTGGGAGGGGGGTCTGATAATTCTGCAGAGATGCAGTCGGTGTATATTTTACAACCCAAACCGACTAAACTTTCACGAAAGAAATAGGAAAATATAACGGTTTATCTAAGAATGTTATTTAAATTCATAAAACAATCATACGTTTATATATAAACCCAACCAATCTGAATGAGCTGAATATGACACAAGGACAATTTTTTGGGTATTTTAACAGGTTTGAATTCTGAATTGTTATTTCACCTCGATCGGTTGTAATATTATGGATAAAGAGCCCAATCTTTCCTTCTATTTAGCTATAGTTGGGAGAATACTTAGATTCATACTCTTCCCAGGGGTATCAAAGCTATGTGAAATTCAAGCGGCCCCGACCAGGATTTGAACTAGGATCGCTCATTTTATTTTTATCGTTGATGACCATTACACCACGTACACTATTATTGTACAATTCAAATGCATTGAAATTTCATCTAGTACAGCTAGTAATAAAGAAATTCATTCGATTACAGCAGAAAAAACAGTAATGATACCAGCAAACAAAGCCTTTATCAGATGGTTTCAGGACAAAAATATCATTATGCCTTACTCAGGACGCCACGTACACTATTATTGTACAATTCAAATGCATTGAAATTTCATCTAGTACAGCTAGTAATAAAGAAATTCATTCGATTACAGCAGAAAAAACAGTAATGATACCAGCAAACAAAGCCTTTATCAGATGGTTTCAGGACAAAAATATCATTATGCCTTACTCAGGACGCCCAAATCGTACCTCACGATATCACATGAAAAAAATGGAATTGTTCCAGTGCTGGAGCGCTAAATCTATGCAGATTCAGCTTCTGCCGTATCCCACGCAATTTACGCGGCATTTCCGCCAGGAACACCGGCGTCTTATTTACTTTAGGTACCAGATGCACTTCCTGTTATTTTTGTTCCCAGTGTTTGACTTCCGCGGCTGCATCGAAATATCAAAGAGGTCTTCTATCAATATCAACATGAATTGCCTGACTGGGGTTCGAACACCTTAACTTCTATTCCCCCGACATTATATACTGAAAACAACTCAGACTTTATATAGCACTATTGTTGTTTTTCTATTTGATCTTCGCAGTGTGTATTTTTTCAAATACATTGCACCCGTTGAAGGTACAATGAGAGGTAATCAATAAATGTGTGAGGTACAATGAGAGGTAGACAAATTCACTTACCTAGGACCGCAAAAGACATCGACACGCGGCCAACGAAGGCATGGACAGCTATCGATAAGCTATCGATCATATGGAAATCAGACCTGACCGATAAAATGAAACGCAGTTTCTTCCAGGCAGCGGTCATATCGATACTGCTGTATGGATGCACTACTTGGACGCCAACAAAACGACTGGAGAAGAAGCTGGACGGCAAATAGACAAGAATGTTGCGAGCAATATTGAACAAGTCCTGGCGGCAACACCCCACGAGGCACCAACTATACGAACTAGACATGCAGGACACTGCTGGAGAAGCAAGGACGAGCTCATAAATAATGTACTCCTATGGATCCCCACATATGGCCGAGCAAAAGCAAGACGACCAGATTGAATATACATATAGCAGCTATGTGAGGATACGGGATGTAGCCATGAAGACCTGCCAGAGGAGATAAACTATAGGGAGTAGTGGCGAGAGAGGGTCAGGGATATCTGTGCTAGCGGCCGGACATGATGATGATGATGATGAGAGGTAATCAATAAATGTGTGACCTAAAGTAGGACATGGGCAATTAAGTTTTGATTAAATTCATGTGTATCTATATTCTTTGGATCATGACATAGAAAATGAGAGTTCCTAATTGTCTTGTATTTTGCCTAAAAAAACTTAAACCTAATGAGTTGATTAGTTGCTTTGTTGGTTTTACGGCATTTCAACCCTTGTTGGATCATTTTTATGTCAGAATCAGTTTAACAATTACGGTCTCTAATGATGTATACTGTACAAACCTCTTTCTCTCTCACTCTCTCTCTCTATATATATATATGTATATATATAAAATTAGGGAATATTGTCGAGGGCGACCCGAAGGCTCCATTTTCAATAGCTACAACACCGAAATGTAGGGGGCGCTACTCATTGGATAAAAAGGTATGAACGCTAATAATTACAACTAATATGGCTTTTATAATATTTCTCCTCATTTGAGCAAATCCATTTTAAATGGCTACAATATATTCCATCTTTAGTTAATATATTCCACATATATCATAGTTTTATACTTTCTCTTTTTTTTTCTTTTTGTCTTTCTTTTTCATCCTCCTTTTGATTCGAAATCTTTCTCGATAAACAAATGGAACATAAATTCGACACAATATTTCTAATAAGTCAAATGACGTAATTTAAAACAAATAAACGCTGATTCACCAATGAAAGGGCCAACTTTTTCTTGTTATACAAATTTTCCCTAGGTTCTAATATTTCCACTTTTAAACATCCATCGTTGATTTAACAGCATATCTCAGGGTCCTGATGATGGTTCACTAGAACCGAAACGCTATAGTATCGATTTTGCTTCTCAATAAATCTCTCCTAATTGGACTACCTTGCTATCAATTTTTCTTTATATATATATATATATATATATAGAGAGAGAGAGAGAGAGAGACACACACACTTATGCTTTCTATTTTTCTTTTTGTCTTTCTTTTTCTTCCTCCTTTTGATTCGAAATCTTTCTCGATAAACAAACGTAACATAAATTCTATACAATATTCCTAATAAGTCAAATGACGTAATTTAAAACAACAAACGCTGATTCACCAATAAAACGGCCAACCTTTTCTTTGCTATACAAATTTTCCCCTAGGTTTTTCTATTTAGTATTTTTAAACATCCATCGCTGACTTAACATCGCTGATATCACCTCTCATGGCCCTGATAATGGTTCAGTAGAACCGAAACGCTATAGTGTCGACTTAACTTCTCATTAGATCTCTCCTTCCACTTGAATTGCCTTGTTATCAATTTTTCTCTAACTAATAATTAGTAATAATTACTACGAATAATTAGTGATAAAATTTACAAATAAATAACTACTAATAATTACAATTAATAATTACCAATGATTACTTCGGATCAGATTAGACATGATAGTAATTTTCAAAGTTTTTTGCTTAGATGTGGCACAAGGCCGTATGATTGGGGTGAATCTTGAGACTCGAACTTTTTCGTGAATGTTTGCTAATCTGCGTATTAATCATTACTCTATCTAAGGACCTCAGATTGGAGCTGGGTATGATGGTAACAAAAGAATGACTCCACCGTTTTTTAGAACTGGAACCTTACCATGCAGTTTTCTCCAGTCGCGCTATTACGTTCACTTTCGGGCAAATACCCTTGGGAAAGGTATGAACCCCCTTATTCTCCCTCCAGCTATGGGTAAATAGTAGGACGGACTAGGTTCTTCAGCCTTGGTGAGGCAACTAGTCTAGGAGAAGGAAAACTCTGAATTCAAACCTGTTAAACTACGCTTGAAAATCGACCTTGTGTCGTGTCCTGCCCGAGCGGAGGGGATGGTAAATAGTACCATGCAGTTTAATGTCAAAGCCAGGAAATCCTTTTAATTTCCCTTTACTCCTCTGCAGGGGATGCAGTAGAGTTAGTTGAGAACCCATTGACCAAATCATTGAGATTTGAGAATTCTGTTCCAGAAAATATATTTCCCTTGGACAAATATGTACTCACTCAACCCATCAATGACGGGTAGGATGCGACATAAATTCAATCTTTTAACGGAGCGCACCTGGTTTTAATTGATGTAACATATTGACCTCCGACCCGGCCAAGTTGTCAAATGAGAAATGCACCTGTGTAAATAACAGGTGCATCCGGTCGAAGATATCAGGGGATAACATTGACTGTCGACGGGTTGAATTGAGTGCAAATTGTGACGCCCCAGGAAGCAGGTGGATGTCAAAGAATGATATAACCCGGGTGCGACAGGAAGTCAGAGAGTTGAAGTTCAGAGTTTGAAGGCAGTTGTTGCAGTTTGAGGCAGTGATAACTAGCTGGACCTCCAGGCCCCCGGTTGAGCAGCCCAGGAGAACGAGAAAGAAGTGCTGTTATAGCCAGAAGAGCTGGGGGTCAGATGTTGCAGTCTTTGTTCAGTCTCCAACTCACTTCTCACACAATTAACACTTCGTAAACCTTTCGTAACCATTTCGAATAAAGTGTGAGAGGTATATTTTTCTAAAGAACTGTGTCCGCTCGTCTATATTGCGTTGAATATGTTTCTGGATGTATATGTGTATGTATAGTTGGTTGTGACTATACAACAACGACCTCCTTTACTGAACATACCCCTGGAACTTTTTCTGTTTCCAATCCATGGCCTATCTGACACAGGTTCGAAGAGGCAAAGCTATGTTTAATTCATTTGTAAATATTTTTTATGAAAACTTGAACATCACGCATTCTTCTATAAATTTCACATGGTTTGTACATTTCAGCCACTCAAGATTTGATGACAAGACTCTATTCAAGCCTGTGTTTGATTTGCCGTTATTTTGAATAGCCTCAAAACAAATATTTTTGAGTGATCAATATAATTTTTGCAATAAACAAATTCCAAACAATGCGGGGTTTACATTTCTGGAAAAAAAATCGAGTCAGTTGGAGATAAGATGCTGTAGAGAGAACCAACACCCAGCAGAGGGGGCCCTCAGTTGCAGTTGGAGAGAAGATGCTGGAATGAGGACCATGTCCGAGAGAGGCTGGACCCCCAGGCCCCCAGTTGAGCAGCCCAGGAAAACTGGAAAGAAACGCTGTTATGGCCATAAGAGTGGCGGTCAATATGTTGCAGTTCTGTTCAGTCTCCAACTACCTCTCACACACAACCCTTTCAATAAAGTGAGGTATATTTTTCTAAAGAACTGTGTTCGCTCGTCTTTATTGTGTTGAATATGTTTCTGGATGTATATGTGTATGTATAGTTGGTTGTGACTATATAACACTGAGAATTTTCCTTCGACTATATAGGTTGTCGTATTGAAAATAAAAAGTGCAGATTCCTTTATTGTTGTTTTTTGTAGAGATTAAACGATGCATTCACAAGAATGTCAAGTGAAAAGCAAATATCTTCGGCTAGGATTAGAACTCGTATCGTGGATTTTATTGTCTAGCAAGATACCCACTTAGTCAAACCCGCCTATATGAGATCATTTTTGATGAATCGGAATTTCACCAAAGCCAAACATCATTTGTTCAGTCCGGTTGTTGACAAAAATAGCTTCGTGAATGGGCGGAGTGTTCTTTGAACCACATTCGGTATTACAAAACTACACAGATTGGAACAAATATGGTGCCTGTCATCAAATGAGTTTTTTTTTTATGGATGGAAGTTAGAATAACAACTTTTTGTCGCATCATGCAACACTTTGTTTTCCCGCTCTTTCCAGCTGTGTCTTCGAGGTTGTCGTTTTTTAAAGTACTGACTAAATCTCTCCGTTTCGCGTTGGATCTCTTTTTATCTGTGTTGATACATTCCTCTCTCTCTCTCCCTCTCTCTATTTCTGCACACATTAATTTATCTCTTGCTCTCTCTCTTAACTTTCTTTCTTAAAATAGAAACATTGTTTTTGTTTTATTACAATCTTTTGACAGTTTGAATCCGGTGCGAAAATATTGTCGGAAGAATAACAGACATAAAGTGTCTGAAAAGCAATTCCATAAAGTCATCGCTACGATATTAATTCCATGCGTGATATGGTTGGGTTTTTTTTTGTATTTTTTTTTTTTTGTTTCCTCGAAGACTTTAAATATCGCGTAATCTTAGTTTTAGCCGATTAACAAAAACCTAATCTCGTTTGTTCAGAGAATGCAACAATAACAACAAAACTGAATTGTTCAGTTGGGAGTCATAGCTGGTTGCATATGAAAGCTGCAAGTGTGAAATAAATTGTCTTAATTTGCATTTTCAGCTCCCCGGGTCAGGTTGCACGATACTCAAAGCAGCCTAATTGTTAAGTAATTTAACGACTTTTAATGATAGTCATCATCATCATCATCATATCGTGCTGGCAGCACGGATATCCAGACGAGCCAGACATGCAGGACACTGCTGGAGAAGCAGAGATGAACTCATAAGAGATGTACTCTTATGGATCCCCACACATGGCCGCGCAAAAGCAGGACGACCAGCTCGAACGTACATTCAGCAGCTATGTGAGGATACAGGTTGTTGTCCGGAAGACCTACCTTGGGCGATGAACGATAGGGAGGAGTGGCGAGAGAGGGGTTAATGATAGTAATGATAAAAATTCTAGTGGATTTTCTCGTTCCAGTGAACCGCTGAGTAAAAATCAATAAAAGCGAAACAGCAGTAAATACCTAAATTTTGTTTGAGAAGGGAGAAAGTTATTTAACATGAGAGTGACGGTGATACCAGTGGTAAATGACACGATTGGAACGATTCCCAAAAAACTTGGAAAGGGAACTGGAAGTGTTGGAAATAAGAAGAAGACTGTTTGCTTTTCACATAGCACTAATACTCTTGGGAAAGGTATGAAACCAATTATTCTCCCACCGGCTATAGGTAAATTGTAAGGCAGACTGGGTTCTTCAGCCTTGGTGAGGCAATCAGTCTAGAAGAAGGAAAACGCGGAATTGAGACCTGTTAAACCCGCCTTAAAACTGACCTTGTGTCATATGCAGCTCATGGGGAGAGGGGTGGGCAAATAACATTTTTAAAAAATGGATTCATACATTTCTAGAGTGTATTATTCTAAAATTGGACGTGATAGTGCGACTAGCATTAGTGAGATCAGAGAGAATCACTCACGTCCTATGTTGTATAGCCATGACCACGATTAACTATACAAACACATAATACATCTACATCTACATGTGCATGCAGAATCATAACGATACAATTAAGACGAGCGACATAGTCTTTAAGAAAAATATACCTCTTCCTTTATTTGAAAGGTTTGTGTGTGATAGAGAGTTGGAGACCGAACAGAACTGCAACATATTGACCTCCACTCTTATGGTCATCAGCGTTGTGTCTTTCTTGTTCTCCCGGGCTGCTCAACCGGAGGCCTGGGGGCCCATTCTGCTGGGTGCTGGCTTTCTTTACTGCATCTTTTCACCAACGGGTCTCCAAACTCACTCGGGGGTCCCGAGGGCCCCTTCTGCTGGTTGGTGGCTTTCTCTACTACATCTTGTCTCTAACTCATCTGATCTCCAACTCACCGACTTCCTGTCTCCACCGAGTTATATAATAGTTCAATCGCCCACTCAATCACCCACTAAATCTTTGGAATGGCATGTTTGATCGTCATCAAGCGGAAATGACTGTCATGCAGTTCACAGGTCACTCTCTTCCGGTGCATCAGTCTATGACTGTGCCATGGGATTTTACCTTGTACCATATTGTCAGCCAAGCCCGCCTACGTGATTTCTTTACATAACACCCATTGGAATATGTCATTTCCTTCCGGTGCATCACTTTGGAATGGCATGTTTGGCCGGGTCGAAGGTCAGTATACAACACCTAGCCATTAGCTATCGCAGGTGTAAAAAACTTGCAAGGACTGAAACAATAATTATAATTATGAACTAGACTGGATGCAGAAGATGATCCACTGCGAATTATGCAAGAAGTTTCAATTTGACCATTCGGCCAAATGGTATATGCACAACCCAGACACACAAAATTCAATAGGATTTTGCGATACAAACAGATCATCTACTTTCAGCCAAACGACCAGACATAATGATTGTCAAAAGAAAAAACAAAGAACCAGCCGAATTGTGAACTTTGCCGTTTCGGCTGATCACACGGTAAAACTGTAGGAAAGAGAAAAGAGAGATTAGTACCTAGACCTTGCTAGAGAACTGAAAAAGCTATGGAACATGAAAGTGACGGTGATATCAATTGAAATTTGAGCACGCGGTACAGTCACCAAAGGTTTAGTACATGGACTGGAAGACTTGTAGATAAGAGGGCACGTAGATACCATCTAAGCTAGAGCATAGCTGAGATCGACCAGACTACAGAGAAGAAACCTGGAGACTTGAGGAGGATGGCTGTTACACAGACTCCAGTGAAAAACTATTAGCTAACGTTGGTGTGAAAAACTCTCAAGGAATAATAATAATAATAATAATAATAATAATAATAATCTCACCCTTCGGAAGATAACAGAATGGCCCGAAAGAAGAAAGAAAGAAAGAAAGAAAGAATCTTAGCGTTCTGAATTTGCGACGAAACTTGATTATTCTTATCATTTAGGGTTTTATGACTATTGTCTTTATGGTTATATTCACGACGATTCGGTCGATTAATGCTCCGGCCTTCTTCAGATGTTTCTTGTCGAACTTGGGAGCTTGTGGGGAACTTCCAACTATGTCCTTAATTTAATCCACGCGGGTTGCTTACTCTGATTCCGTTAACCATAACCAGGTGCAAGTGTTAAGTATTCTTTTATTGTTACTCAATTTGACTCAGGGTTGAACCTTCAACCTCCAGATGATTGTCTCTAAGAAGCTTAGGGAACCAACGCCAATAACCGTTATACTATGTGTACTGCTGGACAGTTCAAATTGAAATTTTAAGTTTATAAGTGCGAAAAATTCACTCTGAACTGTCTAGCAGGACATAATTTAACGCTAAATACAGAAAAACCAGATCCTTCCGAATGAATATAAACGCCAAGCAATAGTAATCGAAACACCTCACATCTAAACTTCTGTTTTGATGTGAGGTGTTTCGATTTCTGGAGCAAACATTAATACAAGAAGAAAATAATCAATGTCGTGATTATAAACAGAATTATGTCTGAAAAGAAGACCACTTTACTATCTCCCAGTAACGAAGTCTGGAAAGAATCTAGGCAGAAAATAATCAAATTACAAAAATATCTCAATGAACAACAATACGGAATGAAAGGAACTAATCTATGCAGGAGCGAAATTAGTCAGTGAAAAAATTGGGATTTTCTTGAAGAACATGAATAGAAAGCCAAAATCTGGACGGGAAATTAGACTGGAAACACAAATAAAAAATCTACGACAAGAAGCGAAAATGCTAAGACATAAGAAAAACGCAAGAACATGGTGGGACGAAAAGAAAAAAGATACACGTCTTAGACAAACGTTCCAACTTGAAGAGATAAATCAGAAGCCATGGGCGAAAAAAAAGGAACATACTAACAACCGGTTGCGAGATAAGCAAATAACTTTTGGAGTTAAATAGGGGAACGGAGAGATCATAACAAAAAAAAAACAAAAAACGAATGGATAAACCCAGAATTCGTCCTGGAGAATGAGACGTTGAAAGATCTCTGGAATTTGGTGATACAAACGGATCACCAAATCTCGGCTAGACGACTAGACTCAGTGAGAGTCAACAAAAATAGAGAACCTGCCAAATTGCGGATTTTGCTGTCTCTGAAGAAAGTCAAAAGCAATATAAGTACCAAGACCTTGCTAGAAAAAAATACAGAACATCTTGGTGTCGCTGATACCAATTGTAATTGGTGTGCTCGGTACAGTCAAAGGTCAAATGGACTGGAGGACTTGGAAATAAGAGAACGAGTGGAGACCATCCAAACTACAGCACAACCAAGATCGTCCAGAATACTAAGAAGGGTCCTGGAGACTTGAGGAGATTTGCTGTAACTCAAGCTCCAGTTGAAAGCCATCAGCTAACCCTGTTAAGACAAACTCTTAAAGAAGTAAATAATAATGAGAAGAAGAAGAAGAAGAAGAAGAAGAAGAAGAAGAAGAAGAAGAAGAAGAAGAAGAAGAAGAAGAAGAAATATTGTAAAATTACGACCACAACTTGACATAAAAAAACATGGTCTTGTGATTGTTGCAGGTGTCACCTCAGTAATAGATAAACAGGTGGATGTGCTAAGCGAACAAGAATTGTTTTTGGAATAAAATTAAATAGAATTATTTGAAGTTGTGGTTATGTTTGGCCACGACGATTAATGAGATAAATCCGTAGACAAGCAATAAACGAATTAAATGCGTTGATTATATATATATATATATATATATATTTTGCAAAAAGATATATACGATTAAACCTGAGGTGAAGTGTATGTTGTCTGAAACAAAAATCTCTTAAATACATTTGGAACATACAATGTTAAAAAATATTGCATTTACTTATGTATTATGGAACAACGGAATTTCTTTGACGCAGTGGCTAATGTGGTGTACTATGACATCACAGTAAGTGAGTTCGAACCGAAGTCGAGCTATTACGTTCACTTTCGGGCTAGTATCCCAGAGAAAGGTATAAACCTGCTTCTCACCCCAGCTACGGGTTAAATAGTACCACTTTTGTGTTTTTACAAGGATAGCTGTGGTATTAAATAACCCACGAAGGTTTATATACCATTAAACAAAGAAACTAGATCAATTTAAACCATCTATATTCATAGGTTCCATGTATTTATGACATTGTTATTCATGCCATTCAGTGTTTTCAGACAATTGTCTTCATTTTTATTGCTATTTTCATAAAGTTTCGGCCGATAAGTTCTCCAGCCTTCTTCAGGTGTTTGTCGAACTCAGAAGTCTACACGGAACTTCGAATCACGTCCTTCATTTAATCAACGGGAGTCGCTTGTTTTGATTCCGTTAACCATAAACGGGTACAGGTGTTAACTATCCCTGTATTGTTACTCGCCTGCAGTCAGGATTGAACCAGCAACCTCCAGATCATTGTCCATTTACAAGCTTCGGGAACCAACGCTACGTCCAGCAGGACACATATCGTAACGGTTATTATTGCGCAATGGCTGTTATTTATGCTTTTTCTATCCTCTTAACCGGCTCATTGGCCTAGTGGGAAGAGTGTTCGCCAATGCTCCGGGAGACCGGGGTTCAATACCAGGTCGAGTCATACCAAAGATTTTAAAAAATGGTATTTTATACCTCCTTGCTTAACACTCTGCATTATAAGGTACGTATCAAGGATAAAGTGGAGCAATCCAGGGAATGAAGTAGCGCCCCCTACACCTAAGTGTAGCAGCTTTTGAAAAAGGAGCCTTCGGGTCGCTCTTGACTACGGTCGACAACTTTACTTACTATTCCCACTTATGGGTTAAATTGTACCACTACTGTTTTTCTCCAAGGATGGCTTTGGCACAAAACTAAAATAATAATAATAATAATTATAATTATAAATAACCCATTAAAACCAAAAAAAACCTGTTATAGAAGAGCAAATTTTATAAATCACACAAAACGAGCCGGGTTTTAAATATGTACAGCCCACATTAGCACTAAGGAAGATATCAGTAAAATAAAACTATTTTTTCCACTTTGTCACCATCGACGCAGAATTCTTGTGAAAATGAAAAAAGTTTCTTTTTCCTTGAACTTAGAGGGAAGTGGTGTGAACACTTGCAGTCAGTTTTTTTCATCAAAGAAAACGTGGGAATGTCCTTGTGGTGTAATGATTAAAGCAACCGACTGCAGAATCGAACTCAAGTCGCGCTATTTCGTTCACTTTCGGACAAATGCTCTTGGGAAAGGTATGAACCTCCTTATCCTCCTCGCTATGGGTTAAACAGTATCACTACTGTTCTTATAGGAGAATGACTAGGCATTAAATAACCTAAAAAAGTTTATATGCCATTAAACAAAGAAACCAAACCAAAGAATACCCTGACTGTATCATTTACGGAGGGATAAGATTTGTCTCCATCCGACAAAAAAAGAACTGTCATAGTTTGGTTTCAGTTGATTTTGTTTCTTTGCTTTCTCAAGTGGACCAGAGACGAACTTAAACCTTGACAGGTTATTTAATGCCAAAGAACAGAGTGATACTATTTAACCCAAATCTCGGGGGATGTTTGATTGGTTGGTTGTCTTTTATAGCATATCAACTTTTGTAGGCAACTTTTCACCAAGTCCTGTTTATATATATGCATAATTATATATATATATATATATATATATATATATATATATATCTGTGTGTGTGTGTGTGTGTGTGTGTGTAATTTTGGAACGAGTAGTTTGTAGGTAACATTACTTTTAAACAAATCGGAGCTCATTTGTTTTGACACAGTTAAAGGGTTTCAACTATTGCTATTCAAAACCAATACTTCCATTGTATATATCATTTTTATACACAATTAAACGGTTTCAGCTATTACTATCAAACACTAATAATTCTATTTAATAATACTAATACTAATAAAAATAATAATAATCAATACCTGGGCTGTACCTGTCGTTAGATATTCCGGACCCTTTCTCAAGTGGACCAAAGACGAACTTAAACAAATGGACCAAAGAACAAGAAAACTGATGACAATGCATAAGGCATTACATCCCAAAGACGACGTTGACAGACTCTATGTTTCAAGAAAAGACGGTGGAAGAGGACTTTCCAGCATTGAAGACAGCGTTGACGTATCGATACAACAACTCAAGGACTATATTCAAAAACACGAAGGAGGACTCATTACAGACACCAGAAACGAAACTGAGAACACGATGAATGACAATAACTAGGAAACCAAAATGGGAAGGAAAACAAATCTATGGGCGGTTTAAACGACTTATAAACAATATCTCACATGACAAAACCTGGACATGGCTAAGAAAAGGAAACTTTAACAGAGAAACAGAATCTCTCCTGATGACAGCACAAAACAGCGCCATAGGAACCAATCATATCAAAGCGAGGATAGATAAGACGCAACAAAATAGCAAATGTAGACTATGGGGTGACAGAGATAAAGCCATCAATCACATAATAATCGAATGCAACAAATTGGCACAGAAGGAGTACAAGGCTAGACACGACTGGGTGGTCAAGGTGATCCACTGGTAAATGTGCAAGGAAATTAGATTTGACCACACTAACAAATGGATTATGCACAACCCAGCACCTATCCTAGAAAATGACTCGCATAAACTCCTATAGGACTTTAACATACAAACGGATCACCTAATCTCGGCCAGAAGACCAGACCTTATAATAATCAACAAAAAAATGAGAATTTTCAAAATTGTCGACTTTGCTGTCCCGGCGGACCACCGAATAAATCTGAAGGAATGTGAAAAGAAGGATAAGTGCCTCGACCTTGCTAGAGAATTGAAAAAGCTGTGGAACATGAAAGTAACGATTGTGCCATTTGTAATTGGTGATTGTGGCACAATAACTAAAGGATTATTAAAAGGCCTGGAAGACTTGTAAGTTGGCGGACGGGTAGAGACTATCCAAATGACAGCATTGCTGACATCGGTCAGAATCCTGGAGACTTGAAGAGACTTGCTGTCACTCAAACTCCAGTGAAGAACCATCGGCTAACACTGATGTGAAAAACTCTAAAGGAGTAACTAATAATAATAATATTATTATTAATAATAATTATTGCAGGTACAAAAATAATAATAAAGAGAACCAGCCGAATAGTGGACATTGCTTGTCTGGCTGACCACAGGGTAAAACTGAAAGAAAGCAAAAAGAGAGAAAAGTGCTTGTTAGAGAACTGAAAAACTATGGAACATGAACTTGACGGTGATACCAGTTGTATTTGGTGTACTCGGTACGGTCACCAATGGATTGTTACAGGGAGTGGAGGACTTAGAAATAAGAGGATGAGTGGAGACCATCCAAACTACTTCATTGTTACGATCGGCTAGAATACTAAGAAGAGTCCTGGAAACGTGAGGATACTTACTGTCACAAAGACTCCAGTGGAAAATCCTCACTTAGTACTGATGTGGTAAACTCTCAAATGATTAAAATGAAAATTGTAATCTTAATCCCTTGTAAAAGACTGAACAGTTCGATTTTACCCATAGATGGGACCCTAACAGGTAGTAACCCTACGGGTTGGTGTGGAACTGAAATTAATGCCAATGAAACAGTATTCAACATTCCTAAGCTCCAAGCTTATTATTCAATGTAATCTAATGTCATACCCAGGGTACTCGTTGAGGGCTCTTATCCCTCTGCAGAGATGCAGTCTGCGTGCTCTATCGTGTCAGCTGACTGCGTTAGGCAGGTGGGAGATAAGTGGTTTCTTATCTTTCCAAACTATATTTGTCCGAAAGTGAATGTAATAATGTGGATGGGGTTCGAACTCGCTTCCTAAGAGGCCACATTCGAGCACTTTAGCCATTACACCAAGAGAACTCCTCCTAATTATTCTGGATATAATACTAAATTGCATCGAGTGGTGAGACTCCAGTTCTTGAGATCTGGGTAATGCCATTACTTCCATGTACACTTTAACCTGGAGAACCTGTTAGGAATCCAACAATAGGTCAAATACGTCTGTCTAAAATTATTTCTACTTCAGAGGTCCGTGTGCAAAAATACTTATTAAACAACATAAAAAAGGAATATGAATAAGTATTGAACGCGATTCCTAAACCTTTTGGCATAAAATAACCCTAGACCGGTTTACCTGTTATTAAAATCGACAACACCTAGGTTATCATTATTTGCCAGTGTAAAAATGATATCATTTTTGCCGTCAAATAATCGCTTCGCTGAAATTTTGATGAGGAAAAAAAAGAAAATTTTGACGGGAACGACACGTGCTGTTTTGAATTAATCCTGGAAGCAGCAACCGACAAAATAGCAGTTTTACGACCACTTAACTCCCATCTTGCAAACTATCCACGAAAGACGAGAAAGATGGCGGGCGGATGGTGTGCGTCAAAGATATCTTAGCCGTCGACGCTGTTTTGATGATGTTAAAGAAAACTGCCCAAACTGGTGCGAAGGTTGTCTTTAAAAGTTCGCAGGTTAACTAAGATACTATTATGGAGTGTGACCAAAAGAGATTTATTTTTCAACATAGTCCTCCTAGCAGTTCACACATTTCTTCCATCAGTTTTGCAATGCTTGGATCCCGTTGATAAAAAGTCATCAACAGCAGATATGACATCATAACATGAACTTTACAGCCTACACTCGATAATTTATAAATAGAAAATTGATTTAATGTCACAATGGCTAACATCAACGGATTACGTCAAAAGATAATGTGAAATATTTTTTTAACTGGTAGTGTAACATTCAAGTTGTATACTGAATGGAAAGACGCAGTAGGTTCGACCAGTTTGATGGGCAACCGTTGAACTTTAGGTCATTCTGAGACCACAGCTCTGATTGGATAGTTTCTGTCAGGTGACCAAATCGGTTTTAGAATAAGTTACTATTTACCAACCCCTCCGCTCTGGCAGGATATGACACAAGGTCAATTTTAAAGCGGAGTTTAACAGGTTTTGAATTCAGAGTTTTCCTTCTCCTAGACTAGTTGCCTCACTAAGGCTGAAGAACCTAGTCCGTCCTACTATTTACCCATAGCTGGAGGGAGAGTAAGGGGGTTCATACCTTTCCCAAGGGTATTTGCCCGAAAGTGAACGTAATAGCGCGACTGGAGTACGAACTCGCGTACTACGATTCTGCAGTTCATCGCTTTAACCATTACACCACGAGGATACCCCGTGGTTTTAGAATAAGTTAGTCAGTAAAAAAATCTCAACGTGTAAAGTTGGATGTTCCATCGTGCTCTCACTGATTCCTTATTAAGACAGAGCCGGTAATGAAGAGAAAAGTCGCCAAGAAATAATAAAAAATGTGCACATAATATTATGGTAACGTTTTCATTCTTCATCAACGAACAAGAACAAAGATGGCAACACACGAAGGACGCATCAAAGTACCCGAGGCGGTGCCCGTGGTGTAATGGTTATCATCACAGGATATGGACACGGCGATACGAGTTCAATTCCTGGACAAGACTGATTGCATTTCACATAGCACTAATACCCTTGGGGAAGGTATGAATTCAATTATTCTCCCTCCAGCTATGGGTAAATAGTAGAGCAGACTAGGTTCTTCAGCCTTGGTGAGGCAACTAGTCTAGGAGAAGGAAAACTCTGAATTGAAACCTGCTAAACTCCGCTTAAAAAATTGACCTTGTGTTATATCCTGCCCGAGCGGAGGGGTTGGGTAAATAGTGTTATATTTTGACCTTTTGACCTGGCCAAAAATGCCATTCCAAAGTGATCCACCGGAAGGAGGTGACACATTCCAATGGCAGTTATGAGAGGAAATCGCGTGGGCGGAAATTGGCTGATGAAATGGGACGAGCTAAAAAAAATTCCCATGGTACACTTATAGACTGATGCACCGGAAGAGAGTGACCTCTGAACTGCATTACAGTTATTTCCGCTTGATGACGATTAAACATTCGATTTCAAAGATCGAGTGGGCGTCGAACGATTATATAACTCATTTGAGTTCGACGAGCCAATTGAGTTGCAGAGCAGTTGGAGACGAGATGTGGTAGGGAAAGCCACACCAGGCCGAAGGGGGCTTGGGGCCCTGATGAATTGGGGTCCAGAGAAGATGCTGATAAGATGCAGTAAAGAAAGCCATTACCTAGCAGAGTGGGCCCTGGGCCTCCGGTTGAGCAGCCCTGGAGAACAAGAAAGACACAACGTGGAGTGGAGGTCAAAATATTGCAGTTATGTTCGATCTCTAGCTCCCTCTCACAGTAAAACCCCACACAACCTTTTCGAACCCTTGCAATAAAGTGAGAGGTAAATATTTTTAAAGAAGTCTTCCTGCGTTTTTATCATTGCATGCGTCTGTCGTTATCATTGTGTCGGTATGTATCCAGCATATATATATATATATATATATGCGCATGAATCAGCAGATGACAATACAACAATAAGATCAAAGTACCCGAGGCAACAAGACGACCAACCCGAGAAGCTAAGCAAAGAACTGGAAAAAAGTAAGATGGGAACTGACAGGTTGTCCAAAGCAGGGCCGTATGAAATAGATCGGTAGAGTAAGGACATTATACAACAAAACAATTACAAATGAATATGTATCAGTGCCCGATACAAGTTTTTTAGATCAAAATCTGATTTAGCTCTGTTGGCTGTGGCTGTAGAATACACTGACTGCATCACTGCATAGGCGTAAGACCCCACCCTTAACCCAAGTGAGGGTCCTGGGTATGACATTAAATAATACGATGGCAAGGCCCTTGCCCTAGAGCTTTGGAGACTATGGAGTACCATTGCCATTGCTCCTAGATCCATTCTGGCCCGGAGTGCTTTCTATGGATCAAACAGAACCATTTGACATTTAAACTGTGTGTGAACAATGATTTGAGTTAAATCGAATTGTAAGAAATGACATCTAACCATTTAACTATATGTAAACAAATGATTAATATTTAATCAAAACGATAGTGATACATAGCAAAACATGTCTAGACTACGTACTTAGAACATCGATTGATAAAATCAGAGAGAACAGCTTCGAGCTGACAAAAAAAAGCAGTAGAAGGTACCCCGCAAAAACAATTACCGACGCCGACTACGCCGATGACATAGCGATACTGGCAATTACACCCAACCAAGCCTAAACACTACTGCATAGTTTGGAACGAGCAGCCGCAGGCATAGGCCTCTATGTCAATGCACACAAAACGGAATATATGTGCTATAATCAAACGGGGGACATCTCCACTCTAGACGGAACCCCTCTTAAACTAGTAGACAAATTCACGTAGCTAGGAAGCAGCGTCGCATCAACCGAAAAGGACATCGATACGAGGTTAACGAAAGCATGGACAGCTATCAATAGGCTATCGATTATATGGAAATCAGACCTAACCGATAAAATGAAACGCAGTTTCTTCCAGGCAGCGGTCGTATCCAATTAAACATCAGTCACTTGTCTACATACAATTAGATGATCGAACACATCCATTTCAAACAATTCATTTAAGCCTTAGTCATTTGTTTGCACTTGGCTTTAAATGTCAAACGATTCTACTAAACCCATAGATAGGACCACTCCAGTCCTGAGTTGACCTGGGAACAATGTCAATAAAAGGGTACACCCGATTACCCAAAACTTCAATACTATCAAATTATTTTGTATCATATTCAGGACACTCATCGGGAGATTGGTTGGTTGGTTGGGTTTTATGGCATATCAACCTTTGTAGGTTATTTAACGCCAAATCCATTTTAATTTTCAAACAATTCAGTTTATGATAAGTACGCCGGTTAAATGTAAGTACAGTTTAGTTGTGAAAAACATTTCTATTTCAAGCTATTCAGTTGAGTCAAGCAGTTCTAATTCAGCTAATTCAGTTTAGTATAAGTTCAGATTTTGTTTACACACAGTTAAATTTCAAAATTGTTCTATATTAAACAAATCAGTTTACTGTAAGTACAGTCAAAAAACAGTTCCATTTCAAATAATTCAGTTCCATTTCAAATAATTCTGTTCCATTTCAAATTAGCACGCAGTTTAAATGTAAGTACGGTTTAATTGTCAAAAACATTTCTATTTCAAGCTATTCAGTTTAGTAAAAACACTTCAGGTTAGCATAAGTATGTGTTTAGTTCTATTTCGCCCATTGATAAGGCCCTATCAGGTGCTACCACGCCGGGCCAGAGTGGACCTGGGAGCAATGGCAAAAAAGGGTTGCTCTGCATTCCCCAAAGCTCCAGCATCACTGGAACTTCACCATCAGATTGTTTAGTGTCATATCCAGAACACTCATGGGGGGGGGGTCCTTACCCCTCTACAGAGATGCAGTCGGTGTATTCTACAGCCCCAGCCGACTAGGCAAGCATTGGAAGAGGTCTTTCCCTTCTGTAGAGATGCTGTCGGTACTATTTACCAACCCCTCCGCTCTGGCAGGATATGACACAAGGTCAATTTTTAAGCGGAGTTAAACAGGTTTTAATTCAGAGTTTTGTCGGTGTATTTTACAGCCTAAACCGACTGGACAGAATTTATAAAGAGGATTTGGCTTTAAATAACCAACAAGGGTTGATTTACCATAAATCAAACCAAACCAAAGTTTGACTGTAAATAGAGTTAAGAGCCAGTTGTGAACTTATCTAAAATCTATGTACCATAATAACTTGAAAGAAAATTACAGGAAACTTTTATGGGAAAATAAATAACAGCTAAAAAGTTATTTTTCTTATTCAATATTAATTATTTTCTGCGCCACGAAAAAGATAAGATCCGAGATATTGTGTTCAAATAAGAATTAAAAGCTGCTATCTGTATTGTGTTTATAAATGGAACAAGACACCTGGCTTTCAAAAGCGTTATGCAGTCAATAAGGGATTATTTATGCGTAAAGAAAATAACTGAACAAAAAGGTACAAAGGTTGCTCGGAAAGGAAGTCGAGTGTGTGAGCGTGCGTGCGCGTGCGTATGTGTGTGCGTGTGTGTGTGTGTGAGCGTGCGTGCGCGTGCGTATGTGTGTGTGTGTGTGTTTTAACCTATATTGTATTTTATACACAAGTAAATGTTCTCATCATGACGCATATATCTAATGATCTATTTTTATACAATTTATTAGCTTTTTGATAAACTGGGTCATCATTACGTTTTTGTAACCTTATTATTTATATAATTTATATAAAAACATACAGTCAGGAATAACACGGACCCCTAACAAACTTTGGGGGGAAATTCTCGAGTATAATACGCACTGATTTTTTTAGAATTAGTATTCGCTAGATTTAAATCAAACCTCCCCTTTGTTCAACTCTTTATCGGTTCTTATAGACGAAAAATAAGAATTTATGTAGTATATATTAGGTTCGGTTCGGTTCGGTTTGGTTTGGTTTGGTTTCTTTGTTTAATGACATATCAACCATTGTAGGTTATTTAATGCCAGAGCCATTCTCCTAGAAGAACAGTAGTGGTACTATTTAACCCATAGCTAGGAGGATAAGGGTGTTCATACCTTTCCCCAAGGGTATTTGCCCGAAAGTGAACGTAATAGCGCGACTGGAGTACGAACTCGCTTACTACGATTCCGCAGTCCATTGCTTTAACCATTACACCACGAGGACACCCCCTATACATAAGATCTTTAAAAAAAAACAGACAACACAATATTTTCGAGTAAACACGTGGACATCTCTGCACAAAAATGCAGCAAGCTTGCAGCGAAAATAGCTCAAATTAGGAGAAACAAAATTATAAATATATATTATACATAATATGATATATGATTATAAATACATAAGCTATCGATCATATGGAAGTCAGACCTGACCGATAAAATTAAATGCAGTTTCTTCCAAGCAGCGGTTGTATCGATACTGCTGTATGGGTGCACTACTTGGACGCTAACAAAACGGCTGGAGAAAAAGCTAGATGGCAATTACACAAGAATGCTTCGAGCAATATTGAACAAGTCCTGGAGGCAACAACCCACAAAGTACCAACTATACGGTCACCTACCTTCCATCACAAAACTATCCAAGCTAGACGAACCAGATATGCAGGACACTGCTGGAGAAGCAGGAACGAGCTCATATGTGTTTTACTCCTATGGACCCCCACATATTGCCGAGCAAAAGCAGGACGATCAGCTCGAACATACATACAGCAACTCTGCGAGGATACAAGATGTAGCCCTGAGGACCTGCCAGAGGCGATGAACGATAAGGAGAAGTGGCGAGAGAGGGCCAGGGATATCCATGCTGACGGTGATGATGATGATATTACCCTATCCATTGGATATTTCTCCGTAACAGTGTTAAAACACATTAGTAATTATTTTTAACAGATATACGGCGTTTGTAGTGTTATTAGTTATTGACGTAGGAAATGGATTCGCAGATCTCAGTTCAAATACTGGACGAGGAAGTTAACATATCACACTGCGCTGATACAATACTCTTGTGAAATGTTTGATTTGATTTTTCTCCCAGCTTTTGGTAAATAGTAGGGCATACTGTGTTCTTTAATCTTGGTATAGCAACTGGCCTAGGAGAAAGAAAACTCTTCATTCAAACCTGTTAAACTCCGCTTAAAACTTGACTTTGGGTTGCATCCTGCTGGTACGGAGAGGCTGGGTAAATACATGCAAACGACACACGGCTCGCAATAAAAAAACATTGCATAGAGCAATATTCCAGTTATACATATTTACCAACCCCTCCGCTCGGGCAGGATATGACACAAGGTCCATTTCCTACGACGATAACCATTACACCACGGGCACCTCCAAATATTCCAGTTATAAGATATTATTATTTTAGTCCTCATACAAGAAGAATCCTTGAGTGGTGTCGGTTGTTAGTTTGGTTAGTAGTTTTTTTTTGGTCAGTTAACACTTAATTAAATTTCAAACAATTCAGTTTAGAGTAAGTATATATATATATTTTTTACAAACAGTTAAATGACAAAACAGTTCTATTTCAAACAATTCAGTGCAGCATAAGTACTCAGTTTCAATATCAACTTCAAATATTAACTTCAGTACGCAGTTTAGTTCTATCTGACCCATAGATAGGGTCCTATCAGGTGCGACCATTCCGGGCCAGAGTGGACCTGGGAGCAATGGCAATAAAGAGGTACTCCGCATTCCCCAATTTTCCAGCATTACTGGAACCTCACCATCAGATTGTTTAGTGTCATATCCAGGACACTTATTAGGCGGGGGGGGTCTTATCCCTCTGCCGAGTTGCAGTCGGTCTATTCTACAGCCTCCCCCTGCCGACTAGGCTAAGAATTATTGTGTCTGTCATTATATCAATATGAGTATGATTTCTCCAATTATCAAGAATAACAAAATACTAATTATTGTTATAAAAGCTATGATAGTAGAGGGTATGAAATATATTAATAGTTCGCGTTGGTAGTTTTACAAGGTGCTACCACTTCAAGCCAGAGTGGAACTGGGAGCGATGGCAATGAGGAGGTACTGAGCATTTCCCAAAGCTTTAGCATTACTTGAACCTCATCACCAGATTGTTTAGTGTAATATCCGTACACTCATTGGTGGGGGTTACCCTTCTGCAGAGAAGCAGTCGGTGCATTCTGCATCCCCAGCCGACTGGGCAATACACAGAATTAAATGTAAAAATAGTTTCATTTCAAACAATTCAGTTTCCCATAAGTACACCGTTTAGTTCAATTTGATCCATACATAGGACCCTTCCTGGAGATACCATTCCAGGCCAGGGTGAACCAGGGAGCGATGGCAATGAAAGGGTTGTCTGTATCTCTTAAACGTTTATTAAAATGACCTATATCGGCGATAAATGACTCGAAAAGGGTTGATATGCCGTAAAGCAAAACAAGCAACCAAATTGGAGTACAGTACATTAGAGAACATAAGAGTACAGTACAGAACAGAACATTGCAGCTGAGTTCAGTACATCACATTACAGTACAGTATCGAACCGTTAATTACAGCACAGTACAGAGTATTACAGTACAGTGTAGCACACTACATTACTGTACAGTATTGTACAATACAGTATTGTACAGTACAATACAGTTCAGAATTATATATTGCATTAAAGTACAGTACAAAAGAGTTCATTAGACCAGAGTTCAGTATCGTATAGTGCAGTACAGTGCTGTATAAATCAGTTAATTACAGCACAGTACAGTATTGTACAGTACATAATAGAGTATAGCACAGTAAGCAACTTTACAACACAGTACAATACGTCACTATACAGTATAATATAGTATACAGGGTGGAACGATAAAATTGTCGCCCTAGAAAAGACGACAAGATTCCATTTCCGTTAAATGAAAACCGGTTTTCTTTTCTTTTCTTTTTTTTTTTTTTTTTTTTTTGCAGACCATCTACTAGTTGGCCAGTTGTGTACAAATCCCAAGAGCGATAAGAGCTTTCTATCATGTCTGAAAGTGACACAATGTTCAACGAGCGAGATCGGAAATGCGCCGCTGTACAACTCATGCACTCTACCGATCCAAGTTATGACAACAGAACCATTGCCAGCATCCTCAAAATGCAAATTCGGACGGTTCAACGCTTGAGGGCACAGCTCAACGCATCGGAACACCCTTCGGAGGTGGTGGAGCGGAAGAACACAGCCAGGAAGACTCGGACCAAGGAGTTCATCGCTATCAGCTGATAGACTTTCACTGAAGTTTGAGTGACAGCAAGTTTCCTCAAGTCTCCAGGACTCTTCTCAGTATTCTGGCCGTTCTCAATAATGTTGTTGTTTGGACGGTCTCCACTCGTCCGCCAACTTCCAAGTCCTCCAGTTCCTTTAGTAATCCTTTAGTTACTATACCAAAAGCACCAATCACAACTGGTATAATTGTCCCCTGCATGTTCCACTGTTTTTGTCGATTCTCTAGCAAGGTCGAGGTATTTATCCCTCTTTTCATATTCTTTCAGTTCTATTCTATGGTCAGCCGGAACAGCAAAGTCGACAATTTTGAAAATTCTCTTTTTTTTTTTTTTTTTTTGTTTATTATTATAAGGTCTGGTCTTCTGGCTGAGATTAGGTGATCCGTGTGTCAAAGTCCCATAGGAGTTTATGTGTGTCATTTTCTAGGACAGTTGCTGGGTTGTGCATATACCAGTTGTTGGAATGGTCAAATTTAAATTTCTTGCACATTTCCCAGTGGATCACCTTGCCCACTCAGTCGTGTCTAGTCTTATACTCCTTCTGTGCTAATTTGCTACATTCGCTTATTATGTGATTGATGGTTTCATCTCTGTCACCGCATAGCCTACAATTGCTATTTTGTTGCGTCTTATCTATTCTCGTTTTGATATGGTTGGTTCTTATGGCGTTATTTTGTGCTGCTATTTGGAAAAATTCTGTTTCTCTCTTACAGTTTCCTTTTCTTAGCCAAGTCCATGTTTTCTGGTGTGAGATGTTGTTTATGAGTTGTTTAAAACCTTCCCACTTTTGTTTCCTAGTTATTGTCATCGTTTCTGATGGCTGTAATCAGTCTTCCATCGTGTTTTTGTATATTATTATTATTATTATTATTATATCCCTTGCAAGTTTTTCACACCAGTTTTATATCGGGGTCTTTCACTGGAGTCTGAGTGACCGCAAGTCTCCAAGACTCTTCTGATCGATCTCAGCAATATCGTCGTTTGGATGGTCTCAGTTCGTCCTCCGACTTCCAACTCTACCACGCCTCTTTCCAAACCTTTGGGGACCGTTCCGAGTGCTCTAATTACAACTGGCATCATCGTTATCCTCATGTTCTACAGCTTCCTGAGTTCTCTGGCAAGATCTAAGTACCACAGAGCGTACATTTGCTTTTTTATTGCGTTTTATCTATTCTCGCTTTGATATGATTGGTTCTAACGGCGTTGTTTTGTGCTGCTATTCGGGGAGATTCTGTTTCTCTCGTAAAGTTTCCTTTTCTTAGCCAGGTCCAGGTTTTCTGGTGTGAGATGTTATTTATGAGTTGTTTAAAATGCCCCTAGAGTTGTTTTTCTTCCCATTTTTGTGATTATCATTATTATTATTATTATTATTATTTGACATTTCTTCACACCAGCGTTAGCTGATGGTTTTTCACAGCAAGTCTCTTCAAGTCTCCAGGACTCTGCTCAGTATTCTGGCCGATTTCAATAATGTAGTAGTTTTCATTAGAGTTTTTCACATCAGCGTTAGCTGATGGTTTTTCACTGGAGTCTCAGTGACAGCAAGTCTCCTCGAGTCTCCAGGACTCTTCTCAGTATTCTAACCGTTCTCAATAATGTAGTAATTTGGATGGTCTCCACTCGCCCGTCAACCCCTCTATGCACTTCATAGTATATTGTAATACATCAATTCAGATCACACATTAATAAGAAACCTATTTACACTTTGTGTTATAATAAATTATATGTAATTATCATTTGATAATTCCATGTAAGGAGTGCAGTCATTACATTCGACTATAACTGACAAATAGAATACTTCTGGAAGACCATACAGCATGTTCTTATTTTTTTATTTTTTTATTTTTTGTAGTTTGGATGGTCTCCTCTCGTCCTCTTATTTCCAAGTCCTCCTGTCTATTAGTATTATTATTATTTGATACTTCTTCACACCAGTGTTAGCTGATTGTTTTTCACTGGAGTCTGAGTGACAACAAGTCTCCTCAAGTCTCCTTGACTCTTCTTAGTATTCTCGCTTATCTCAACAGCCCTGTAGTTTGGATGGTCTCCACTCGTCCTCTAATTTTCATGTCCTCCAGTCCTTGTACCAATCCTTTAGTGACGGTACCGAACGCGGCAATTACAATTAGTAACTACGTCACTTTCATATTCCATAGTTTTTTTCAGTTCTCTCGTATCTATATAACTCTTTTCGCTTTTCTTCAGTTTTACACTGGAACGGCAAACTCCATTATTCAGTAAAATAGTAGGTTTAGTACAAACATTAACTTGAAATTACATAAATGCATGCAGATTATTAAAATAAATAAAATGTTATAAATATTAGCAGTTATAATTACAACAAAACATTTGGAAATAGTTCAAAGAAGATAAGGTTGTAGTGGTATAGGGTGTTTTACTTGTATAAAATTTCAGTAGAAATCTGATAACTGATTTAAATAACAAGTACGTCTAATCAAGTGTTGCTATATCACGTGAAATAAATTAAACATCCTGAAACTATTCTCGATATTTTCCAACGGACAGCGTTCCCAGAACTGTGTGTTTGTAGTTTCAGATTGTTATGCATCAATAAAAAAAGTACTATAAGCAAGTTTGAATTTCAATGAATGCTATTTTGCCGAAGTATAAACAACTTTATTTTTCGTAGCGTTAAATATTTCAGATTTATCATCATCATCATCATCATCATGTCATGCCGCCAGACTCTCTCTCACCACTACTCCCTATCGTTCATCGCTTCTGGCAGGTCCTCAAGGCTACATCCCGTCTCCTCACAGAGCTGCTGTCTGTAGGTTCGAGCTGGTCGTCCTGCTTTTTCTCGGCCATATGAGGGGGTCCATAGGAAAACATCACTTATGAGCCTGTCCCTGTTTCTCTAGAAGTGTCCTGCATGTCTGGTTCGTCTAACTTTGATAGTTTTCGTGATGGGAGGTAAGTGGCCGTACAGTTGGTGCTTTGTGGGGTGTTGCCTCCAGGACTTGTTCAAAATTGCTCGAAGCCTTCTTGTATAGCTGCCGTCAAGCTTTTTCTCCATCCGTTCAGTTAGTGTCCAAGTAGTGCATCCATACAGCAGTATCGATACGACTGCGTCCCGGAAGAAACTGCATTTCATTTTATCGGTCAGGTCTGATTTCCATATGATCGATTGCCAATCGATAGCTGTCCATGCCTTTGTTCGCCGCATCTCGATGTATTTTTCGGTTGATAAGACACTGCTTCCGAGGTAAGTGAACTTGTCAGATTTATATAAAAGTATATTTGAGGGAAATTTTACAGCATTATTTTATTTAAAAGAAATCTGTTGCTGAAGCAGGCAGAATTCTTGTTGAGACTTACGGTGACTACGCTCTATCGAAAACAATAAGCAGAGATTAGTTTAGACGCTTTAAAAATAATGATTTTCGTGTTAAAGATGAAGACGCTCTGGGGTAACGAAAAAGTTTGAAGAAGAAAAATTGGAGGCATTACTTTATCAAGTCTCATATCAGGCACAAGCTGAACTTGTAAAATCATTAGAAATTGATCAAACAAAAGTTTCGAAACGTTTGAAAACATTAGGAACAATTTAAAAGTAAATACAGTGGGTACTGTACGAGTCGAAGCCGAGAAACATCGAACGGTGAATTGTCACATGTGAGCAGCAGCTTCAAGAAAAGGAGAGGACTTTTTTTGCATATTATCCTGAGCAGTGATGAAAAATGGATTGATTGGCTAATGGATAGAATGTTCACCAATGGTCCGGGAGACCTTAGTTTAATCCCAAGTCGCGTCACACCAAAAACTTTAAAAATAGTACTTGATACGTCCTTGCTTAGACTCAGCAATACAAGGTACCTATCAAGGGTAAAGTGGGGCAATCCAGGAAAAGGAGTAGCGTCCTCTCCGACATCTCGATGTAGTAGCTGTTGAAAAGGGAACTTCTAGTCGCCCTCGACTACGGTCGCCAACTTTACTTTTTTTTTTACGGTAATTCAAAGCGCATCTCTCCAAATGAGTAAGAAACCTCCAAAGAGTGTTTTATATTTGACATGAAACCATCTGATGGCGAGTATCCAGTAATGCTGGAGCGTTGGGGAATGCGGGGAATGCGGGAAATTCCTTCATTGCCAACGCTCCGGAGCCGCTCTGACCCGGAGGGGTATTACCTGTTATGGATCATATAGAAATGTTTAATCATTTACTGCACTGGAAACAAATGATTGAAATCAAATTGGATTTGTAATTGTTTTTAATTGGATCATTTTTGAGATGAGGCTTCTTAATTTGAGAAATAATTTTTATTTATTGCGGACTTTTTGTCCTCATCTTGGTAGTTTTTTTGTATTGTTTCTTCTTTCACAACGTTTCGGCTAAATTTCACCTCTGGCCTTCTTCAAGACTCATCATTCCTATCCGAGGTCGCGGTAAAATCACCTGAAGAAGGCCAGAGGTGAAATTTGGCCGACACAAAACATAGAAACTAAACAAATTAAGACAACCTATCAAAACAATCTACAGTAAAAAGAAAAGAAAAAAAGACTACCAGAAATCACAACTCAATCCGCCGTCAGAAGTTGTCACTCAAATCAATTCTAGAACAAAACGAAATACGCGTAGCGCACAAATACATGAAAGAATAAAAACCTATCTACCAAATTTAAAATCATTTGCAGATCTATTCATTTTAAAATTACTTTTCTCTCATCGGACTGACGACAATCTCTCTCACTCTTTCTCCCTCCTCTCTCTGTTGCTTGCAATAGATAGATAGATAGTTAAAGAATCTTTCCCGACAATACTGTAGCAAAATCAGATACATTGACGCCTTGCATCCGGTTAAAACAACGCACTGCGCATGTACGTTTACATACACATGCACTATATACCATTTACACATGCACACACAATAATACGCAGCAATAACCCACACATACGCGCGTGCGTACACACACACTCTCAAGCACACGTAAAGATTCAGACACAATCCCAACTGTTTTTGACTGTATTTTTCGATTTTCGATTCATTTCATTTTAACTGCCTGATGATTGTTGTTCTGTAAAATCTCCATGAAACCCAAGGGTCGCAGACAAACTTCCATGGCATTAAATATATAAATCTAATATATGTATATTTATATATATTATTATCATTATATTATATAATAGCTCTATCCTAGATATTGAGCACTCTCCATATTATATTGCACTTGGTTCGCCACAAACCCACAAAGTGATTTTGTGACAACCAACACTGTTATAATATATATATATATTCGATAAAGGTGAATTTTGCATAAAGATTTGGCGATAGAAAGCACTCTTGGCGGCTGTGCCTTATTCAAGAAAATCTATAGTGATGGGACCTTTCATGTACTAGAATACTGTTAGTATTACTTTTTTAATGACCGCTGCGTCCGGAACTTTTTCTCTACCAGTAAGTCAATATGTCTCCACTTGATGAATTGCCTTTTTGATTTAGACTCGTTGTGGCATACCTACATTTAGCTAGTTTGTAAACATTTTAACTAATACATGCATTCTTCAGACAATATAATACTTTATTCTGGAGGTGCCCGTGGTGTAATTGTTATCGTCGTAGGAAATGAACACGGCGACCCGAGTTCAAATCCTAGAGGAGACTGATTGCATTTCATATAGCACTAATATCCTTGGGAAAGGTATGAATCCAATTATTCTCCCTCCAGCTATGGGTAAATAGTAGGACAGACTAGGTTCTTCAGCCTTGGTTAGGCAACTAGTCTAGGAGAAGGAAAACTCTGAATTCAAACCTGTTAAACTCCGCTTAAAAATTGACCTTGTGTCATATCCTGCCCGAGCGGAGGGGTTGGTAAATAGGATAATACTTTCTTCTGTAAATTTCACATGGGTTGCACTTTTTAGCTACCAAATATTTGATGACAGAACTATGTTTGATTTGCTACATGTTGTATTCCTGTTTAAGGGGGTCACAATTATAAGGTGAAAGAGTCCTGGGATTCACAGCGAGCGGTTAAACTACGAGTGTACTCTAACCTTGAAGGTGCAAATGTCTGGCATTATATAAGCCAGACGAATCCATATTGTCCATGGATATAGGGGTGTTAACTACCCCAGAACACTACCATTTTGAATAGCCTTATAAATATATATTTGAGAGATTTAGGTAATTTTTAAATCTGTTAAAACTTATCTATTCGCACACAGTTGAATGGTTTAAAGTATTGCTATTGTTTGCACACAGTTAAATAATTGGGGAGGTATCCTCGTCGTGTAATTGTTAAAGCGATGGACTGCGGAATCGTAGTAAGCGAGTTCGAATTCCAGTCGCGCTGTTACGTTCACTTTCGGGCAAATGCCCTTGGGAAAGGTATTGAAACCCCTTATCCTCCCAGCTATGGGTTAAATAGTACCACTACTGTTCTTCTAGGAGAATGGCTTTGGCATTAAATAACCTACAAAGGTTGATATGCCATTAAACAAAGAAGCCAAGTTAAATAATTCTATTTGATATTAATCATTTACTTGCACACAATAAAATGGTTTAAAGTATTGCTAGCAGTAATAGTTTTATTTGCACACTGTGAAATGGTTTCAAGTATTGTTATTCAACACTAATAATTCTATTCAACACAATCAAATCATTTGCACAACGTTAAATGATTCCAATTTTGTTATTCAATACAAATTATTCAATTTAAGATCAATCATTTATTTACATATAGTTACATGATTAAGCAGTTCTATTTGACCCATCGATAGGACTCTAACGTACAACAACCCTGAGTTAGAGTGGACCTAATGGCAATAAAAAGATAGTCCACATTCCTCAGAGCTACGAAACTACAGCCGCACCATCAGATGCAGTTTAGTATAATACCCAAGACACTCGGTGTGGGTGTCATTCTGTTATGTTCTTTCTGTTCTAATACTTTATTTCCAAATCATTTTGTTTCTTTTGCATCCGGTTGTTTGTTTGTGAATTCTCCACCAGCTTATTGATAGAATTTCCTTCCGTTATTTTGTAATATCCTGTTTTGTTTGTTATGCTTGAAACTTTCTCAATATCTTTTATGCCTCCCTTCTTTCGCCCATATCATTTGATTTATCTCTGCAAGTTGCATTGTCAGGCTTGTTTTCTGTTTCGTTGGTTAGTTTGGTTTGGTTGGTTGGTTGATTTTATGGCATATCAACCTTTGTAGGTTATTTAATACCAAATCCATTTTTAAACAAATAATCAGTTCTATTTCAAGAAATTCAGTTTTGCATGAGTACAAAGTTTAGTTGTCAAAAACATTTCTATTTCAAGCTATTCCGTTTACTCAAACAGTTCTAATTCAGCCAATTCAGTTTAGTATGAGAAGAGATTTTCTTTAAACACATTTAAATATGAAAACAGTTTGAAATTAAACAATTCAGTTTAGCGTATGTACAGTTTCAATGTGAAAACTGTTCCATTTAAAACAATTCAGTTTAGCATAAGTACATAGTTTAAATTTTAGTACACAGTTTAATTGTCGAAAACATTTCTATTTTAAGCTATTCAGTTTAGTTAAACAGTTCTAATTCAAACAATTCAGTTTAGCATAAGTATGCAGTTTAGTTCTATTTAACTCATAGATAGGGCCCTATCAGGTGCTTCCATTCCAGGCCAGAGTGTACCTGGGAGCGATGGCAATAAAGGGGTACTCCAGCATTCCTGGAACCTCACCATCAGATTTTTTAGTGTCACTCTTTTGGGGTGTCATGTCTCTGCAGAGAAGCAGTCGGTGTATTCAACAGTCCCAGCTGACTGGGCAAGTTTCGTTTTGATCTTTTCACCCCAACATATCCGATTTTATCCCAGACTAGTTTCGCCCTGACATAAATTATTTCATTTAGTTTAGTGGTGTTGCCTGGTGGGATATTTGGCAATCATTTGATTACCTTTTCAGTTTCTATCTTTTAGGTTGTATATTCCGAATATGTAGTGCTTCGAGAATCTGAAGTTTTGGCTTGTTATTTTGATGTTCTAATATTGTGTTTTCGGTGAGAATTTTTCGTAATTCTGTTGTTGGGCATGAATGTTTTTTTTAAATGTTGTGCTATGGAACTTATATATATATATATATATATATATATATATATATATATATATATACAGGATGCTCTGAATCAGTGATAGAGCTTATATATCTTAGGATAGCGTAGACATAAAGCTCTATGCATATATATATATATATATATATATATATATATATATATATACAATAGAATATATTTATGTATATTTATGTATTTATATTAACTGGCCCATTGAACTTGTGGGTAGAGTGTTCGCCAATGGCCCGAGAGACCGGGGTTCAATCCCAGGTAGATTCGTACCAAAGACTAAAAAAATGGTACTTGATACTTCTTTGCATAACACTCAGCATTATAAGATATCTATTTCAATTTCAATTTATTTCAATTATTCAATTTTTACAGTCTTGGTTCGGTTCGCTACTTTCCTGTACAAACAGGTCTAGTGAACACACGTCCGGACAATTTTACATTCTGAAGATATCAATACGACAATCAAACCGGGTCTCTGTCACGGATTATAGGAGCTCCTCGCCAACTCCCAGCCTTTTTCTAGTCTTGGTTCGGTTTGCGTTTTACTTGCACAAAGAGGTCTAGTGAACACACGTCCGGACAGTGTCACATTCTGAAGATATCAATACAACAATTAAACCCGGGCTCTGTCACGGATTAAAGGAGTTCCGCGCCAACTCCCGGGCCATTGGCGAACACTCTACCCACAAGTTCAATGGGCCGGTTAATATAAATACATATGTACATAAATATACATAAATATATTCTACTGTATATATATATATATATATATATATATATATATATGCATAAAGCTTTATGTCTACGCTATCCTAAGATATATAAGCTCTATCACTGATACTGAGCATCCTGTATATATATATATATATATATATATATATATATATATAAGTTCCATAGCACAACATTTAAAAAAACATTCATGCCCAACAACAGAATTACGAAAAATTCTCACCGAAAACACAACAATATTAGAATATCAAAATAACAAGCAAAAACTTCAGATTCTCGAAGCACTACATATTAGGAATATACAACCCAAACTTAATAGAATTAATTTTCAAACCAGTGCTAATGTACTTAAATGTCTTTAGCTACTGACACTATTTATAGAAACAAATTTAAAAGTAAATGCTACACACTGTAATGGTACAGACGCTCTTCTTCTTACAAAGTAGTAATGTACATACAAAAGTTACATCACTTTTGTGATAGATCCTCCCCTGATGATGGCCCAAAGCTGGGCAGAAAGTATTTGGGAAATAAAAAATTATGGAAGATACATCAATCAATTCCCGCCAAATATCATAAAATCAATACGGCAATATGAAAGGATCAACAAAAAGATATGTAGACAAAGAATGTCTATTATGTTCAACGAAATATATATATATATATATATATATGTGTGTGTGTGTGTGTGTGTGTTTGTGTTTGTGTGTGTGTGTTTGTGTGTGTGTGCGTTCTTTTGTTTTATTTGTGTTGTTTTGTCAACCTTTGTGATGCCCTCCTTAATTTGGCTTATCTAATGCCCAAACTCTCCTTGTAGAAGACCAGTAGTGTTACTTTTTAATTCATAACATATAGAATAAAGTGTTTTATACCTTCCCCGGGGTTTGTGAAAGTAATAGGGCAACTGGACTTCAAACGAGCTTACAAACCTGAAACCAAGACACTTATCAGGAAACTCGAAAGGATCTTAATTAAATTATACAGACAAAATGCGTCTTTACTATTTAATCAAACATGCTTAAATGAACGACTGCTGCCTAGCTACGCATACTTCAAACATACATGATCCTGCTACTCACCACGACACAGATATTTAAAAGTATCGGTGTAGTCTTGTAATAAGACAAATTAAATGCAATAAAGAAGAAATTAACACCCTAAATACTAAAGTACATAATGTTCGTAACAAATTAAAAAAATCTCTCTCAACTCAACTGTTACAAACCGTAAAACACAAACTGCCATACATTACTGAAAAAATCTTTATTTGTAGCATAGGACCAAAAAACGTTGAGTCTAAAAGAAAGACATTCGCAGAAAAGAAACACTGAAAACTTGAATTTCAAGGAAGAAAATAGTAGTTGCTTTTATTCTTGGGGATGATAGCGAACAGTATTTTAAAAAAAAGTTTGTTCAATAGCGTTCTCTTATTTTTTTTTGTCGCTGTCAAACGTCTCCTTTCCCTCCGCGCACTTCAGCTAGCGCATGTAGAGAAGGTTCACTCTCCTCTTCTTGGCGATGACGGCGGCGTTGTTATCGTTGGCCTGTTGATACTTTGATATCAGTCGAATTGCTGACAGGCCGGGTAATACATGGGTCGAAGCGTCGTGGACCTCTGTCGAACCTGTTTGGAAACCTGTCTTGAACTGCCAAAATCTCGTTACTTGATTTCCTTATATAGCGATTCGATGGATCAATTCGAAGGTTCCCGAAGGCTCGATGATCACCAGTGAACCAGGAGTGCAGCACGTGAAAGTTCATGCGAAAATACTTTTACTCTGTACTACTCAGGTTCTTTTTAATGATCCCATGGAAATATATATCCAACTGGATGGAGGGGGGTGTTATCGTGGTGTAATGGTTAAAGCGATGGACTTAGGAATCTTAGTACGCCAGTTCGAACTCCAGTCGCGCTATTACGTTCACTTTCGGGCAAATACCCTTGGGAAAGTTATTGAACCCCCTTATCCCCCCAGCTATAGGTTAAATAGTCCCAATACTGTTCGTCTAGGAGAATGGCTTTGGCATTAAATAACCTATAAATGTTGATATGCCATTAAATAAATAAATAAATAAAGAAAGAAAGAAACTTAATGGAATAGCGACGGGATCAGTTTTGGGACCCATTTTTGTAATTTTTACATATCATCCCTTGAAAATAAGGTTTTTAAAACCATCAGTAAACCTAATATTTACTTAAAAGGTATGCTGACGAGATACTCTTTCTTACCAACAGAAATTTTCTCTTTTTGGTTTTAGGTCGATGCAATCTATCAATAGGTGTTTAACTGAATATGGAGTGTGGCACCCCACACACTATGGTGGTTATTCTTGTTTGAGTAGATATGAGTGGGTGATCACTCTAGCTTAAGAGGTGGGTGTCCTCGTGGTGTAATGGTTAAATCCATGGACTGCGGAATCGTAGTACGCAACTTCAAACTCCAGGCGCGCTATTACGTTCACTTTCGGGCAAATACCCTTGGGAAAAGTATGAACCCCCTTATCCTCCCAGCTATGGGTTAAATAGTACCACTACTGTTCTTCTAGGAGAATGGCTTTGGCATTAAATTACCTACGAAGGTTGATATGTCATTAAACGAAGAAACAATCTAGCTTAAGAGACACAGTGTCTTATATACTTCCGCTATACCGGAAGTAAAGTGGTACGAGCCACAGAGCTAAGTTACTATCATCCTCTCGAACTATCTGTCTTAAGGAACTTGAAAATATTAAAAAAAAAAAACCCTCATCAATAATGGTTTTCCCGACTTCATTGTTGATACCGGAATTAAACAATTCATTAATAAACCTGAACAATCTAATGTTAGAATATCAAAATAACAAGCAAAAACTTCAGATTCTCGAAGCACTACATATTAGGAATATACAACCCAAACTTAATAGAATTAATTTTCAAACCAGTGCTAATGTACTTAAATGTCTTTAGCTACTGACACTATTTATAGAAACAAATTTAAAAGTAAATGCTACACACTACAACGGCCCAGATGCTCTTTTTCTTACAAAGTAGTAATGTACATACAAAAGTTACATCACTTTTTTGATAGATCCTCCCCTGATGATGACCTTTTGACCCGGCCAAAAATGCCATTCAAGGTGATGCACCGGAAGGAAGTGACACATTCTAATGGCAGTTATGAGAGGAAATCGCGTGGGCGGAAATTGGCTGATGAAATTGGACGAGGTAAAAAAAATCCCATTATACTCTCATAGACTGACGTACCGGAAGAGAGTGACCTCTGAACTGCATGACAGTTATTTCCGCTTGATGTCGATTAAACATTCGATTTCAAAGATCGCGTGGGCGATCAAATGGGCGTTGAACTATTATATAGCTCAGTCAAGACAGAAGTCAAGCAGTAGAGTTGGAGACGGAGAGAGACGAGATGTGATAGGGAAAGCCACACCCAGCCGAGGGGGCCCTTGGGAACCCCGATGGAGTTTGGGGACCAGAGAAGTTGCTGATAAGATGTAGTAAGGAAAGCCAGCACCCAGCAGAGTGAAATCCAGGGCTCCGGTTGAGCAGCCCTGGAGAACGAGAAAGACACAACGCTGACGACCATAACTTTGGGGTCAAAATATTTCAGTTATGTTCGGTCTCCAGCTCCCTCTCACATGCAAACCTTGAGTAACCCTTTTCTAACCCATGCAATAAAGTGAGAGGTAAATATTTTTATAAAGAAGTCTTCCTGCGTCTTTATCATTGCGTTTGTTATTCCTGCGTGCGTCTTTATTATTGTGCCGTTGTGATGCTGTAGATGAGTATATAGATGTAGATGAGTATATAACCTGAACCATAAACAATCAATAAACTTATACTACAAAACCCAATTTCATTGTAATTATAAGATAGATGAACAAATATTAAAAAACCTTATCCAAAAAAATGTTCTCCCAACCGACCCTACAAAAAAAGTTGGACTTATCTTCGTGCAGGCAAAGAAAAGGAGCAGAAGGTTCCCAACAAAAACAATTACCGACACCGACTACGCCAATGACATAGCGCTACTGGCCAATACGCCCAACCAAGCCGAAACACTAGTGCATAGTTTGGAACGAGCCGCAGCAGGCATTGGACTCCATGTTAATGCACACAAAACTGAATTTATGTGCTTTAATCAGAAAGGCGACATATCCACACTAGACGGAACCTCCCTGAAACTGGTTGACAAATTCACCTACCTAGGAAGCAGCGTCTCATCAACCGAAAAAGACATCGACACACGGCTAACGAAGGCATGGACAGCTATCGATAGGCTTTCGATCATATGGAAATCAGACCTGACCGATAAAATGAAACGCAATTTCTTCCAGGCTGCGGTCGTGTCGATACTGCTATATGGATGCACTACTTGGACACTGACTAAACAGTTGGAGAAGAAGCTAGACGGCAATTATACAAGAATGTTAAGAGCAATACTGAACAAATCCTGGCAGCAACACCCCACAAGGCGCCAACTATACGGTCACCTACCACCTATCACGAAAACTATACAAGCTAGACGAACCAGACATGCCGGACCCTGGTGGAGAAGCAAAGATGAGATCGTAAGTGATGTACTCCTGTGGACCCCCGCATATGGCCAATCAAAAGCAGGACGGCCAGCTCGAACATACATTCAGCAGCTATGTGATGATACGGGATGTAACCCTGAAGACCTGCCAGAGGCGATGAATGATAGGGAGACGTGGAGAGAGAGGGTCAGGGATATCCGTGCTAGCCCCACGACATGATGATGATGATGATGCTACAACAAATTTAAAACCTCCAATCTAATTATTTCTAATAACACTTGCCTCTCTACTGAACTTCTTGATAGGACCAACTTCGTATATATGTTCAAATATCTCTTGGAGACTGCGTCTCCGAAGAAATTAGTGCGTATGTTGGTCTTACCACTACAACTCTTTCAAGACGACTTACAATGCACCTTAATGATTCTAGCTCCATAGCCCTACATCTTAAAACCCATTCTATCCCTAAATCCAAGTTTCGAAAACACCACTATAATCATACACGAAATTGATAAGCTTCGACAACAAATCCTAGAAGCCCTATTCATAAAAACAAAAAACCTAAAATCAATAGAATTGATTTTGAAAATAGCGATTTTATTTCTTTAAAAAAATGAATACATTTTAAAAAGTGCGCACCAGGCCTGAAATTTTTTGAAGGGAGGGGGAAAAAGAAGAGAACAGTGTTATTCAATGGTTTTTCAAGGGAGCCCTAGCTAGTTCCAATCATCTTCATTTGTTCTTGACAATAAATCTATATAACCGAATTTTTCAAATATTCTTTATATCTTGATAGTGTTCTATTTCCGTTGATAGCATTCTGTTTTTTCTTAATTCATCAGCAACTCAGTTTTATCCAACTTTGAGTTTGCATATTTTTATATTATAAAAACCAAAAAGCTTTCAAAACTCATTAAAAAAACAACACTTTCCACATGCAAGCAACCCCTGATGATGGCCTATGAAGGGTCCGAAAGCGCTCGGAACAATTTTGGTAAATTCATCCTCTAATTCCAACCTGAAACCAAGACACTTATCAGGAAACTCGAAAGAATCTTCATCAAATTAAACAGACCAAGAGTGTCTTTACTATTTAATCAAACATGCTTAAATAAAAGACTGCTGCCAAACTACACACACACACACACACACACACACACACATATATATATACTTTCCATTCATCTTTGTCAGTCAAACTTTAAATTACTGTGAAACCTATAGAAAAGATTTTTTTTTAATTTCCACGTGGAATGTGTGAGAATTCGAAATATTTTGTGGGAGCTGAGTAAAAGCTGTTTTTTGTTAAAATAAGTAACGAAAAAATTGAAGAAACAGGCATTCTCTCTCTCTCTCTCTCTCTCTCTCTCTCTCTCTCTCTCTCTCTCTCTCTCTCATGTAGAAAAACATGTATCTGAGGAATAAGTCAGAGAAAGTGGACAAAGAAAACAAAAAACAAAACACAACAAAAGACTCCAAACTCCAAAGACGATAGAACACATCCCACACACATCTCTTGTAAATAACAGCAGCAAAAAAACCAACAATGTCGAACCGAATTCCTCAAAGACTTTGTTGTCTCTTGGGAAAAAATAAAAGTATCAGGTGACAAATTTTCTATGAACTGTTATATATTTTCCCTGCGTTGTCTTGTCATCACCTTCTATTTGCTTGTTATGTTTTTATATATCCGTTTATTTCTATCGGGTAGAAGACTTTTATTTCCTGTAGATTTACAGGTAGGCACAAGGCCTTGAGTTTTGGGGGGAAGGGGAAGGGTGCGGTCATGCATTATCTATGTTTTTACTAAGGGGACCTAGCTAGCCACATTCGCCGACCCATTCAACAATACAATATATAACCATTCATCCGTCGCCATATGCGCAGCAATTACCAAAATACCACATGTACTCTATGAAAAGTCCTACTTAAAACCCGAAAGTTGATGGATGATTTTAATTCATGATTTATATACAATGCTTGTGATGGGGATGGGAGAAAAACCCCGAAATAAACGAAAAACAAGGAAAAATCCCCATTTGGTTACCCTCCCATCCCCCCGTCTCTAAAATCGGCGGCCGACTGTTTTCCGGGGCGAAAGGAACCGAAAACAAGCCGGACCTGCCCTAAGTGGGATGGGGATCCTAATCTACGGGGGTAAAAAGAAATAACGGGTCGGGCGCGGAATGGGTTAATACAAGCGGGTGATATGATTTTTATAAATTTTATATATACATATGAGTGTTCAAGATCTTCAGTAAACGTGGGCAGGGACACGGGCTGAGGTACCAAAAATAATGGGGATGGGGAAGATCTTGAGAACTAACAACTAGATGACGGGGACAGTGACACACAACATACTGCTAACTAGGTACCTAGGTACCAAAAGAGAAAAGGGGAAACAGTTCTACTTACCAGGGGTGGGGTCCCTAAGGACCCGTACCGTAGACTCCATGAGTCGGCAGAGGAGGGAAGGATGACTCCAACATTGCCCCCTTTCGCACGACCAGGCTCGCTGCATTCACCCACCTTTTGCTGAATTTTATGCGATCCAAGCGTTTTCTATCGCATCTGATTTTGACCCTCAGCAGATGCCGAAAAAACAAAACCAGATCACGATGAGAAAAGTTTGCATCGTCATAAAATCCCTTGTTTCGCGTCGTCCACACCACCATTCTAGCTACAGCCAGGATCGCGAGAAACACCACACGCTTCTCACCCTGAAACGGAGGAAGAACGTTGTCCACGACGTAACCAACGTCGAGCAGCACGAGCTGTTTGGGCTCGATGCGGGCCGTCCACTCGCCGACGTGATCCCAAAACGGACGGACTCGCTCGCAGTAGTAGAAGGCGTGCTCAGCCGTTTCTTCCAAGCCACTGCCGCAGCGAGTGCAATCGGGCATGTCTGCCAGGCCCGCCTTGTAGTTCAAGCCGGCAAGGGGTAACGCATTTCGCGCAAGTCGCCAGGTGAGCGAGAACTCGTTGTTCAAGAAGCTCGATCCTGGCGCCCAATTCCAATGAGAGCTAATCTCCTCCGTCGTCCAGCCGTGCCGCTCGCTGAGAGGATCAGAAGCGGAACCCTCCACTAGCTCCCGATATAGTTCTTTTCGAGGCCATGAAAGGTCACTGGACCCAAGAAGGTTACGAAGGGCCGTTCGGCACTCGCGGACAAACAGTGTTTCGCCCAAAGGCCTACGTCGACCTTCAGCCTTTGGGTCTGACTTTAAGCGAGGAAAAGTCCGACTCGCCTTCAGTCTCCACACTGCAGTCCCCGTCAAGACTCTGCCCAAGTATGCAAGTCTTTCAGCAAGCCAGTGGCTCTCCAGATCAGGCATACCTAGACCCCCGTTGCGCGTACGTTGGATACAGACCTGCCTACGGACCATCGGCCTTGCACCTCCCCAGAGCAATCTGGAAAGGGATTGTTGCAGCGCCAACCGACGTGCCTTGGGCAGAGGAAGTACAGCCAATCGGTAAAGAATCAGGGGGAAGACGTACACGGCGCACGCCTCCGCCCTACCCTTTAAGGACAACCTCCTTGAAAGCCAGGTTCCCACCTGAGCATTCACCTTAGCTTGTACTTCCGGCCAATTTCGCTCCAGTTGGAGGTCGGGCCCGAACCACACCCCGAGGATGCGGACGGGTAGAAGACTGGTTGCTATTTTTAATTTCTGATATATATAGTCCATTTTCATTTAAAAATGTTGCCCGACTCTTTCATCAACTTGCTATTCTGACATCATCAGGTGACGTCATTCCGAATAATGATATTTATTCTAGATTCGATATAAAGGATATTACAAAGAATTAGATATCTTTTGAGATATATATATAGGGTGTTTGAGAAAAATTAATTTAATTTCGTAATCGTATATTAGCCTTTACATTGGCATGATGGTTAGAGTGTTCACCAATGGCCCAGGAGACCTGGGTTCAATCCCAGGTCGAGTCATACCAAAGACTTTAAAAATGGTACTTGATGCCTCCTTGCTTAACACTCAGCAATATAAGGTACGGATCAAGGGTAAAGTGGAGAAATCCAGAGAAAGGAGTAGCGCCCTCCCCTACACCTTGGTGTAGTAGCTATCGAAAAAGGAGCCTTCTGGTCACCATCGAGTATGGTCGCCAACTTTACTTACTACTTTATGAGTAGAGTGTTCACCAATGCTCTGGAAGACCGGAGTTCAATCCCAGGTCAAGTTATACCAAAGACTCAAAAAATTGTACTTGATACCTCCCTGCTAAACAATCAGCTTTATAAGAAAAGGGTAAAGTGAAGCAATCCAAGGAATAATTTTCCTACTCTGGCTTTTCACTGAGAGAGGATAGCGTGTTACGAGCACAAGAGACCATTGTATGCAGCATAGTGAATGAGAAGTAAATGGGAGGAATCCAAACGCTGGTCAACGGTGCACTTCACCAGATGCTGTGCGGAGGAACCTCAGAGATCAGCAGTCAAAATAAAATTGTCCAGTCAGAAAACTACTGTTACTTTGCAATAGAATTTGGGTCTGTTGATGAGAAAAATATTTGAAAGTTAAATCTAAAATGTTAACATTTCAATGAATGTAGTGAACGCTACATTTTTATAAATAGCATACCCTGGGTACATGGCAGCAGCCCCAAAAAACTAGGATAGGCGAATACAAGAGAAGGAAGAGGAGACCAACACTCACAAAAAAGTCTGCCTGCCTTATGTGAAGAGGTTATTTGTCGCTGCCTCCTACACAAGGTCAAAAGCCCGAAGGCCGATTAAAGTGAGGATAGAGGGGAGGGGAAGGTCGGGAACGACCGAGACTCGAACCTTGCTGGTCATTGACCCACTAAGTGCAATGTGGGTCTAATGAATCAAGCAGTATCACGGACCTAAATCTAGATCCGGGCACGTATGCCAGAATATAGCTTGAACTAGACCGTGGGGTCTAGTGCTATACAAGGGGTGCATAGGGGTCTGAAAAGCAGCTCGCCCACCCGAAGGCTGCCCAGCCGAAGCTAGGGTCCTTTTCGGCCTCGAATCTGCTCTTGATTTCGATCGCCCATCCGGCACGAATGCCAGACGGCCCAGCCATGAGGCCGAGAAGCGACGTGAAGGGGTTATCAGAGAAAATGCAAAGGATCTGCGGTCCATATATCATCACGACAACCTTCAAAGCTTGACGACACTTCGCAGATATCTCTCCCGAGTAAGACCCTCCATAGAGAAGAACATGACTAAAGACTGTGTGTACGCTATCCCGTGCAGCTGCAGAAGGAAATATAAAGGAGAAACAGGCCGCCCCACTTAAGGTAAGGCTTCACGAACCCCACAAGAATGTAACACGTGGGGAAGTGGAAAAATCAGACATGGCTGACCACCTATGAAAAGAAAAGGAAGATTACCGCCCTCTGTGGGACCATCTTGAGATCATAGACAAGGAACACCATTGAAAAATTCGTAAACCTAAAGAATCAGCACATATGCTAAGCCACAAAAAATTTCCTAAGCCGACCAAGCATAGAAATTAATCCTATTTACCAACCCCTCCGCTCGGGCAGGATGCGACACAAGGTCAATTTTTTAAGCGGAGTTTAACAGGTTTGAATTCAGAGTTTCTCTTCTCCTAGACTAGTTGCCTCGCCAAGGCTGAAGAACATAGTCTGCCCTACTATTTACCCATAGCTGGAGGGAGAATAATTGGATTCATACCTTTCCCAAGGGTATTAGTGCTATGTGAAATGTAATCAGTCTCGTCCAAGATTTGAACTCGTTTCACCGTGTCCATTTCCTATGACGATAACCATTACACCACGGGCACCTCCCAACTCTAAACTCAAGCATAGAAATTAATACCTTATGGAAATCAGTAATAAGGAATGCCAGAGAAAAGCAATAATAAGAGCTAAGTTGCAATATGTGCTCTGGTAAAAAAAACATGCAATGATAACAGCATAATTACAATATGAGCAATGGTAAAAAGGTTGCTGAAAATAGGTTTATAGTAACCAGAAATTCATACATAGATTTCTCCAAGGACATATGGCACTGTGGATAAAGGTGGTGCTTAGATCCAGTGATATACCCAAAAGAGTGTGAGTTCATTGCCCGGTGAAAGCAGTGGAGAACTTTTAGAGGGGAAAATTAGTAGTTGATAACTGATATCTGATATCCATTAAACATGGCTCGTGGAACTAGAACAGTCTACCCCGGTAAGCGAAATAAAGGGTTTAGTTCGACATTCCAACCACCTGAAGAAGACCGGTGCATACAACGACCGAAACGTTGTGATAAACGTGACGACAAAGATGAGGACAATAGTCCGAATAATGTACATAAAACCTCATCTCAGAAATGTTGACAAAAACACGGCTGACCGAAATGCGCCTCAAACAACTGGCGAGGCGGATCAAACACGGGGGTCTAGTCATTCCTCCGACGCTATTTTGACGTGTATTTATGGTGGAGAGTGAGCCCATCATGTAGAGAGAAGAACACTTTCAGGTTCCATAGTTTTTTTTAAATTCTCTAGAAACGTCTTGGTAATTTTCTCTCTTTTCGCTTCCTTTCAGTTTTACCCTGGGTCAACCAGAATGGCAAAGTTCGCAGTTCGGCAAGTTCTGTTATGTTTTGACCTTTTGACCCGGCCAAAAATGCCATTCAAGGTGATGCACCGGAAGGAGGTGACTCATTCTAATGGCAGTTATGAGAGGAAATCGCGTGGGCGGAAATTGGCTGATGAAATGGGACGAGCAAGAAAAATTCCCATGGTACACTACAGAGTGATGCACCGGAAGAGAGTGACCTCTGAACTGCATGACAGTTATTTCCGCTTGATGACGATTAAACATTCGATTTCAAAGATCGAGTGGGCGTCGAACGATTATATAATTGAGTTGAGTTCGACGAGCCAGAGTAGTTGCCAGTAGAGTTCCAGACAGCTAGAGACCAGATGTGGTAGGGAAAGCCACACCCGACAGAGGGGGCCCTCGGATACCCCGATGGAGTTTTGGGTCCAGAGAGTTGCTGATAAGATGCAATAAAGAAAGCCAGCATCCAGCAGTGGGCCCTAGGCCTCCGGTTGAGCATCAAGAGAACAAGAAGGACACAACGTGACGGTCATAACAGTGGGGTCAGAATATTTCAGTTATGTTCGATCTCCAGCTCCCTCTCACATGCAACCCTTGAACAACCCTTTCGAACCCTTGCAATAAAGTGAGAGGTAAATATCTTTATGAAGAAGTCTTTCTGCATCCTCCTTCCTGCGTCTTCCTTCATGCGTCTGTCGTTGTCGTTGTGTCGTTGTGATGCTGTAGATGAGTATATAACAGTTCTCTTTTTTTGTTACTTGATGATCGGTTGGTATCTCAAAATCCCAGAACGTTTTGTGCATCTTATTTTGAACGACGGATTCTGGGTTGTGCATAGACAATTTGTTCGTATGATCATATTCAAATTTCTTGCAACATTCCCAGTTGATCACCTTGCTCACCCAGTCGTGTTTAATTTTATCCACTGCGCTAATTTACTACATCGAGTATTATCATTATTCATTTGTTTATTGTAAAAGCTTAATCCTGACAAGCAAAGCCTAAAAGCGGCATTAGTTTTTTTATTTAGATTAAATTTCAAATGCAGAAAAAGATCAAGAAATTGATTCGGTGGATAATTAAATGAAAACACAATTTTATTATTGTTTATTTATTCAAAAAAGTTCTATTTTATTTTTTGATTATTCTTTCTTTCTTTTTCTTTTTCATTGTCTTTTTTTTAAAAAGTCTTTCTCTCATTGCGTCTTTTTTCTTTTTACTCAAATATTTCAACATCTTCTTTGCCATTCCATCCCTCCATCTCCATTTCAACTGTAAATATAAGAAAATCCAGAATTACGAAAGATCTCACTGAGGGTTTAAAAGACAGAAAATTAATTAGTTCGTCGTCTTTGTCCCATCGGCATTAATCTTCGCTCAATCAGTGGATTAACGCCATTTTAAAAACTTTTTTTTCAAGATCTTCATGAGTTTACGTCATTGAAAGCAAAAAAAATCCTTTAAAAATTGTTTTTGATTCATTTAATCCAACTGTATTATATATATATATATATATATATATATATGCTAAATTCATTAAACATAATAGACATCTTATGCCAACATATTTACTTCTGGACCCGTTCGAATTCCCGTATTACTTTTATCGTATTCGGGGGGAATTGATTTAGATATTGTCCATAGTTGTATGTATCCCTAGTACTTTCTTTAGCTACTGGCACTATTTACAGAATTACATTTAAAAGCAAACGCCATAATCTTCAACGGCAAAGACGTCCGTACACAGTAGTAATTTGCTAAAACAAATGTTACATCACTTTTGTAATAGATCCTGCCCTGATAATGGCCCAAAGTCGGGCAGAAAGTACAAGGGATACATACAACTATGGACAATACATAAATCAATTCCCCCCGAATACGATAAAAGTAATACGGGAATTCGAACGAAACCAGAAGAAAATATGTAGTCATAAGATGTCTATTATGTTTAATGAAATTGGCATTAACGATGAAATGCTGCCTAAATATACATACATACATATATATATATATATATATATATATATATATATATATATAAATTTTTTAGATTTTGTCTGCTTATATCTTTTTTGCCAGTAGTTGATTTTTTGGAGGGGCGTAGTAGTATGTTTAGAGTTTTTTCATATAGCTATATGATATCAAATTATATGATATCAAGTTATATGATATCAATTCAAATGATATCAAGCTAGATTATATCAAGCCATATGATATCAAGTTTGATGATATCAGGTTATATGATATCAATTTAAATGATATCAAGTTAGATTATATCAAGCCATATGATATCAAGTTTAATGATATCAAGTTATATGATATCAATTTAAATGATATCAAGTTAGATTATATCAAGCCATATGATATCAAGTTTGATGATATCAAGTTCGATGATATCAAGTTACACGATATCAAGTTAAATGATATCAAGTTATAAGATATCATATTATATGATATCAAGTTACATGATATCAATTTATATGATATCACGTTATATGATGTCAAATATTCTTATTCAATGCTAACAATTTGCACAAAATTCTAAGTGTTCAATTATTTCTACCCAATATCTATAATTAAAGGGTTTTACTTGTTTGTAACGCTCACATCTGCATAAAAAAGATGAAATAATTGACCGACAACTTAACCAAAACGTAAGTATTTCATTCCAACAGAAATGAAAACATTAAACAGAAAATAAAACAAAGGAAAGACTATTACAATAATAGTACATAATATATAGTACATAGTATAATAATACAGTCTTGCCGAGAACAATAATAGAATCGCTTTGGGTCCAGTCGGCTGAGACTGTAGAATATACCGACTGCTTCTCTGCAGAGGGGTAAGACCCATCTCACCAACGAGTGTTCAGAATATGACACTGAACAATCTGATGGTAAGGTTCTGATGGTTATGGTGGAGCTTTAGGGCTTGCGGAGTACCCCTTTATTGACATCGCTGCCAGGCCCACTCTGACCCGGAGTGGTAGCACCTGATGATTTTTTGTGGAGGTACCTGTGGTGTAATGGTTATCATCGTAGGAAATGGATACGGCGACATAAGTTCAAATCCTGGACGAGACTGAATGCATTTCGCATAACACTAAAAGCGTAGGACTTCGGAATTGTTGTATGCGAGTTCGAAATCCAGTCGCGCTATTACATTCACTTTCGGACAAATCCCCTTGGGAAAGATATGAACCCCCTTATCCTCCCAGCTATGGGTTAAATAGTAAAAAAAATATTGAAGGTGCCCGTGGTGTAATGGTTATCGTCGTAGGAAATGGACACGGTGAAACGAGTTCAAATCCTGGATGAGACTGATTGCATAGCACTAATATCCTTGGGAATGGTAAGAATCCAATTATTCTCCCTCCAGCTATGTGTGAATTGTAGGACAGACTAGGTTCTTCAGCCTTAGTGAGGTAACTAGTCTTGGAGAAGGAAAACTCTGAATTCGAACATGCTTGAATTCAGAGGATTACAGCTTTTCCAGGAAAAGAAAATTTATTATAAATTAAACATTTAATGATTTGTACATCAGAGTTAATATATATTTATAAAAAAAACAAGAACAAAAAAAAAGAATTTTTATAAAAAGCATTTAACCTAATGATATATAATCTAGTTGTAATTCCGTTAATTATTCGGTGTTACGCCAGAAGAGTAACCATATAAAATATAGTCCACATTTATCAGTCTTAATCTCCCATCATATAAAAAAAAATTAAAATCTTCTATTTCATTATAATCTGAATATTGAAATATTTTTCAATGCTTCTCAATCCATCAATTAGGAATATAATTATTTATTTAATTATATCCTTAAAAATCATATTAGGAAAATAAGTGGTTTCGTAACATACCGTACTCTCATATACATTTGTTTCTACTTCATAAAAGGTAGCCTTCATATTAATCTGTTCATATCATAACCATTTTGCCTAATAAATTAAAATCTGATATATTTTAGGTTTATATGTAGTTTAATTAATCTTTGTTTACATTTTAATCGGCTCATATATATATATATATATATATATATATATATATATGTATATTAGTCTATTTACTTATCTAATATCTACCAGTATTCACGGTACCAGAAAAAAAAAAAACCCTGGCCAGGAACAAGAGATAAAAGTATCTCGAATCACCGCCCAGGGGAAAAAGAAAAAAAAAATTCAAATAAAATGATATACTTTGGGTCGACGCAAGGGGATTTTAAGACTAGGTACTATAACCATAAAACAAGTTTCTCGCACGAGAAGTATAGGTATAGCACTGCTTTATCTAGTTATGTGTGGGAACTTAAGGAAAAACAAGGAGTAGATCCTATAATGAAATGGGAAGTAATAAAGAAATGCCGTAAATATAGGGCAGGAAATAGAGCTTGTAGGTTTTGTATGGAGGAAAAATTGGCAATAGCATCTTGTAAAAGTAGGAATATGCTAAACAAAAGATCGGAGGTGTTAAATAGTTGTAGACACAAAAGGGCGTGGTTGCTCTATAATTAGGGATAGGTTTTAGAGGGGTTTTTTATTAATAAAAATAAGGTATTTTTTTAATGCAAATTCTAAGCTAGGTGGGTTTTTGGTGAATAAAAGAAAGCGATTTCTCCTTTAGAATTCAGTCGAACTTAGGCTTCCTGATGATCCGTTAAGGTGAAACTTTAGTAGAAGATTTTCGACTCGCGATTTAGGTTAATTCTATATATTAGTCTATACATATCTATCTTTGTGCAGGTTATATACATGCCTATCAAAGTTAGATTTAAACATCCCTTGGCATCTTGCTTTGTACACCTCCTTCTTTCACTAACATTGCCAAACCCGTTCCCCAGATCTCCCCACATCCAAGAGTGTCCTGTCTTTTCCTGTGGGCTTTAATCTTCATCGTTCCTGAAATCCAATTCCAAGAAAACCAAATGCCAAACGATATTCATATGCAAATCGCACGCCAGCTCTCATCCCGAGACCCTCCTCTCCTCTTTCCTCCATCTCTAACACTTGCCAGCATTTCCCGCCTCTTCCTTTACCAAACGTTTATGTTATGGTAGCTATCTAGGAAGATGACGACACTTGAGAAGCGGATCCGCAAACTCCCACCTTTCAATATCCCGGGCGCCTTCCTCGACTATTTGTCTTCTCCTATCCGGACAACAACCCTACCCTAACCATTATGCAAACTTACCCGTGTTTAGCGACTTACCGAAACGTTGTATGATTGTCATCATTTGAGAGTGTACGTAATTAGCCATGAATCGACAGCTTGTCAACCAATAAGCCATTAGACTAATTATTTAAGCCAACAGCTGATCCCCCTCAGTCCATTCTACCTGTCGATCCGAGAGTCCGAAAAGCTATAGGATAAGCGATAAGCATTAATAGTCTGACCATTTCTCTATTCTTGAAATGCATCATTCCCAGCCTGCAAAGTGCTAAGATCCTCTTTTGGCATTGGTGTCCTTTTGTCAAATATCTCGCGGTTTATTTCCTGCCGGTACAGTTCAAACGACCCAACAACCTCCGCTCAAACATTTTCCCGCCATGTTATCTCCTGTTTCCCGCCTAAACATGTCCGTCTTCTCTCAAGCTCTACGTTTAGCGAACGGATTTGATTTGAACGTTTCGTCTCCTCCATAAAATGTCATCTTGGCAATTATTTTGCATGAGTATTTTCGGATTTCGGCTCTGGAATCGGCTGTATAATCGGTAAGGCGCTGTGGAACTTGAAACCAATTGTCTGGAAACTGAAAAGGCAGCGTTTAAGCCTAATTACGTAGGTCTGGCCTCTTGAAGAAAGTCCTAAAGAGTAAAGCAATTATCTTCAGCGAAAATCACTTGTATTCTTAACGCTTCTCGAAATAGACAACATTATTAAGCCACAAAAGATCTCAGTTCAATTATTATTCCTTTTGTTCCCTAATTATAAAGAATAACAAATTTTAGACATTATATATATATATATATATATATATATATATATATTGTGAGAGAGAGAGCGAGGTTTAAAAAATTGATATAAGTTAGTTATCTAATAACTTGACCACTTCTCGCTCAAATGATGTCGAATTTTAACTTCATAAGTAGAAACAACTAAATTATAAATTCTGACATACTGAATGCCTTTTCTTTTCTGAGGAATAGCATTTTATACCTGAAACAAAAAAAACAAAACACTAAATTCAGACTTTGGCGTTATTTCTACACATACTCTTAAAATTTGAAATTATTTGAACAAGAATTGATCAATATATTAGATTACGAAATTCATTAAACACGCTGTATATCTCAAATGTTACACAAGTATTTGAAACGCCCTATATATCCTAGACGAGTCTCTACGCATTTCATATAGTATCCTTGGGAAAGGTATGCATCCAACTATCTTCCCTCCAGCTGTGGTTAAATAGAAGGGCAAACTGGGTTATGTAATCTTGTTAGGGCTACTGGTGTAGAAGACGGAAAACTGTATTCAAACCAGTTAAAGTCCGCTTTAAAAATGACCTTATGTCTCATGGAGTTTGTGCAGAAGAAGTTGGTAAATACGTACATATACATACATACAAACACATACATGTATGCGATATATGCTGAAATGTAATTGAAAACACCGCTAGCCGATAACGTATATGTAAAAAATTGTAAGTAAAAAATTCCTTCACTTACGCTGAAAATGACGATGTCTCTAAGATATCTGACTGACGTAAAGTCAGCCGGGTTTCGATATCGGGTTGAAGCTTCTCAAAGGTTTTTCCACTCTGAAAAGTTGTGATACAAGGGGACAGTCTGTCTGCGGATGAATGAATATATATATATATATATATATATATATTACACAATGTATTGAATAATAATAAAACATATATATAATATAATACATGTTATAATTCACACACACATAGATAATATATATATACATATATATATATATATATAATATGAACAAAAGGGATGGACAAAGAAGAATATTACTTTAATATTTTTTTTTATGGTTTTCGACTAGTTTTGACCTTAAGTCATTCATCAAGATAAAAAGTTTTGGAGCGAAAAAGAAATAATGTTTTTAAAAAACTTTGAGGTTTTTCTTTTCTTTTTTTTTTAAGGCTAACAAATAAAGCCGACCACAAGTCAATACTGCTTTAAAAAGCCACCCCATGAAAATTACAATGCGAGAAAATCCAAACAAATAAACAAACAAAGAAGTCAGTCAACTTACAACTATTTCAAAACCCTCTCACCACAAACTATAATAAAAAAAATACATTAAAACAAATTCTCACGATATATATATATATATATATATATATATATATATATATATATATATATATATACGTGGGGCCTTCAATAAGTTTCCAGACTTTTTTTGTACAGGCATTTAAAATTGTTGTAGATTCTTGAAAATACAGTATGTTATTACTGTATATCTTATGAGATGACTGACCAATTTTTATGATTTCAGGTTTAAATGAACAGCTACAGCAGCAATTAGAATACACCCTACTAAAGCCTGATTGTCACTGCTGTTGAATTTCAAAAATACAATCTGACACTTTAGAAGAACGATATGCAATAAAATTCTGTTTTAAACTTGGAAGAAATACCGACACAGAAGTGTATGGAATGCTTCAGACTGCTTTTGGAGCATCTTGCATGAATCAGTTTTTGAGTGGCATAAGAGATTCAAGGAAGGCAGGGAGTCTGTGAAGGATGAAGAGAGGTGTGGGAGCAGTAAGGAAGTCAGAACACCAGAGCTAGGGTTTTAAGGGAGTTCAGCACTCTTCAAATCGGGTCAATGGTATTTCCACCTGGACAATGTACCAGTCCACAACTCCATCCTTGTCACAGACTATTTGACAAAGATGGGCATCAAGACAGTTCCTCAGCCTCCCTATAGTCCAGACCTTGCTCCAATGACTTTTGGTTATTCCCTAAGCTCAGAGACTGTAGTTATGAGAGAATTGAGGCGATGAAAGAGGCTGTTACGAAGTTCATTGACACGCTCACACAATAGGACTTCTAGGGGGCCTTCCAGAAGTTGTTGGAACGGTACAACAAGTGCATTGCAGCCATAGGAGGTTACCTCGAAGGGGAATTGAGTTTCATGTGTGTACTATCAATAAAAGTGCCCACACGAAAAAAGTCTGGAAACTTATTTAATGATCCTCGTGTATATATATATATATATATGATGACAAAAATTATTTCGTGAGTCAGGAACTAACCTACTCCAGTTTCGCCTAAGCGGCTCATCATATATATACGAATGCCTACAGAGTCAGGAGTAATTTACTTAGGTTTCAACTAACCTGATCATCAGGAACTCTGACTCAAGAAAGGTTGGACTAAAATCACATTTTACTGATAAAAAGTCCGGCAGAAAAATTATTCTGGGCAACCATCTTTTTACTTTTTGAATGTTGTCTAGATTTCTCCAACTGATTTTGGGTATTTTTACATTGCTGAATCAGGAAATGGCATCCGTTTCTCTCCATCAGGTCAGGTTTTTGTGTTAAGTTGATTTGAAAAAAAATCAGATCTTGTGACAAAATCGATTACATTTTTGTGGTATTATCAGCTGATTTTTGTCAACACATATCCTAAATATGTTTTTAAGAGAAAAAATGTTTTGCCAACAACATTTATTGATTACTTGATAGAAACATCGATTACGGTAAACTGAATGGTGGCCATTGGGAAAGGTAAGAAATCGTAAATTGCATGTTGCTTCACCATGGTTCAAACTTCAGGGCTTGAACTTTCGTTTCTTCGAACTCCTGGAATGCTCAGCGGCAGGAAGGTATCTCTTCAGATTCCAACTGTAGTCAGCCATCATGACTGCATCCCAGCGACCGGGATACTTTGTCTCCATCTCTTTCAGGTCCTGGTGGAATTTCTTCCCCTGCTCGTCACTCATTGAACCCAGGTTCTCAGGAAACCGGTCAATATGTGAAAATAGGTAGTGCATCTTGATGCCCATGTTGCAGGTAAGGTTTCTGAAACCAGTCAGCAGGTTTTTGACAAATTCTGCATAGTTTCTGACCTTATTGTTGCCAAGAAAGTTCTTCACTACCAGAACAAATGCCTTCCACGCTTCCAGTTCCACTTCGTTCATTGAGTTTTCGAACTCTGGATCTCTAATGAGCTGCCGGATCTGAGGACCGTCAAAGATGCCAGCTTTCAACTTCTCCATGGTCAATCCGGGAAAAGCCTGGCACAAGGAAGTGAAGCAGTACCCATCCTTGTCCAGAGCCTTGGTGAACTGCTTGATTAAACCGAGCTTGATGTGCAGTGGTGGGAAGAGTATTCTGTCTCTGTCCACCAGAGGGTCGTTGATGACGTTCCTTTCTTTGCAAGGCACCAATTTCTCCTGCAAAGCCTGTCCTCCTTCTTATAATCCTGAGAACGCTCCTTAATATCCCACATGCACAGAAAAAATGGTTACTTGGTGAAGCCAGACTGTTGTACCAACATAAAGTTCACCATCTTCAGGTCAACACGAATAAACTACTTATGCTGATAATAACCAATTTTCTCCAGCACATACGTCACCGCTTCATACTTCTCCTTCAGTGTAGTCGAGTGAGCGATGTGTACAGAGGCAAACTGGTTGCCGTCGTGTAGCAGAGCACATTTCAGTGATCGCTTTGCTGCTGTCAATGAAGAGTCTCCAATCTTTGGGTTCGTACTGTGGTACTCCAAGCTTGAGCAGAAGCTGCGCAATATCTGCTCAGTACACCAAGTCCTCCACTGTAGAAAAAAATGGAGGTACTCTTGATACCAGTTGCAGAAGAAGCTGATGCGAGCACTGTCAGAGAAGAGTTTTTTTTTTTCCTTCAATCTGGATGCCAACAGTTCGGACGAGTCCTTTGACAAGCTGAGGTCGCGAACTAGATCAGTCAACTCCTTTTGGGAAAATGGATGTAGAGCGTCACATTCAAGAACCACTTCTTCGACTTCATGTCTTTCAAAACTTGAGGCATCTTCGTCACTAATGTCAGCAAGTTTTCCGAAGATAGGCACAGGAATTTCATCACGATGAGCTAAAGGACGATGTACAGATTGAAGATCAGGATACTTGAGGCTGCCCCGGTTCTTTCTATTGATCCCAGTCACATCAACAGTGCAGAAGTAGCAGTCAATGACATGGTTTGTCGGCTCCCCCCAAACCATAGGAATTCCAAAATCAGACTCCTCTTGCCCTTGGTCTAGTCTTGGTGCATGCCTTGCACACCATGTGTGGTGTCCAAGCTTTATCCTGGCCAGCAAGTTTAATACCAAAATAAGCATGGTAAGCACGCGTTATGAAACTTGTGACTGGCTTCCTATTAGGAGCAATGGTGTATTCTCTCATATGTAGCAGAACACGTCGTGCTTATTCCAGCACGATCTTCTGGCCGAAGCCATCTCATTCACCTGCAAAACAAAAATAGGTACAAATTAGTCATAAATTGGTGCCACTGCAGCCCACCGCGTTCCGTATTTGGCGCATGCAGCACAACAACGCACATAATCCGCAACACACATGAAGAGAAAACACCCGTACATGCACGGGTGGAGTTCCATATATACTTCCTGGGGCGGCTGCCTCATAAACTTTAGTTTTGATCCACCAACTTAATGCTTCGCCGCACTAATTTTTGGAAGATTTTGAGGTTTTATGACTTCAAATTGATCCCTTTTCGACATAATTACCCAGAGCTATCGGACCTGAATACTCCTTGTCATTAAAATAATCATTTCCAATCAAAACAATTTGTTATATAATTACGGAATGATTTTTTTTATATTAATCATTTTTCGTTAATTATATTTTCTAATTCGGTTTGGTTGGGCTTTGTACTATTCGGCTCTTAGTGCAGGTCCACACACATTGAGTACAGTTCATGCTCACCTGCAGAGGATATGACAATCACAAATGTCATAATAAAAACCCCAGATAGGAAATGTGACTGGAGTGTGAATGACGTCATGTCCGGAAGCGAGGGGCAGAGATTTTTGGTGATTTTTGAAAAAGGCGTCAGTTGAGATTTGACTCTGGGCCGGGCCGGGCCGGGCCGGGCCGGGCTAGTCCAGCTGGGGGGGTTGACTGTGGGCGATGTTGGAACAGTCAGCATAGTAAAAATTGTGTGTGTCTCTCTCTCTCCTCGTGGCGAAATACTAAAAGACAAGAAGTGAATAAACGTTTCGTACCTGAACCACAAGAGTCGTCAGTGTTTCGTATTCTACATGCATATGTATATGTTACAAATTATTCGACAGGGCATTTTACCCCCACCAACTTCTAAAATGTTCCACACATGCGTACATTTGAACAAAAACGTAAAAAAATGACATGTGGCCATAACTAAAAAAACTTGACCTGATTGAGCAAAACCAATGTGATTTTTGGATTCAGCGCATCAGATTCGTCCTAAATCAGCTAAAAAAACGCAGACCACAAATTTGTTGTTGAGTAGTGTTATTCATTTATGCAAATTCTTTTTTTCCTTTCCAGTGGCCATCTAATCAATAAAATATTGTTTGTTCCAAACCCTTCTTTAGTTAGAATCGTCCTGATGATCCGTTAAGGTGAAACCTAGGTAGATTATTTCTGACTTTGAGTATTCACATTTGGCTCTTCTTAGTGTATTGAGCACGCTTTTTTCATTTTTTTTTTTTTTGAGCACGTTTTTTTCACACAGACAGTATAGAAATTAAATATATGCATATGTAAAAAGTAAGTAAAGTTGGCGACTTAGTCGAGGGTGACCAGAAGGCTCCCTTTTCGATAGCTACTACACCAAGGTGTAGGAGAGGGCGCTACTCTTTTCCCTGGATTGCTCCACTTTACCCTTGATCTTTACCTTATAATACTGAGTGCTAAGCAAGGCGGCATCAAGTACCATTTTTTCAGTCTTTGGTATGACTCGACCTGAGATTGAACCCCGGTCTTCTTGACCACTGGTGAACACTCTATATGTGTGTGTGTGTGTGTGTGTCTGAGACCGAATGGATACAGTTTAATCAGACAGCATTCTTCAGACTAATGGATATTCTTGAAAAACAGTACATTATATATATATATATATATATATATATATATATATATATATATATATAAACGGCCTTAAGTGTTTGCCCATGGTTCAGGAGACAAATGTTCAATCCCAAGTCGACATTCAGCATTATAAGGTAGGGATCAAGTGTAAGTGGAGCAATCCAGGGAAACGAGTAGCACCCTCCTTTACACCTCGGTGTTGTAGCTATTGAAAAGAGAGCGGTCGGGTCGCCCTCGAGTACGGTCGGCCAACTTATATATATATATATAGTATTAAAAAAGATTTCATCATCATCATTATCATGTCGCGCCGATCGTCCATCGCTCCCGGTAGGTCTTCAAGGCTATATCCTGTAGCATCACAGAGCTGTTGTATGTAGGTTCTACCGGGTCGTCCTGCCTTCGCTCATCCATGTGAAGGGGTCCACAGGAGTACATCACTTATGAGTTTGTCCCTACTTCTCCAGCAGCATCCCACATGTCTGGTTCGTCTAAATTGGATAGTTTTCGGGATGGTTGGTAAGTGGCCATACTGCTGCTGCTTTGTGGGGTGCTATCTCCATGACTTGTTTAAAATTGCTCACAGCATTCTCGTGTAATTGCTGTCAAGATTTTTCTCCATACGTTTAGTTAGCGTCCATGTAGTGCATCCATACAGCAGTATCGATACGAATGCTGCTTGGAAAACCTGCGTTTTATTTTATCGGTCAGGTCTGACTTCCATATGATCGATTGACTATCGATGGCTGTCCATGCCTTTGCTAGTCGCGTGTTGATGTCTGTCTCGGTTGATGAGACACTGCTTTCTTGGTAGGTGAACTTGTCTACTAGTTTCAGAGAACTACCGTTTAGTGTGGAGATGTCACATCTTGTCTGCGTTCACAGGGAGGCCTATGCCAGCAGCTGCTCGTTCCAGACAATGTAGCCGGGTTTCGCTTTGGGCGGGTGAATTTACCAGAAGCACTGTCATCAGAGTAGTCCGCGTCTGTAATTGTATGCGCCGGGTATCTTCTGCTACTTCCCTTTGTCAGCTTTAAACCGTTGTCTTTCATTTTATCAATGGACGTTCTATGCACGTAGTCTAGGTAGATGATAAACATGTATGGGGCTAATGTGTCTCCTTGCAGCACACCTGCTACAATGTCGAAGTAGTTTGTCTCTCCATCCGGAGAGCAAACTTTTACTTTCGTGTGTGTATATATATATATATATATAGCATCATTATGGTTGCGGCGGTTTCTTTGGGTAGGCCGTAGGCGAGTAATATTTGCCCCATCTTTCCTCTGTGTATGGAGTCAAAGGCCTTGGCGAAGTCGACAAATGATATTGTTGCCTTTAGGTTTTTGCCCGTACACCTTCAAGAATTTGACGGATAGTCAAAATTTTTGACGTTATGGATCTATTTCTCCGAAAGCCATTTCTCGTTCTTCCTAAGTATCTTCTCAATTTTAGTTTCTATGCAGTTGTAAGGGTTATATCTCGGTAGTTCTTGGCTAATCCCAGGTCGCCCTACTTAGGGAAGGGGAGGATGCATCTCTTTGTTTATCTGTCTATTGTGCTTTGATTATGTACGGTATTACAGTGTCGGCGCAATATATCGTCGAATTGCCTGGCCTTTCATACTTCACCAAGTCCTGCTTTTCTATTTTTAATTTTTCTTTGTACTGAGTCAAGTTCTTGCATAAACTGTCCTAGTTTGATGTCTAATTGTTTACTAATAATTCTCGTGATTGGTTCATGTGTAACTTTCGGAGGTTTTCCGAGTAAATTCTCAAAATATTTCCATAGTTGTATTCGTTCTTTTTGGGTGGTAGCTTTCAGTTTAGCTTTTGCAGTGCTCTTCCTTCTGCTCACTTCGTTTACCATTTGCCATGCTATCCTAGATTGTCTATCTTCAACCAAGTCTCTAATCTGATTTTGTATGTATTCTGTTTGTTCTTTTATGCATATGTTAGCAAATTCATTTTGTCCCTTTTTAAGTTTGAGGGAATTGGTATTGGTTGGGTTCTTACAATTGCATCTGGAAGCAGTTTTCACGTTTGCACCCTTTATTCTGAACACTAATGTTTCCCATTGATTTCTAGGTTAAGCTCTTTGTTTAGCTAGTATGCATTCTGTTCTTGCTTCCAAGTGGGCATTGACAAAATTCTCATATTCGTCATTCGGAGTATGTGTTTCTGTCTTCTTCTTATCAGGTGCTACCACTCCGGGTCAGAGTGCACCCGGGAGCGATGGCAATAAATGGGTAATCTGTATTCCCAAAAGCTCCAGGATTACTGGAACCTCACCATAGGTTTTTTATTGTCATATCCAAAACACTCGTTGGGGCAGTCTTACCCCTCTGCAGAGAAGCAGTCAGTGTATTCTACAGCCCCAGCTGACTAGGCAACCCATAAATAGGACCCAATCAGGTGCTACTACTCCGGGTCAGAGTAGACCTGGGAGCAACGGCAATAAAGAGATGTTCCACGTTTCCCAAAGTTCCAAAATTGGAACCTCATCATAATGCAGAGTTTAGTGTCATATCAAGACACTCGTTGGGGGGAGTTTTACCCCTTTGCAGAGGTGTAGTCGGTGTATTCTACAACCCCAGTCAATTGGGCTCAGAAAATTTTTAATCTCGATGTAATTATGCTGTGCTACTGCGAAGATTGTCATCAAATCGTTGTGGAGTGTGAATTACGTCCGTGGGACTGTATCTTCTTGCCCAGTCAGCTGGGGCTGTAGAATACACTGACTGCACCTCTGCAGAGGGGTAAGACCCCCCCCCTAACGAGTGTCCTGGATATGACACTAAACAATCTGATGGTGAGGTTCCAGCAGTGCTGGAGCTTTGGGGAATGCGGAGTACCCCTTCATTGCCATCGCTCCCAGGTCCACTCTGGCCCGGAGTGGTAGCACCTGATAGGGCCCTATCTATGGGTTAAATAGAACTAACAGCATACTTATGCTAAAATGGATTGAGTAAACTGAATAGCTTGAAATAGAAACGTTTTTAACAATTAAACCGTACTTACACTTAAACTGCGTGCTTATGCTTAACTGAATTATTTCAAATAGAACTGTTTTTCGACATTAAAACTGTATTTACACTTAACTGAATTATTACATATAACTGCTTAAATACTTTGAAATGAAAATGTTTTTGACGATTAAACTGTGTACTCATGGTAAACTGAATTGTTTTAGATATAACTGATTATTTACATAAAATGGATTTGGCATTAAATAACCTACAAAGGTTGATATGCCATAAAACTAAACAAACCAAACCAAACCATGTATCTTCTCCAAAAATAGAAGTGTCATGAGTATGACACCAAACTATATTCGATGCTGAGACTCCAGTTCTGGACAACTGTGGAATGAGGAGTACTTTCTCATTGCCATTACTCCTTGGTCTACTCTGGCCGGGAGTGGTTGTAAATGTACCGTCGATAGGAGTACTTGATGCTGGAAATTAATTTTTCTAAGAATAGTTACTTGATGCTTCCAGGATTTGATCAGTATAGCCCGTAGCTTTCTTGTGCTGTTCCTGTCTAGCTTTTTCTCTATACGCTGAGTCAGCATCTATGTGGTGCATCCATTTAGTAGAATTGACTTTGCCGCTGCTTGGAAGAAATTGTGTTTTATTTCATCGGATAAGTCTGACTTCCATATGATCGATACATATCGATAGCAGTCCATGCTTTCACGAGGTGTATGTTGATGTCATTTTCAATAGATAAGACGCTGCTCCCGATGTACGTGAATTTGTCCAATAATTTTAATGAACCACCATTTCGAGTGTAAATGTCCCGTTTTAGATTTAAAAAAAACCTGTACTCCGTTTTGTGTCCATTCACAGGGACGCCAATAATCTGCTGGTTGCTCCTGACTATGCAGCCGGGATTCGGCTTGGGTGGGTGAATTTGCCAGAAACTCTATGGCATCTGCGTAGTCTGTGTCCGTAATAGCTGGTGCAGAGTATCATCTGCTTCTTATTACCCTGCCTCTCACTCAAACTAGATAATTATATCGAAAGAATTAATTCAAATCCTGGACGAGACTGATTACATTTCACATAGCACTAATACCCTTGGGAAAGGTATGAATCCAATTATTCTCCCTCCAGCTATGGGTAAATAGTAGGGCAGACTAGGTTCTTTAGCCTTGGTGAGGCAACTAGTCTAGGAGAAGGAAAACTCAGAATTCAAACCTGTTAAACTCCGCTTAAAAATTGGCCTTGATTCATATCCGGCCCGAGCGGAAAGGTTCGTAAATATGATATAGAAAGAATTTATTGGAACCGTATTATTGTAAGTATTAAATAGAAATACTTCAAGCCAAGCAACTATGTGTAAATTATTTGTATTAGATAGGAATACTTGATATAAAAATGTATACAAAAACGCTTCAGAAACAATGGCGTTAAATAGCTCTATATGGTTTAACATGCCATTAAAACAAAGGAATCAAAATACGAGGTGCATACGATAAGTTTCCAGACTTGGGGCACTTTTATTGATAGTACACGCATGAAACTCTAGTCCTCTTCGAGGTAATCTCCTCCGGCTGCAATCCACTTGTTGTACCGTTCCAACAACTTCTAGAAATCCCCACGGAAGTCCTCTTGTGTGAGCGTGTGAATGACCATCGTCAAAGACTCTTTCATCTCAATTGTCTCATAACGACAACCTCTGGGCTTAGGGAATAAACAAAAGTCACAGAGAGCAATGTCTGGACAATAGGGAGGGTGAGGAACTGTCTTGATGACCATCTTGGTCAAGTAGTCTGTGACAAGGATGGAGTTGTTGACTGGTGCATTGTCCTTGTGGAAATGCCACTGACCCGATTTGAAGAGTGCTGGCCTCTTCCGGCGGAATCTCTTCCTGAACTCCCTTAAAACATCAACATAGTGACCCTAACCCTAACCCAAACCCTTTGGCCAATCAACTCTGGTGTATTGACTTCCTTACTCCTCCCACACCTCTCATCTTCCCTCACAGACTCCCTGCCTTCCTTGAATATCTTATGCCACTCAAAAACTGATGCTCTATTCATGCAAGGTGATCGAAAAGCAGTCTGAAGCATTCCATACGTTTCTGTGGCATTTTTTCCAAGTTTAAAACAGAATTTCATTGCATGTCATTCTTCTATAGTGTCAGATTGCATTTTTAAAATTCACCAGGTACGACAATCAGGCTTTAGTAGGGTGTATTCCAATTGCTGTTGTAGCTGTTGATTTAAACCTGAAATCATAAAAATTGGTCTGTCATCTCATAAGATGTATAGCAATAACCTACTGAATTTTCAAGAGTCTGCAACAGTTTTAAACGCCCATACGAAAAATTCTGGAGATTTATCGTATGCACCTCGTCGATATCCGGCATTAAAACTCTTCGAAATGTAAACCTATACTAGATCTAACACAATCATGATGGTGTGTGACGTTGTGATTGAATAATCAAGGTTTGAGAATAGTTGAATATGTTTATGAATAGATATTCAAAAGCCGGCAGCTGAAAGAGAAATCTGATGTCAAAGTTCAAAATCTCGATTAGTATAACTAGATATGATTTATCTTGCAGCCTGGATTGAAAACAGTAATATAAGAAAACATGGTGCAATCACCCGATTCTATCGGCCATCTTAGTGTTTATCATATTTACCCAACCCCTCCGCTCAGGCAGGATATGACACAAGGTTAATTTTTAAGCGGAGTTTAACAGGTTTGAATTCAGAGTTGTCCTTCTCCTAGGCTAGTTGTCTTACCAAGGCTGAAGAACATAGTCTGCCCTACTATTAACCCTTAGCTGGAGGGAGAATAATGGGATTCATACCTTTCCCAAGGGTATTAGTGCTATGTGAAATGCAATCAGTTTCGTCCAGGATTTGAACTCGTGTCGTCGTGTCCATTTCCAACGACGATAACCGTTACACCACGGGCACCTCCATCTTAGTGTTTATGGGGTTTGTTTGAGCCATGCCGCTTACGCAAGGCAAAAGTGGGCGTTTGGTGTTCTGTCAACTCCAATCAAAGAGGCTGGGTTTTTCGATTCTCTCACTTTTGGTGGCTATATGTATGAGGAGACCAACAGTGGCGTGGACATGTAGCGATTGAACCGTTGAACGAGACGAGAAGAGCTGGTTTCTATTAGAACAAATGTGATACTGGAACGAGAATCATAAAGTACAGAATCGAAACAGAATCCATGGATATGAATTTGTCTAGAACAATTTTTTTGTTCTTGACATAAGCAAGAAATTGTGAAATTGGTGTATTAGGGAGGTGTACACAGGTGATCTCGATTTAAAAGACAGGTAACCCAAGATTGTGTATGCTCGAATTATTTAAAGATGATAGAAATAGAATTTAGAGCAATTACCAAAAAGAAACGTTAACAAATTCTGTATTACAAGAAGGTATTAGTGTATCTGATGGGATCGAGCAGTTGGAACTCAGAAAGAGATGAAATTATCGAAATTATGTGAAGGAAGACCCACTAAAATATGTAATGTTCCGATTGTTTATGATAGAATTATCAATAAGATGCTTAGCATTTGGAGTATCCATATCCCCCTATCAGTGCTGTGCTGGACACCACTACTCTGCCCAACGGCCAGCACAAACACCGCAGCTAGGGATACCACTGGTCTGCCCTATGGGCCGGCACAACAAATGCTGCTCTTGACATCACTGCTCTGCTCAACGGCCAGCACAACCATTGTTGCTCTTGACACCACTCTTCTGCCCAACGGCCAACATAACCAGCGCTGTTCGGGACACCAGTGTTCTGTTCAAAAGCCACCCCAACTTACGTTGCTCTGGTCACCACTGCTCACCACAACGGCAAACACAACCGACGCTGCTCTTGGATACCATTGCTCTGCCCAACGGCCAACTCTACAACTATAGCTCTGGACACTACTGCTCTGTCCAACAGCCAACCCAAACACGACTGCTGTTGACACCAATGCTCTGCCCAACTGCCACCCCAAGCATCACTGTCTATCTGGACACGACTGCTTTGACAAACGGCCAACCCGAAGACCGCTGTTCTGGACACCACTGCTCTGACTAACGGCCTCGTCACTCTCTGTAGCTCTGGACACCACTGATCTGCACAGCGGCAAATAAAACCATATCGGTTTTTGAGACCACTGCTTAGCCCAACGGCCAACACAAACACCGCTGCTCGGGACACCACTGCTTTGGCTAACCACAAAGACAAACGACGTTGCTTTGGACACTAATGCCCTGCCCATCGGCCAACCCAACCACTGCTGCTCTGGACACCACTGCTCTGTCTAACGGTAAGCACAACCGACACTGCCCAGGATACATCTGCTCTGTCCAACAGCCAACCCAATTATTGTAGCTTTGGACCCTACTGCTCAACCAACGGCCATCCCCAAAACTGCTGCTGTAGACGCAACCGCTCTGCCTAACCGCTGCTCAGGATACAACTGCTCTGTCCAACGGCCATTTCAACTACTGTAGCTCTGGACACCACTGCCCTGCCGAATGACCACCCAAATCACCGCTACTCTGGGTAAAACTGCTCTGCCCACTAAACATCACCAACGTCGCTTTTAATACAACTGTTCTGCCCAACCGCTAACACAACCACTGAAGTTCTGGACACCACTGCTCTGCCAACGGCCACCTCAAAAACTGCTGCCCAGAATACAACTGGTCTTCCCAACGGGAAACAAAACCGACGCTGCTTTGGATACATCTACTCTGCCAAACGGCCACTTCAGCTATTGTAATTCTGGACACCACTGCTCTGCCAACAGCCACCGTAAAAACTGCTGCTCTGGACAACACTGCTCTGAGAACCAGCCAACACAACCGACATTGCAGCGGACACCACTACTCTGCCCAACAGTCACCTCAACCACTGTGGCTCCGGACACTCTGCCCAACGGCCACCCTAAAACTGCTACTATGGACATAACTGCTTTGCCAACGGCAAACACAACCGACGCCGCTCATGACATCATTACTCCGCCCAACAGCCACTTCTACAACTGTAGCTCTGGACACCAGTGCTCTGTCAACGGCCAACACAACTATTTCTGATCTGGACACCACTACTCTGTGCAGCTGCCAACAGAACCACAGCTGCTCTGGACGCCACTGACCGCCCAACGGCCAACCCAACCGCTGATGCTCTCGACACTAGTGCTCTGCGCAACGGCTAACACAACCACAGCTGCACTGGATACCACTGCTCTGTCCAGAGGCCATCTCAACCATTGCTGCTCTCCACACCCCTGCTCTACCCAAATGCAAACAAAACCGACGCTGCACTGGACACCACTGCTCTGCGCAACGGCCAACACAACCGACATTGCACAGAGCACCACTGCTCTTTCCAGCGGCCACCTCAACCATCGCTGGTCTCGACACCACTGCTCTACCCAATGGCCAACGCGACAGAAGCTGCTTTTGGCCCCATTGCTCTACTCAACGGCAAACACAACCAACGCAGCTCTTGACATCACAGCACTTCCCAACAGTGACCCCAACCACTGTAGCTCTGGACACATCGGCTCTGTTAAACAGCCATCCCAAAACTGCAGCTCTGGACACCACTGTTCATTTCAACAGCAAACACAACTGCTGCTGCTCTTGACCCGACTGCTGAATCTGAAGCTCTAGAAACCACTGCTCGGCCAAATATAAACACAACCGACGCTGCTCTGGACACTACGGCTCTGTTAAACGGCCATCCCAAAACTGCAGCTCTGGACACCACTGTTCAGTTCAACAGCAAACACAACTGCTGCTGCTCTTGACCCGACTGCTGAATCTGAAGATCTAGAAACCACTGCTCGGCCAAATATAAGCACAACCGACGCTGCTCTGGACACCACTAAATGGCCAACAAAAACATCGGTACTTTCTGGGAACCGCTACCTTTTGAATTTGTTTTATTTTTTATTTTATTTTTATTTATCCCAAAAGCTTAATTCAATCTGATCCGGCCATTGCATCGATTCGGAAAGCTGTGTAGAGAGAAGAAAGAAAAATAGTGATGCTGGAGCTGTGTAGAGAACCGGATATTCAATCTAAAATGTTATAAGAAGAAATAACATAAATAAGTTTGTACGCACAGGGTTCGACCAATTTTTCCGCTCAAAAAAAATAAATAAATAAAAATAAAAAGAATTAGGAACCAATCAAAAGCGTTCGCGCCCAAAATAAAAATTTTGATCCACGAAACCCACATAAATACAGACGTTTTCGGCCAGCAGAGTTGCCAACTCCAACATACATAGTGACGCCTCTATGATAGACTACTATTATTCAGTACCCCGGGACTAAGGTCTTCCTACCTTTTCACCACCACATCTGAAAGGTGTGGTGGTAAACGTAGAGTAGAGCAATGGTGTCAAAAGCAGCTGCTGTCGAGTTGGCCATTGGGTAGAGCAGTGGTGTCGAGACCAGCTATTTCACTTGCTTGGTTTGGTTTCTTTGTTTAATGACATATTGTAACGTAATGGCCAAGGGGTTTCGGTTCATGCCTTTGAGTTTAGTTAGGTTGAGTACCTTTTGGCTCAGCACATGGGTTAGTTAGGTACAACATTGAGGCAGGTGTTAACGCGGGCACGCACGAGCGGGTGGAAGTGACACTCAGATGTCACAATAGTCCGAGGCGAAACGGGGTGACAGGGTGCGGGTGACGTCACGCACCGGAAGCGCGCGGAGGTTTGTGTGAGAATCTGAAGAAAGTTTGAGAGTTGAGTACTAAACGCCAAACGACAAGGATCGACTTTGGAGCTCGCAGACGCGAGGCGAACGTGCGCCCAATGGGAGCCGCTCGAGATGGGAGCCAAATGAATAAGACAGTATAAAAGATTGTCTCTCCTCCTTATGTTGAAACATTTAACTCAAAGTTAATAAAAAGGTTTCGTACCTGAACAAGAGGTCGTTACGTGTTTTCGAATTTCGAGATTCCTATGTTCTATCGTTATGAACATCATATGTCTATTTCACACATGGCGTTAATTGTGGCCATGTAACAATGTCAATCTTTATAGGCTATTTAATGGTAAAGCTATTCTCCTAGAAGAACAGTAGTGGTACCATTTAACCCATAGCTGAGAGGATAAGGGGCTTCATACTTTTTCCAAGGGTATTTGCCCGAAAGTGAATGTAATAGCGCGACTGGAGTACGAACTCGCTTACAACGATTCCGCAGTCCATCGCTTTAACCATTACACCACGAGGACATCCCCCCGGTTTCACTTGCCTACTCAAGGACATTCATTTAACTCTTTTACAATTAATATTTCTTAAATTTGTAGAATTATTCACTTTGTTCTAAGAACTGAAATATCCACTCTATCATCAAGAATTCTCACAAACATATAAGACAGAAACTTGAAAAATTGTAATTTTGTTAATTTTACAGTGTATACAAATTTTGATGGGAGGTGCCCGTGGTGTAATGGTTATCGTCGTAGGAAATGAACACGGTGACACGAGTTCAAATCCTGGACGAGACTGATTGCATTTCACATAGCACTAATATCCTTGGGAAAGGTATGAATCCAATTATTCTCCCTCCAGCTATGGGTAAAATAGTAGGACGGACTAGGTTCTTCAGCCTTGGTTAGGCAACTAGTCTAACTCCGCTTAAAAATACCTTGTGTCATATCCTGCCCGAGTGGAGGGGTTGGTAAATAGGATACAAATTTTGATTTATTTTTCTTTTACCTAATTTTTATGGATGTAAATCTGTCTGACTAACCTAAAAATAAAGTTGTTGACCAAAGTCGAGGGTGACCCGAAGGCTCCCTTTTCAAAAGCTACAACACTGAGGTGTAGGGGGGTGCTACTCCATTGCTCCACTTTACCCTTGATCCTTATTTTCTAATTTTGAGTGTCAAGCAAAGCGGCATCAAGTACCATTTTTTTTCAGTCTTTGGCATGAATCAAGCTGGGATTGAACCCTGGTTCTCGGACCAAAAATCTGCTTAATTGTCTAGCGTGGAAATACGTAATAAACAAAATTTAATATTCTATAATTTCGGACTATTATCTTCATTGTTATTTCCACAACGTTTCGGTCGATATGTCCTCCGGCCTTCTTCTGGTGTTTATAGAACTCGGGAACCTACACGGAACTTCGAACTAAGTCCTTTATTGAATTCACGTGGGTCGCCTGTTCTGATACTGTTAGCCATAACCGGGTACAAGTGTTAAGTATTTCTGTATTGTTACTCGCCTGCAGTCAGGATTGAACCAACGCCTATAACCATTACACTATGGGATACACATTTTTTCTAATCATAAAATAAGCAATAAAAACATACTTAAGAACATTCTAGAAATTTAGAATCAAAACTGCATTAGCATTTAAGTTACATTTTTATATTTTTCAACCAATCAGCTAAAAACATAGAATAGAACATTCTAGAAAAATAGGATCGGAAGTCAACTAAGAGAAAATATTTAGGCTCGAAAATGAAATAGTAAAATACAAATCTGATTGGTCAATAAATGTCTACGCGCCAAAATTTTAGGACGATTCTTTGATCCACCAGTAGGATATAAATAACACAGAGTTAGGGAGCCATTAACGAAGACTAAGACTAAAACACAAGCTACTAAGCCAGAATTAGAAATATTTTTGTATCAATGTAAGTTTTATTATTATAGTATATAAATTTGTTTTTTGTTCGTCGCCTTTGTTTTAAATGTTCTTTTTGTCCACGCCGTTTTACAACCTTTATTTGTTTCATATCTTTTACTCATTTGTTGCATATCTTCCTTCATTTACAACTTTATTCCATGTGCCTATATTATGCCTATTCCACCTTTTTTTCTAAACACTAAATATCAAAAACTAAAACATTAAACTTGTGGGGAAGCATAAATACTAAACCTTTAAACGCTAAATATCAAACCTATATACAAACCTCAACGTTAAATTATCGGGGACCAAAAACACTTTCACAAGCCCTACTACAAAATCATCGAGCTTCGTCTCAGAAATTTACACAATTAATATTTTATAACTCAACAAATATATTTTCATTAATTATACTATGTAAGACACATTTGGTTCTTGGATAGAATATTTTATCTTTTAATTAGTTATATTATAAACATACAGAAAAGATCTATTATTCTCTTTGCCCTGGATAATATTATGCGTGGTTTCATTAACATTTGTAACTGCTACAAAACTTTACATTTATTTTTCAGCTTTATTTACGATCAGACGTCTATTTTCGGTATTTCTTCCTCCTCTGTCACTTAAGCAGACGAGGAACGTTAATCAATCTCTTTCTTTTCAACCAAACATTCATTTTCAGTAATTTCTCTTTCTTCTCTTTTTCTAGCTTAACAAGCTGACGAGGAAGGTAAATCACCCCTCTTTCTCTCTCTCACCAACTCAGCGAGTAAAACACAGCCTACTATACTACTGCTGCTACAATTTCATGAAATTGTACTATCTGCTATATATTTTAGTATTTCGACACATATATATAGTTATTTACTAAGCTTACCTTAGATGTAGCACAAGGTCAGGAATATGAAGCGTCAAGTTAGAATCTAATTTACTACTAATATTCTACTTATCTAGATTTAAAACTATTACATTACATTTGGAGCCCTACATACACACATATATACGCAAATATAAGAGAAACGACGTTCGTTTCTATATAACGTCAAGTAGGGTTGTATTTTTATTCTGTCTATTTTCTAAATATGAAATCAATCTGGATCGGTGCTAAGTGGGGTTGCGTGATTGCAAATTGAAAGCTTATCTTGGAAATTATTAAAATTAGAATTAAAATTGAAAACCAAATTTTCGAAGATATTTTAAAAGAAGATTTTTTGCATAATTATCTGAATTTCCATGGTTCCATATTTCAATAACCCGAAGAATTTTTTGTTTATAATCTAAAAAAAAAAAAACAAAACAAAAAAAAAAAACGATAACAAATCTATATTATGAGATTATTTTTAATGTTTTTATTCATTCTTATAATTTTAACTTTTTTAAAAGTATTTTTTAATCTAAGGTTGTCGCTGATTCCGACCCGTCTGTATTCATTTGTTTATTTATTTCATCATCCTCATCATGTCGTACTGTCAGCACGGATTTCCCTGACCCTCTCTCGCCATCCGTTCTCTATCGTCCATCGTTACTGGGATGTCTTCAAGGCTATATCTGGTATCGGCACAGAGCTATTGTATAAAGGTTCTCGCTTGTCGTCCAACCTTTGCTTGTCAGTCTGTAGGAGTCCACAGGAGCATGTCACTTATGAGCTCGTCCCTACTTCTCCAGCTGTGTCACGCATGTCAAGTTCGTCGAACTGGGATAGTTTTCGTGATGGGTGGGAGGTGGCCGTACAGCTGTTGCTTTCTAGGGTGTTGCTTCCAGGACTTGTTCAATATAGCTCGCAGCATTCTTGTGTAATTACCATCAAGCTTTTGCTCCATCTGTTTTGTTAGCATCCATGTAGTGCATCCATATAGCAGTATCGACACGACCGCTGCTTGGAAGAAACTGTTTTATTTTATCGGTCAGGTCTGACTTCCATGGATGCACAACATGGATGCTAACTGAACGGATGGAGAAAAAGCTTGACGGCAACTACACAAGAATGCTGTGAGCAATATTGAACAAGTCCCGGAGGCAACACCCCAAAAAGCAGCAGCTGTATGGCCATCTCCCACCCATCACGTAAACTATCCAAGTTAGACGAACCAGACATGCGGGACACTGCTGGAGAAGTAGGGAAGAGCTCACTTGTGATGTACTCTGGTGGACCACTTCACATGGCCGAGCAAAAGCAGGGCGACCAGTTCAAACCTACATACAGAAGCTCTATGTAGATACGGGATGTAGCCCTAAGGGACCTGCCGGAAGCGATGGACGATGGGGAGGGGTGGCGAGAGAGGGTCAGAGATGGAGTGACATGATTATGACGATGATGATATAGAGAGAGCATTGTCCAAATAGAAGAGCATGAATATGAAATTGGTTAGGTGGTAACTGACATTGGTAATTTATCAATATGTCTCCACTTTGATATTGCCCAGTCGGCTGGGGGTTGTAGAATACACTGACTGCACCTCTGCAGAGGGGTAAGACCCCCCCTAACGAGTGTCCTGGATATGACACAAAACAATCTGATGGTGAGGTTCTAGCTGTGCTGGAGCTTTGGGGAATGCGGAGTACCCCTTCATTGCCATTGCTCCCAGGTCCACTCTGGCCTGGAGTGGTAACACCTGATAGGGATCTATCTATGGGTTAAATAGAACTAACAGCATACTTATGCTAAAATGAATTGCTTGACTAAACTGAATAGCTTGAAATAGAAATGTTTTTGACAATTAAACTGTACTTACACTTAAACTGCGTTCCTATGCTTAACTGAATTATTTGAAATAGAACTGTTTTTCGACATTAAAACTGTATTTACACTTAACTGAATTATTACATATAACTGCTTGAATAGTTTGAAATGGAAATGTTTTTGACAATTAAACTGTGTACTTATGCTAAACTGAATTGTTTTAAATAGAACAGATTATTTTCATAAAAATGGATTTGGTGTTAAATAACCTTCAAAGGTTGATATGCCATAAAATCCAACAAACCAAACCAAACCAAACCATCCACTTTGATATCAATTCGCTTCTTTTGTTCAGGAATATAACTGGTATAATTTTCATTTTTACTTTTAATGTAATCAATTATATTGAATAGTTTTAAAATAACAATTTTCTTATTGATATACAATATGATATATCATAATATAATTTTATATTTGTTAAGAAGTTATAAATCCCCATGTAAGTTGTTTATTGTAGATAATTAATTTATTCTTTTATTCTATATTTTTTACTTACCTCATTTATTTCGATTCAAAAGTTATTTTTCCCATTACATAAAATAAGTGGAAAGGAAAGAAAAGTCAAAAATTAATACATCCTGATAGAAAAATTGAATTTCATTTGTCAACCAGACAGGAAAAACTAATGGTCTGGTTTTTACTTAATAAAAATGAATGAAATAAAAAATTAAAAAAAATTCCTGGGTTCAATCCCAGGTCGCGTCATAACAAAGACTTTTAAAATGGTACTTGATACCTCCTTGCTTAACACTCAGCAATGTAAGGTACATATCAAGGGTAGAGAGGAGCAATCCAGGGAATGGAGTAGCTAGCGCCTTCCCCTAACTCGATGTGATAGCTATTCAAAAGGGAGCTTTCGGGTCACCCTCGACTTTACTTGTGTCATATTAAACTTTCTTTATTCCTGTTGTGTATGGAGTACGTTACTTTTCTCTGAAATAAGAATTAATACAGACAGGCGACATTTCCACACTAGACAGAACCTCTCTGAAACTAGTAGACAAATTCACCCACCTAAGAAGCAGCATCTCATCAACCGAAAAAGACATCGACACACGGCTAACGAAAGCATGGACAGCTATCGATAGGCTCTCAATCATATGGAAATCAGACCTGACCGATAAAATGAAACGCAGTTTCTTCCCGGCAGCGGTCGTATCGATACTGCTATATGGATGCACTACTTGGACGCTAACTAAACGGCCGAAGAAGAAGCTAGACGGCAATTACACAAGAATCCTGCGAACAATATTGAACAAGTCCTGGCGACAACACCCCACAAGGCACCAACTATACGGCCACCTGCCTCCCATCACGAAAACTATACAAGTTAGACGAACCAGACACGCAGGACACTGCTGGAGAAACAAGGACGAACTCATCAGTGATGTACTCCTATGGACCCCCGCATATGGCTAAGCAAAAGCAGGACGACCAGCTCGAACATACATACAACAGCTATGAGAGGATACGGGATGTAGCCCTGAAGACCTGCCAGAGGCGATGAATCATTGGGAGAAGTGGCGAGAGAGGGTCAGGGATATACGTGCTAGCGATACGACATGATGATGATGATGATGGTGGCCATATATGAAACATGCAAATCTTATATATCAGAACTCATTAGAAACCACATGAAATCACAATTTACTGCGCTATCATATAATTGTTCAGATAAACAATATACCATAGTTGCTTGACAGACCACCTGGGTACTGGGTCGTTCCATTTAGTTTGATTTGGTTTGGTTAGATTTTAGGGTATATCAATCCTCTTTGTACATATGTATTAAATATATATGATTTGTAAAAACATTTTTTAGATTATATTTTAGACGGGCCTGAGCTCATCCTTTGGCACTCTGTTAAATTGTTTCAAGTATTTCTAACTGAAATAATTCTATTTACTCTTAATTATTTGTTTAAACAAAGTTAAATGACTCGAAGTATTGCTATGTATCACAAAAAATCTAATTCAATATCGGTTATTTGTTGGTACACAGTTAAATGGATATACATACGAGGATCATTAAATAAGTTTCCAGACTTTTTTCGTATGGGCACTTTTATTGATAGTGCACACATGAAACAAGTTCCCTTCGAAGTAATCGCCTTCTGCTGCAATCCACTTGTTGAACCGTTCCAACAACTTCTGGGAGGTCCCATGGAAGCCCTCTTGTGTGAGCGTGTCAATGACCTTCGTCACAGCCTCTTTCATCTCCTCAATTGTCTCATAACGACAGCCTCTGAGCTTATTGTAGTTGTTCATTTAAACCTGAAATCATAAAAATTGGTCAGTCATCTCGTAAGTCATCTCAATAACATATTGAATTATCAAAAGTCTACGACAACCAAACGTCACCGGGAGCAAGGTCTGAACTATAGGGAGGCTGAGAAACTGTCTTGGTGCCCATCTTGGTCAAGTAGTCTGTGACAAGGAGTTGTGGAATGGTGCATTGTCCTGGTGGAAATGCCACTGACCCGATTTGAAGAGTGCTGGTCTCTTCCGACGGAATGTCTTCCTGAACTCCCTTAAACCTCAACATAGTAACCCTAACTCTAACCCTATGGCCAATCAACTCTGGTCTATTGACTTATTTACTCCTCCCACATCTCTCATCACCCTTCACAGACTCCCTGCCTTCCTTGAATCTCTTATGCCACACAAAAACTGATGCTCGATTCATGCAAGATGGTCGAAAAGCAGTCTGAAGCATTCCATACGTTCCTGTGGCATTTTTTCCTAGTTTAAAACAGAATTTTATTGCATATCGTTCTTCTAAAGTGTCCTAACATCTAGATTGCATTTTTGAAATTCACTAGCTGTGACAATCAGGCTTTAGTAGGGTGTATTCCAATTGCTGTTGTAGTTGTTCATTTGAACCTGAAATCATAAAAATTGGTCAGTCATCTCGTAAGTCATCTCAATAACATATTGAATTATCAAAAGTCTCCGACAATTTTAAATGCCTGTGCAAAAAAAGTCTGGAAACTTATTGAAGGCACCACGTATATCCTTTCGGAGTGAATACTTTGTAGGTAATTTCATTTTCAAATGAGTTAGAATTAATTTGTTTATACACAAGTAGAACAATTGTTTCTATACGGTATATTTTTTTTTTAGTTGAGGAATTATATTGTGAATTGAATTACCATGACCAGATAATCCGGCAAACGACGCACGAAAACACTGGACAGCTCTTTCGACCTTATTAGGTCTCATCAGCTGTGTATACCGTGATCTCTACCTCTAATATGGCGTTACTTGAGTGCAGTATCGACTTGAGATCGGTATCGATTTGAGTATGGTATCGACTTGAGTACTATATCAACTTGAGTACGGTATCAACTTGAGAGCGATATCGACTTAAGTCGATATCGCTCTCAAGCCAATACTGTACTCAAGTCGATATCGCACTCGAGTGCGGTATCGACTTGAGTGCGATATCGAATATATTGCGGTATCGACTTGAGTGCGGTATCGACTTGAGAGCGGCATCGACTTGAGAGCAGTATCGACTTGAGTGTGGTATCGACTTGAGAGCAGTATCGACTTGAGTGTGGTATCGACTTGAGTGCAGTATCGACTTGAGAGCGGTATCGACTTGAGAGCGGTATCGACTTGAGTACGATATCGACTTGAGTGCGGTATCGACTCAGTTGTAGAGTTTTGGCTTTACAATCGGTAGTCGCTGTTTCTATACCGTCAAATGGTTTGAATTTTGGTGATCAAGCACAAATATTTCTATTTTTGAATAAATCATTTGTTTTGAATCAGTGAAGTGGTTCCCAGTATTTCTATATAACAATAATCATTCTATTTAACACTATTCATTAATTTGCACATAATCAAATGGTTGCAAGTATTGCTATGTAATACTAATAATTCTATTTTGAATATTTGTTACATCGTGGTAAGGAAGAGATACAGTGAAATAAAGAGTTAATTATTTATTAACTGAAGTGGTACAGTCCAACAGATATTATAAGTCTCGCGCTGTTGGTGTTACGTTCGAAGTTGGTTTTACTATTGCCCGAGATCTTGCAGAACGCTCGTGCTTAAGAAACACAACGTCTTTTATTCCCCGGCGATACCGGAAATCACGTGGTACGAGCCACTGTGCAACAATATTAATAAATAGTTTCAATTACTCCACGCTAAGAGTTTCATTTGCACACTGTTAAATAGTTAGAAGAATTGCTTTATATCACAAACAATTCAATTAAACATCAATCACTTGTTAAATGGTCAGATTTCAATTTGTAAGAAATCGATTTAACCTAAGTCATTTGTTTTCACATAATGTAAATAGTCAAAAAATTCTGTTTGACTCCTAGATAGGACCCTGTCAAGCACTACCACTCCGGGTCAGAGTTGACCTGGCAGGAATGGCAATGAAGGAGCACTTTATATTCCCTAAAACTGCAGGGCTGGAGCCTCGACTGGGTTTATTTCATTCAGTGTTTTTCTTTAATGTATTATCTGTTAGAAACAGCGTGTCATATCGCGTTAATACTTAATTTGTGTCTTGCCCAGTCGGCTGCGGCTGTAGAATACAGCGACTGCACCTATGTAGAGAGGCAAGATCCACCCAATGAATGTCCTGTATATGACACTAACCAAATTGATGGTGAGATTCCAGTTAAGCTGAAGCTTTGGGGATTGCGGAGCACCCCTTCATGGCCATTGCTTCCAGGTCTACTCTGGCCCGGAATGGTAGCACCTGATAGAGTCCTATCTATAGGTTAAAAAGAACTGCATATTTATGCTTTACTGAATTTTTTGAATTTGAACTGTTTCGCTAAATTGAATAGCTTGAAATAGAAATGTTTTTGACAATTGAACTATACTTACATTTAAACTGCATGCTTATTCTAAACTGAATTGTTTAAAATGGAACTGTTTTTGACATTGAAACTGTACTTACACTAAACAGAATGGTTTGATATAGAACTGTTTTGACATTTAACTGTGTGTAAACAAAATCTCTACTTATACTTAACTGAATTAGATGAAGTAGAACTGTTTGAATAAACGGAATAGCTTAAGATAAAAATGTTTTTTCACAATTAAACTGTGTACTCATACTAAACTGAATTGTTTGAAGTAGAACTGACTATTAGCATAAGAATGGATTTGGCGTTTAATAACCTACAAAGGTTGATATGCCATAACACCAACCAACCATAACATCAACCAACCAACCATTAATTTGTATTGCTGTTATTGTTTTATATTAATCTCTGCGGTAATTTCTTTAATATGTTCCCTAAATACGTGTTTAAGTTGGAAATATTTGTGACAATCGACTAGAGTTATGGTTAAGTGGTGTATATTGATTGATAGGAATACTCTTATGGTATTAGTTGATCACTCTGTGATAAAGGCTTGGATTTTAGCCATGCCGTTTAAGTCGACTACCAGTTGTATAGACATGTTTTAATTTGTTAAACTTGTGTTTGAATATTTTAAAGTTTGAAACGGTTGTGCTAGCTAGCTGGAGTTTGTTGCGGGACCGATAAATATGTTGATCCCACAAACTTTTGAAAAATAAGAGATTGACGACCAACTAAGCAAGGATGACAAAGACAAGAGAATTAATTCGAAAAGCCACGTTTTTTTTATTCGGCGAATCGATTACAATTAAATTGCTCCTTTCAAGGACAAGAGTTTAGTCTGAGTTGGTATGTGTGATTGGCGTGTCGCGGGTCTGGAAATACAGATGTTAGTTGCAGAGGATGGATGATCAATGCCCCGGTTTATCCGATCACTTGTTAACCAGGTGCGTGTGGTTTGCAGTTCATACTGTTGCTTGGTGGGGTGTAGGAACGGCTGCTGGGTTAAGCTGGAGCTGGTCTGCAGTTGGTGATGCTTGGTTGCGCAGGAACGGCTGCTGGGTTAAGCTGGAGCTGGTCTGCAGTTGGTGCTGGCTGCTGCATCGTTGTTTCGTGGTCTCTACCAAGAAGTTGTAGAGAGGAGACCAAAAGTGATCTTAAAAGATTTTCTGAAGTTGGCTCTTAGAACTGGTCTTTGAATGAGAGAGCAGCTGTGATTGGTTAGTTGGCTATGCTAGGTCCACGGGTGTGATTGATTCGATTCCACGTCGTCTGCTTTAACTGGTGGTAAGGACGCAGACCCCACTTTCGGCAGCATTGTTTGATGGTGAGGCTGAAGGCCCCATACTGCTGGGAGAGGGAGAGATCCTATCTCTCCTTCGGGTTTGATATTTGTCTCTGCTTCCCAGCAGATAGGACTTAACACAAGGTCAGTGACCTGAAGGTCGGTTTATTGAGGGGGTTAAAGAAGCGGGTAGGGTACTATTTACCAACCCCTCCGCTCGGTACTAGCTGAGACTCAAGCCCTGCTGGACTATGCTGGTCATCGGCTCACTTTGTGCAAAGTGAGCCTGACGGGCCTCGTTCGATATGGACTCAAACGTAAGTCCAGGAACGGATGCCTGATTATAGCTTAAACTGGACTAAGGCATCCAGCACTATACAATGCTTGACAATGACATCATCGCCCACCCGAGAGTTGTCCAACCGAAGACTGGAACCATTCGGCCTCAAATCTGTTCTTGAAATCCCGGGGGAGGTACAAATTCCTCCTCCGGGTTCGATATTTGTCTCTGACTCCCACCTGATAGTATTTGGCACTAGATCAATGAACCGAAGGTCGGTTTATAGCGGGGGTTAAAAGAGGAGGATATCGGGCTGGAGTCGAGACTCGAACCCAGCAGGTCTATGCTGGTCTTCGGCTCACTCAGTGCAATGTGAGCCTGATAAGGCTTGCTAGACATGAACCAAAACATTGGGCCCAGGCACGAATGCTTGATTATAGCTTAAACTGGACCAAGAGGCCCTGTGCTATACAACCGGTCAATGTCATCATTGCCCACCCGTAGGTGGTCCAGCCAAAACCGGTAGCATTTCGACCTCGAACCTGTCCTGGACGTTGAAATCGCACTGGATCTGGGAGAGCCGGCTTTATTTGTCACAGCCTCACACCAGACAGGACTTGACACAAAGTCAATGACTCGAAAGTCGGTTTATTGTGGAAATTAAGGGAGCAGGGGGTCAGGCTTGATCCGAGACTCGAACGCTGCTGGACTATATTGGTCATCGGCTCACTTTGTGCGATGTGAAATGATGACCCTTGCTGGACATGGACCCAAATGTGAGTCCAGGCACGAATGCCTGATTATAGCTTAAACTGGACCAAGAGGTCCAGTGTTATACTATGCTTGTCAATGACATCATCGCCCATCCGAATCTGTTCTTGACCTTGAAATCGCTGTAGCTCTGGCGAACTCGCAGCCGATTGATTTTTGGTTGCAGTGTGCTGTATTTATATAGTGTCATCTGCTGCTACACTACTGGGCCGAGTGAAAGGGATTTTGTACACAGGAATCCCCTTTATCAAATATAATAATAAAATACTTCATTATAATTTGAAGAAGAACTTTTAGATATACTGTATTTTATCCTATGGTTATAAATTTGTTTACGAAAAGCCGGCAGAATTAATTGCTTTCGGCAAATAGTTAGTGTGTAAATACCTGAAGTTCCCTCGTGACGTATGAACAAAATTTTGTTGTCTGACATCACGGGCAACTCAGCGCTTCCTCTAAACCGGGGATTTTAGGTTGAGAAGCCAGGGCGGCTACGATATTGTGATTAATAAAAAAAGAATTCAAAACGTGAAGCAGTTCCTAGGATCCTCATGCAGGAAGCCAAATCCCTGACTGCCTGGACGACAGACTCATTGACGCCAAACAGAAATCGTTTCTCGTTTAAGCCTACACCGTAGTTCTGAAAGGGCCCTTTATCATTCGGCTGCTAGCAGCGAACACATCAGTTGATAGGATCATCTGGCCTGATACTTTATAAAAATATTTCAAAGAAAAAATCAAGCTGACTACGTGCAGCACTTGATTTGGCCCGAGTGGAAAAGGGAGAAGTAATCCCAGACAGTACGGCACGAAAAAGCTACTTCTTTTTTTTTTTTTTTTTTTTTTTTGTCGTGAACTACTATTGAACCCTCAGTACGAATTCGGGGACGGAACTATGAAGACATGAAAAATTTAATTCAGCTAATGAGTTTCGTCACTGGCTTCTTGAATTGCCGGTGAAGATTTAAATAGGCTGAAGCTTCCCAAGAAATAAAAGGAAAACTAAATGAAAGTCGACTAGTGAAATTCTACCAAGTTAAACAACTGAAAGAAAACTCAACCGAGAATTTTGCTGAAAAGAACTTTAAAGAAGACTCGCAATTAAATGAACTCTGAAATATTTCGCGGGTAGGGGGGTTGTCCACCTGGTGTAATGGTAAAAGCGAAGGACTGCAGAATCGTAGTAAGCGAGTTCGTACTCCAGTCGCGCTATTACGTTCACTTTTGGGCAAATACCCTTGGGAATGGCCCGGGAGACCTGGGTTCAATCCCAGGTCGAGTCATACCAAAGACTTTAAAAATGGTACTTGATACCACCTTGCTTAACACTCAGCATTATAAGGTACGGTTCAAGGGTAAAGTGGAGCAATCCTGGGAATGGAGTAGCGCCCTCCCCTACACCTTGGTGTAGTAGCTATCGAAAAGGGAGCCTTCGGGTCACCCTCGACTATGGTCGCTAACTTTACTTTTACTTACAACTATTCTAGGAGAATAGCTTTGGTATTAAATAACCTTCAACGGTTGATATGCCATTAAACAAAGAAACCAAACCAAACCTGAAACATTTCGACAAAACAAAACAAAAAGAAAGAAAAATACTTCAATTCAAAGAACTTTGCTTCCCAGATAAGTTCTTTCAGAGAAGTTCCAGCAAATTGTACAAAAAAATTTGCAACACTTCATCTTATATTCATTTCGTTGTTGTTTCCTTTGTATAAAATTCCTTTTTAAAAACATTATTGTCTGTGTTATCTTTTCGAATCAGTATCCGAACTAGAAAGCTGCAGAACTGACCGTATGAACTTCCCGTTTAATGGGATACTAAAGCCCCCCCAAAACATTACCCAGTTAAATACTAAACTTGGCTTTTGTGTGACTCACTTTCCTATAAATTTTAACCCACAAAATTTTTTTTGTCTAGCAAATTTTATTTTATCTCTTAAAATTTCTTTAACTTAACCATGCCTACTGCTATCACATCTTACTGAAAACACCAGTTTGCTGAACATATCTATTTGATTCAGGACATTATCATTATAAACATTTATAACCGAAAATGAATCATATAATAAAACGCCTTAATAGGTTTGGTTTGATTTCTTTGTTTAATGTCACATCAAACATTATTTAATGCCAAAGCCATCTTTCTAGAAAAACAGGAGTAGTGCTATTTGACCCATAGCTAGGAGGATAAGGATAATCCCTTTCTCAAAGGTATTTGTTCGAAAGTAAACTAAAAAGCGCAACCTGAGTTCGAACTCGCTTACTACGGCTCTGCAGTTCAGCGCTTTAACCATTAATTCAGTTTAGTATAAGTATGCAGTTCTATTTAACCCATAGACAGGACTCTATCAGGTGCTACCCCGCCGAGCCAGAGTGGACCTGGGAGAAATGGCAATAAAGGGGTTCTCCGCATTCCCCAAAGCTCCAGCATCACTGGAACCTCACCATCTTACCCCTCTGCAGAAGTGCAGTCGGTGTATTCTACAGCCCCAGCCGACTGGGCTAACAGAATCATGTAACGAAATTTTAAAATCATCTGTGCAGCAGTTAAAGAACAAATAACACTTTTTTTTATATATTCTGCTTCAAGCCTGAAGCTGTGGCCATTGAATTGTTGGGGTTCTAAGAATTAACGTCTGATGAGCTATAAATAGATGTCTTTCTTCGAAAACTTTGACAAGTTTTTTTATATCTTTTTTTTTAAAAATCTCTTTCTTTTTTCTTGGAAAGAAAAGAGACGAAATCTGTTTATCATTAATTCTATTGCTACTGCTGCTACGTTGCCACGACTGCTATTTGGCATACGAACATTCACATTGATATTTGCGTTAAAACTTACTCTATGATTGTATCATCACACATATAAACTACAGGGAAATATTTCACACACACACACTCA
>OY757939.1:18184975-18192475 GCA_963585895.1 Sepioteuthis lessoniana
TTTGTGTGGAATTGTCGCCTCTTTGATTAAAGCACATATATTCCATCTTGTGTGCATTGACATGGAGGCCTATGATTTTTTTGTTGGTCTAAAGAGAGAAAGAAATATTTCAAATCTGTAGGTGTACGGAGAGATTTGTATTTCTTTAGACTTTTTTTATTTTGTTCTTACGTACGTGTATGTTTGTAGCTTGTTGCTTTCGTCAGAGAACATATATGGTACAAGGCCTCGTTAATGGGGTATTCAATGAGACTTTAACTCACTTGTTTGCAGTTTGAATGGTTTTCTGTTGGTTATGGGTTTATATAGAGTTCTCTCCTCTCTTTTTCTTAGAGTGTGTTTACCTTAGCCATCTTTACCCCTCATTAGTCTTTGATATTTAATGTTTTTTCGTTGTGTGTGTGTGTGTGTGTGTGTGTGTTGGAGTGGTTTCAGATTTCACTCACAATTGTTTTTTCTCTGGCTGTGTGTAAATGTGTGTCTTGAGATTTTTTGTGGTAGTGTGGTTTGAAATTTACGGGTAATTTCCTTCAGCGATATTTCCTTAGTGTTTGAACGGAGAATAGATGTTATGGTTTTTGTTCGGGAGTTCAGTTGGGTCACCTTTTAAGGTTAGACGAATTCTATTTTCTAGTGCTTAAAAGGTTTTCGAATATTAACTGACATTTTCCCTTCAGGCTATTCTAAATAAGTACGAAAATTTGTTGTTTCTTTAAAATTTTATTTGGGATGTCTTTATGACCGACTTTGGGATTTGGTTTGGTTTGGTTTAGTTTGCTTTCTTTGTTTAATGGCATATCAACCTACGTGGGTTATCTAATGCCAAAGCTAGGCGCAAGTATATCACTACTGTCCTTCTACAAGGATAGCTTTGGCACTAAATACTAGGTTGATATGCCATTAAATATAAAAAGCATATCACTACAACCGGGCCATTGGCATAATGGTTAGAGTGTTTGCCAATGGTTCAGGAGACTGAGGTTCAATTCCAGGTCGAGTCATACCAAAGACTCAAAAAATGGTACTTGATGCCGCCTTGCTTAGCACTCAGCACTATAACGTAAAGATCAAGGGTAAAGTGGAGCGATCTTGGGAATGGAGTAACGTCCTCCCCTACACCTCGGTGTAGTAGCTATTAAAAGGGGAGCCTTCGGGTCACCCTCGACTAAGGTCGCCAACTTACTGTCCTTCTATAAGGATAGCTTTGGCATTAGATGAAGGGGTTCATACATTTCCCGAGGGTATTTGTCTGAAAATAAAGAACTCTTTTACAGTCCAGTACGTTAACCATTGCATCACGGGAAACTCTCCTTCCGACTTTGGGATTCGTCACTGCATTTCCGACTATTAGAGTATGTAATAGTTTAATTATGTTTGAAAATAATAAAAAGTTGTTGCGGGCCCTCAGCTGTAAACTATTTGTCGGTTTGATTTAATCTCCATTGGGTTTGTAGGGAACGAATAAATAAATTTAAAAAATTTTAAATTAAATTTTAAAAAGAGAAAAGAAAAAGAAAACTATTAAATTTGTAGAAAACTCCCAGAGGTCCCTAACAGGAAAAGGAGATGTCGCATGCGTAAAAGAAAAAAAGGCATTTCCTCTTGACAAAGAGGACCAAGCAGTCTTTCTCTTTCAAGCAGTGCCCGTCGAACCAACAACACCATTTTGCTGTCTGGTGTTTGGGCACCACGCGTACGTCTTTGGACGTAGCATCGGTTAGTCCCTTTCACCCAGTAGCAGCCCTCTCTCGGTCAACATTATGCTGAAACAAGACCAATACAGAACTATAAACTAACCCTTACCGGACTTTGACGAAACTTCCAAAAGAAAACTAACCCTTATGGAAGCCCGAAATACCAAATGCGGACATCTACATACATGAAACAAATTAACGTATTTTTGACACCTTAACTGGGGGATTCAACCATTTCAATGTATTCAGGAAAAACTCCCTCATCCACGGAATGGTTATTGAACCCAGTAAATAAAAGAAAGTATAAAAGAAACGTCTTTATCTCTTATATGTTGCTGTCTTTTCTTTCATATAATTCTTTTTGGGACTTCCTTGGGCAAGGCATTACACCGACTAACCAACGTGGGGGTAAAATATAATATAACCAAAATATGGAGTCAGATATTCAAACAGCAACACAGCCTTGCCCATTGCCCCTGACCTTCAGCCCACAAACCCCACAGGTTTACATGGCCCTGCAAACATGAAAAAGAAAGGAAGATGGACGTTAGAAATTAATAACTATCTCCGATTTCACGTGTGAGAAATAGGTGGTGGATCGGCCGTTACATAAAAGTCGATCTCCAAGGCAACAAAAATATTTGTGTATCAAAAAATTATTTTAAGTTAAGTAATATTGAAGAATCTTTCATCTTTCTTTCGTCACACAGAAAGAAAAAATGTTCATTCTTAAAATGATGGCGTGAGAGAGACAGAAAAAGAGAGAAAAAATCAATTTACTCACTTTTGTAATATTGGAGTTTGGAGTTTTTTGGTTTGGTTTGTTTGTTGATTGGCATATTTACCTTTGTAGGTTATTTAATGCCAAAACTATAGAACAACAGCAGTGGTACTATTTAACCAATAGCTAGTGGGGATAAGTTGATTTATACCTTTCCCAAAGATATTTGTCCAAAATTGAACGTAATGACCCGACTGAAATTCTAACTCGCTTTCATTAGAGGTCACAGTCCAACACATTAATCAGTACACTCCGCAGACATTTAATAAAGTTGGAGTGAAGCATTTAATTTGCTTGTCTTTTGTGACATAGGATTTTCGTTTTTGTCTTTAGAAATAAATGTGGGATTTATTTCTGGCTAAAAAAAAGTTAAGAGAGACATTTTTAATTTATGGTTTAAACATAGTGGTTGAAATTTTTGCGGACTTTGAACATCTCATCTATCTATCTATCTATCTATCTCAGATAGCTAGATACATCTATCTATCTATCTATCTATCTCAAATAGCTAGATACATACATCTATCTATCTATCTATCTATCTCAGATAGCTATCTATCTCAGAAAGTTGGGTACTTACATCAGAATATCTATCTATCTATCTATCTATCTATCTATCTCAGATAGCTAGATACTTCTATCTATCTATCTATCTATCTATCTATCAAATCTGAACGTAATGACCCGACTGAAATTTGATCTCGCTTTCATTTGAGCTCAAAGTACAGCGCCTAAATCAGTACACCACGGAGACATTCTCAATAAAGTTCCTTGAGTGCGAGAAAAAGAAGAGATTAAAAAAATCACAGTACGATAAGATGTAGTAATTTACTTAGCTTTTTGCTTAGATGTGGCACAGGGCCATATGAATGGGGCACCCAATGAGACTTGAACTCACCCGTGAAAGTTTGCTATTCTACCTTGCTAACCCTTACGCTATCCGAGGTGCCCAATATGAAAAGATGTAAGTTTCGAAGAATTAGCTTAACTTTTATAAAGTTGGAGTGAAGCATTTAATTTGCTTGTCTTTTGTTACATAGGATTTTCGTTTTTGTCTTTAGCAATAAATGTGGGATTTATTTCTGGCAAAAAAAAAGTTAAGAGAGACATTTTTAATTTATGGTTTAAACATAGTGGTTGAAATTTTTGCGGATTTTGAACATTCTATCTATATATCTATCTATCTATCTATCTATCTCAGATAGCTAGGTACATCTATCTATCTATCTATCTATCTCAGATAGCTATCTATCGATCTATCTCAGATATCTATCTATCTATCTCAGATAGCTAGGTACATCTATCTATCTATCTATCCATCTCAGATAGCTATGTACATCTATCTATCTATCTCTCTATCTATCTCAGATAGCTAGATACATCTATCTATCTATCTATCTATCTATCTATCTATTTTTTTCCTATGAGATCCGCATAATTAAACTTAATTAGTCTTTCTGATATATTTTGGCAAAATTTTGATGCTTCTTATTTATTCATCTATCTTTTTGGTTGCTGTTTCCGTGATACACAAGATCAGCGATGGGAAGTTGGGCCCTCTGTTAGAAAATTGTTTGCGGGGTTCTCTACCCTAAAAAAGCTGAAGATGGATGTCTTATGCTTAGAGTAGTATGCCAGTCCAACCTAAATTGGCTTGAGCCTCCATCATTAACCACAATGATAAACTAAATATTGAAAGCTCAATGGAAACTTTTAATGTTTTATGACAAGTCAAGATAATTATTCACACACCGTTCTTTGCTTGAGCCTCTATGAGGGGCCCAAATTGAACAAATCGGTCTAATTAGCTTAAAATCGGTCTTGATCATACAGATAATTTTTTAAAATTTTTTGTATCTATTATGTTATATTGCCGTTCAGATTATATGCAATATATAATCCTTTCCTCTTCGATCTATATTATATAGCCCGTATACGGACTTCACTTTGTTCTCTAGTAGTCTTTTCGGTCGCCTTGCATCGCCATCTTTGTTCCTTCCCGTTTTCTTTTGCTCTCATCTCTTGTTGTTCGAAATTCTTCTATGCTGAGATGATGTGCACATGAAAATGTGGTCAAGTTGTTACATGACCACATTTATATGTGCACATATTATATTTATTTCTTGCCGACTTTTCAAATTCCGATCACCCGTCCGGGATAAAACTAGGGATAAGGAATTATCACCGCCCGAGTCGTACGTCTTCTACTAAATAAATGATTTATTTCTTACTCTTTAACCGTTTTGATCACCTCATTAAAACGAGGTTAACCTCGAGTTTAATTACTTTCCACCGTACCGATCGACTCTCTGTGGTTTTCTACATGTTTAAGGCGCAGGATTTTGTCTGATTTTTATGCTACCAGTTGATAATACATATTACCGAACTATTCGGTAAAATTGTACATGAAATATAGGAAAATGGAAGGGTCTTTCATCTCTCTTTTGTCTCATAGAAACAAGAATTCTCATCAGTCGAGATTAAATCGTAACTTGAGCGTTTATACTGTTGTATTGTGTTGCGTTTACTTTTTTAATTCATTTCTATAAATAGCGTCAGTATCTAAAGACAGTTAAGTACATTAGCACTGGTTTCAAAATAAAAACAAATTCGAAAAGTAAACGCTACACAATACAACAGTACAAACGCTCATTCTTATAAAGTAGTAATGTACATACAAAAAAATACATAACTTTTGTAATACATCCTCCCCTGATGATGGCCCAAAGTCGGGCAGAAAGTTCTTGGGAAATAACTAAGTATGGAAGGTTTATCAACCAATTCCCGCCGAATATCGTAAGATCAATACAGCAATTCGAAAGGATTAACAAAAAATATGGAGACAAAAAATGTCAATTATGTTCAATCAAATTTGTATCAATAAAGAAATGCTGCCATCAAAATGAATAGGTCCATTGATACATTTATATTTTTAGAGACTTCTTTAAATCTTTTAGTGAACCTACTCATTTTGAAATATTTACTCTTTTCACTCTTTGGACCAATAAAAAACAAAAAAAAATTACATGTGTACATATATATATATATATATATATATATAGAGAGAGAGAGATGTGTATTCCAAAAGTATCATAGGAATTCTATGCTAGATATACACCCCTGTACCTCAAATTAGAAACAGTAATAGAAGGTAGTGCTTTTCTTTGTTTTTAATGGTATATCAAGCTTTGCGGGTTATTTAATGCCAAAGTCATCCTTTTGGAGGAACAGTAGTAATGCTATTTAACCGATAGCTGGGAAGATAAGAGGGTTCATACCTTTCCCAATGGTATTAGTCTAAAATGTAATTATGTAACTGGAGTTCGAACTCACTTACCACGGTGTCGCAGTCCTGTACGTTAGCCATTACGCCTCGGGAACTTATCTCATTAACCAATTGAATATCTTTTAAATAAGTAAAGTAACCAAAGAAATTTCTATTTAAAAAAAAGAAATCTTTTTAATAATAATAACCATATATTCAGGGTGTAAAGTAGATAAATCATATTTATTTTCTGCACAATAAAACAAGAAATATCAAATAGAGGAATGACAGCTTCCTTTCTTAAAGTTGAAGAAGACATTTTTTTTCTGGGAAGGCTACCAGAAGTATCTTTTGGCGAAAGGTGAATTCTTCGGTTCCATCCAAAAGGTTTCCTTCAAAATATATCTTTTGGCGAAAGGTGAATTCTTCGGTTCCACCCAAAAGGTTTCCTTCAAAATATATCTTTTGGCGAAATGTGGATTCTTCGGTTCCAACCAAAAGTTTTCCTTCAAAATATATCTTTTGGCGAAATGTGGATTCTTCGGTTCCAACCAAAAGTTTTCCTACAAAATATATCTTTTGGCGAAAGGTGGATTCTTCGGTTCCAACCAAAAGTTCTTCTTTAAAATATATCTTTTGGCGAAAGGTGGATTCTTCAGTTCCAACGAAAAGGTCTTCTTCAAAATGTATCTTTTGGTGAAAGGTGGATTCTTCGATTCCAACCAAAAGATCTTCTTCAAAATATATCTTTTGGCGAAATGTGGATTCTTTGGTTGTAGATATATATTCTAGACTAAGTCAAATTCTTCTGTTGTAATCAAAATACGATTCCACCTGAAATATCTTCTGGAGAAAGTTAAAAAGGAATTAAACTATGACAATAAAAGGTAGCGGGTTTTTTCATACCTTCCTGACTATATAGGAAGTGGTGACCTTTACAAAACTGACATCAGTCATTTGATTGGAGACGCAGTAAATTAACTAATGTTTATTCTTTGAGAAAGCCGATTCGTACACGAAAATGAGTCCTCTTCGTTTCTCTCTCACAACTGGAGCAACTTCTTCAAAATGTTTGTTCATCGACGAATGGTAGGAAGTAGAAGTTGTGCCAATCCAGTTAGATTTTCAAAGATCGAAATATTTTTCAACCAATCAGGTTGAAGATTTGAAAATCAATCCATTTCTTTTCTTCGACTGTTCAATTCCTCTTTCAATTTTTATCCTCACGTTTGACTAGATGGAAATAAAGAGAAAAAAATGTTATCTTGGGCGCATATTGTTTTAGCCTCCCTCATCCCCAAGTAAATAGAAATTCCCAACCAGTGGTAATATTTTGAAGAGAGAGAGAGAGAGAGAGAGAGAGAGAGAGAGAGAGAGTTTTTTTAAAAACTGTTTTGTGACTGAAGTAATATTTATTTAATGATTTTATGTTTTTTAGACACTGTTTTTTGTCGTTTTACATTATCGTGACAGAAACTGAATTCATCTAGACAAAAATTAACAAGAAATGAAATATCAATTTTCAACAAAATTGTCGACTTGCAATTTGACATACCTATTTTGCGCTCTTCGCACAAATTCATAAAATATTTTGAATTTAAGAGTTAAAAAATTTCTAAACTTTCAGTCCTTATAATATTTACAATCTATACGTATATATAAACATACACACACACACACATATATATATATATATATATATATATGAATATATATATATATGATGGATTCTCCCTTCAATCTTGATGGAAGAGTCCATC
>OY757939.1:18197475-18414975 GCA_963585895.1 Sepioteuthis lessoniana
TACGCAGAAGGTGTGTAGATGGGTGCGTACGGGGATTTTTGAATACAAAGTTGACATGCGTAGGTGGGGAGGCTTACATAATTCTGAAACTGTGGGTGTGTATGTGTGCATGTATATACATGCGCGTGTGTGTATATGTGTGTAAAAGGGAGAGGAGTGTATATATGTGACTGGGTGGATCAGCTATTTACGAATAGACATAGCCGGGAGGGAAGATTTACGTAATGCTTCATCTCTGTATGCTTATGCAGCCATCTGCTCCCACTCTCCCTCCCAGTGGCGAATGTAGTTGTGTTTTGGTGGAAGAGAATATACGTGTTTATTCCTGTGTGCCAATGTGCGTATATGTGCACGTATCTGTATATATGTGTGTGGGCGGTGTATATAAGGGGTAGACAGGGTAGCCAAGAGAATAAACATTGGTATATACCAAAGTATATATGTAGATATATGTACATATATCTGTATGAATGTCTGTATGTATGTAAGCATAAGTGTGTGTATGTGTGTGTGTATATGCGTGTGTGTATGTTTGGTTGCTCTGTCCAAATTGAAATGCACCTCTGTGTATGAATGGGTATGTATGTGTATACATCTTCATATGTGTAAGTACGAGTGTATGTAAAAGGAATATATGTATATATATATATATATATATATAAGTGAGTGTGGGTGTGTAGTCTAGTAAAAATAGACGTGAGCAGATGGATGATTTCCAGGGCTCTGCAGGTCTATATGTCTGTGTGTGTGAGGTAGTTGTGTGCAGGTTACTTGTATACAAAAAACATGGGTATATATATATATATATATATATATTGTCATCCACAGACAGACTGTTTCGTTCTATCAGAACTCTTCAGTGTGACTAGACACGCAGAACGATCGAAGCCGGGATCGAAATCCATCCAACTTTACGTTAGATTAAATCTCAGACCGCTCGGACAATAAGCAGACCACGTTTGGCTAAGAAAACTTTTAAGATATTTATGTAGCAACAGCAGCAGCGTCCGTTCGTTTAAATTTTTATACCCCATCGGCAATCAGTGTGCTCAATTTTTTCGAAGCGCTTTGCATTATGCTAGCGGCGGCCGACAATTCTTTCTCCAGAGTGCTCATATTATATATGCATATATATATGATTTATACACTATATATATATATATATATATATATATATATATATATATATATCGTAAAGTGTAAATTATGTATATATATATATATATATACCCATGTTTAAAAATACAAAAAACATGGGTATATATATATATATATATATGATATATATATATATATCATATATGTATATATATATATGATTTATACACTATATATATATATATATGTACATCGTAAAGTGTAAATTATATATATATATATATATATATATATATATATATATATGTATGCATGCATGTATGTAGTAATAGTAAGTATATTATACATACTACGTTAATATATATATATATATATATAGTTTTATATACTTTTCGACAGGTCTGTCGGCTAGGCTTTGAATACACTGACTCTTTCCCAGCAGAGCTGTAAGACCCTGACCCCTACAGATATGTGTGGCCTGGCTATGACTTTAAATTGCATCTGGCCGTACAGCTGCTGCTTTGTTGGGTGTTGCCTCCAAGACTTGTTCAATATTGCTCGCAAATCGACTTTACTAAGACCTTTAATTCTATAATGGGATACACATTTTTCTAGTCTTAAAATAAGCAATAAAAACATACTTAAGAACATTCTAGAAATTTAGGATCAAAACTGCATTAGCATTTTAGTTACATTTTTATATTTTTCAACCAATCAGCTAAAAACATAGAATAGAACATTCTAGAAAAATAGGATCGGAAGTCAACCAAGAGAAAATATTTAGGCTCGAAAATAAAATAGTAAAATACAAATCTGATTGGTCAATAAATGTCTACGCGCCAAAATTTTAGGACGATTCTTTGAGCCACCTGTAGGATATAAATAACACAGAGTTAGGGAGACATTCACGAAGACTACGACTAAAACACAAGCTACTAAGCCAGTAAAGCAGTAGCCGAATACTCTGTCCGGCAAATTCCTTTCCTTCCTCGACTAAAGTTCATGACCTAGCTTCAGATGGCTGCGAATCACATTCAAAAGAAAAACCCGACAAACCTTCTTTCATCAACGCGACACGCTGTCGCCACAATCATAAAACCCGCTATGAACTTAATGTAAGTAAGAACGACTTATTTACGGACTCCGTTAACATACACACACCTTTAAACAAATTTATTTTCTTCTTGCCAAACTTTATTTTCCGAAAGGCCATTTACACATCATGTATTTTATTTGTTTTCATATTCTGTTATATGCATATTAAATTGTTTGTTGCTTAATGTTCGTTGTGTTCTATTCCATTTCTTTCATACGATTGTGAAGTTTTGTGTTGTATTTGTGGTGGAAATAATTTAGAGAGCAATACCCGTAAAGAACGGACACACATCTAATGAAATAACCAAATTACATACAACCCCCACACCATACACAGAGGGAAGATGGAGCAAATTCTACTCGCATACGGTCTACTTAAAGCCATAATTACAAGCTAAATATTGTTATTAGTTACCTGAAACTATTGTGTTGTTGTTGTTGTTGGCGACAGTAGAAAAGGGTGACCCCAAGGCTCCCTTTTCACTCGCTACTACATCGAGGGTGCTACTCCTTTCCCTGGATTGCTCCACTTACCCTCGATACGTACCTTATATTGCAGAGTGTTAAACCATTTTAAAAATCTTTGGTATTATCAAGGATTGAACCCAGGTCTCCCAGACCATTGGCGAAAAATGTGTAATATTAAACAGAAATAATTTCTTGAAACCATATAGTTATTTTAATTAAGGCGGAATAATTGAAACCACACAACTGTATGTAAATTATCTATATTAGGTAAAGAATCTTGATATAACAGCGTGTAAAAAACTAGTGAGACAACAGGAAAAATATAAATGTTCAATGAGCCGAATACTCTAACCTGAAGGTATAAAATAACCTGAGACTGCTTGACGTGGTGTTTAAACCAATAAAAAATTGTCGAGTGTTCGTGGAAAAAAAAACGTTTAAATATTTTCAAATTTGAAAATATTTTCATAAAACAACAATTCGAATATCCTTCCTTCCTTTTCTTACGCATGGCATCTATGGTCCGGGTTTCTTTGAGACCCCATCCCGAGTAAGTAGACTTTGTTTTCCCTTGAATACCTAGTTAGCAGTACGTTGTGAGTCATCATCCCTTTTACCTAGCACCTAAGATTTTACCCTCCCCTTTTTATACCCCACCCTTACTTCAACCCACCTCTTCTGAAGATCTTGGAACCTCATCAGATTAAATTCATCCTATCTGTCCTCACCACGTTTGACCCTGCTTTTTCTTTTTTTCCATTGGATTAGATCCCCCTCCCACTTAGGTTAAGTCCGGATAGTTTTCGGCGTTCTCAGACACCGGAAAACAGTCGGCTCCGATATCGTAGAAGGGGAGATGGGAGGGCAACTAAAAGGGGAATTTTTCCTTTTTTTTTTTTTTTTCGTTTCGGGTTTTTTTCTCCCATCTAGCGTGGTTGGTGAAGGATGAATTTCTATATATTGTACTGTTGAATGAGTCGGCGAATGTGGCGAGCTAGGATCCCTTAGATAATTAGTTATAGCATGACCGCTTCCTTCCTCTCCCCCACAAAACCATAAGGCCACGTGCCTTCCATTTTTGTACCAAGTGGAAATAAAAACTATTCGAAAAACCTACTGGTTAGTAAACGGTCGATTTTCGTTAAACTCTGTTTCTTTCTCTCTCTTTCTCTCTCTCTCTCTCTCTCTCTCTCTCTCTCTCTGTGCGAGTAAGAGAGAGAACTTAAGGCGCTTACTATAATGCGATCGTTAAACTCATCGTCGGTTTGTTAGTGTAGTGATTTCAACTCCAAGATACCCACACTGCGTGCCGTTTTTAAACGAATCTGTTGAGTGGCATCCAATAAGACAACATCTGTACGGCCACTTACCTCCCATCTCGCAAACCGCCCAAGAAAGGTGACAAAGACATGCTGGTCACTGTTGTTGAAGCAGAGAGTAACCAATAAGCGAGGATCTCTCACGGACTCCTACTCATGGGTTTACTAGTTTTGACCGATCTGTAAAAATTTTCATTCATCGGTTTGCGTGGATACTCGGTGTTATCAGGAGGACTTGCCGATTGTGATGGCTGATAGAGACGAATTGTGAGAGAAAGAGAGTCAAACATTGCACGACTAGATGATGATGACGATGATAAATTTGCGTCTGAAAGTGTGGGGGGGAGAAAGAAAGAGAGAGAGAGGGAGAGAAATGAAAGTACTTAATGTAATGCGATAGTTATCTCCCTCGTTTCTTTTTACATTCTGCTACTGTAGTGATTTTCGCTTGATTTGGTTTGATTTTATGGAATAACAACCATTGTAGGTTATTTAATGCCGAATCCTCTACATACATATTGAATATATATGATTTGGTTTGGTTAGGTTTAAGGCATATCAACCATCGTAGGTTATTTAATGTTAAATCTTCTTTATACATATATATTAAATATATATGATTTGGTTTGATTGGGTTTTATGGCATATCAACCATTGGAGGTTATTTAATACAAAATCGTCCTTATACATATATAATAAATATATGTGATTTGGTTTGTTTGGGTTTTATGGCATATCAACCATTGTAGGTTATTTAATTCTAAATCCTCTTTATACATATATATCAAATATATATGATTTGGTTTGGTTAGGTTTTATGGCATATCAACCATTGTATGTGAAGGCCAAATCCTCTTAAAACATATATATTAAATATATATGATTTGGCTTGGTTAGGTTTTATGGCATATCAACCATTATAGGTTATTTAATGCTAAATCCCCTTAAAGCATATATATTAAATATATAAAATTTGTAAACAAATCTTCTTTTTAAAAGAGCATGAGCACATTCTTTTGCACGCAAATGACTACAAGTATTGTTATGTACAACGATCATTAAATAAGTTTCCAGACTTTTTTCGTATGGGCACTTTTATCTATAGTACACACATGAAACTCTAGTCCCCTTCGAACAAATCTCCTCCGGCTGCAATCTACTTGTTGTACCGTTCCAACAACTTCTGAAAGGCCCAATGCAAGTCCTCTTGTGTGAGCGGTTCAGTGACCTTCGTCACAGCCTCTTTCATTTCATCAATTGCCTCATAACGACAGTCTCTGAGCTTACGGAATAACCAAAAGTCACAGGGTGCAAGGTCTGGACTATAGGGAGGGTGAGGAGCTGTCTTGATGCCCATCTTGCTCAAATAGTCTGTGACAAGGATGGAGTTGTAGGCTGGTGTATTGTCTCGGTGGAAATGCCACTGACCCGATTTGAAGAGTGCTGGCCTCTTCCCTGGGAATCTCTTCCTGAACTACCTTAAAACCTCAACATACTGACCCTAACCCTAAACCTTTGGTCTATCAACTCCAGTCTATTGACTTCCTTACTCCTCCCATACCTCTCATCGTCCCTCACAGACTCCCTGCCTTCCCTGAATCTCTTATGCCACTCTCAAACTGATGCTCGATTCATGCAAGATGCTCCAAAAGCAGTCTGAAACATTCCGTACATTTCTGTGGCATTTTTTCCAAGTTTAAAACAGCATTTTATTACATATCATTCTTCTAAAGTATCAGATTGCATTTTTGAAATTCACCAGCTGTGACAATCAGGCTTTAGTAGGGTGTATTCCAATTGCTGTTGTAACTGTTCTTTTGAACCTGAAATCATAAAAATTAATCAGTCATCTCAAAAGATGTATAATAAAAACATACTGAATTTTCAAGAGTCTACGACAATTTTAAATGCCCATACGAAAAAAGTCTGGAAACTTATCGTATGCACCTCGTATCACAAGCAATTCAATCATTTGTTTATACACAGTTAAATGATCAAACAGTTCTATTTTTAACAATTCAATTAAGCATAAGTCATTTGTTTGCGTTCAGTTTACATATCAAACAGTTCTATTTGACCCATAGATAGGACCCTATGAGGTGTTACTTCTCCGGATTTGAGTGAACCTGGTAGCGATGGCAATGAATGGATACTCCGCATTTCCCAAAGCACTAGCATTACCTCTCCATCAGATTGTTTTGTGTCTTATCCAGGTCTTACCCCTCTACAGAAATGCAGTCGGTGTATTCTGCTGTCTCTGCTGACTGGACTGTGCAGTATTTTTAATCCTACATACTCATATGTCAACCAGACTGTCATGATTTATGATATTCATTTTAGTCTTATAGGTGGGTTCCTTTTACAGCGTGTCAAATAAGTTTAATTATTATGGCCTCCAGTTAAATACGCAACAAAAAATGTATCATGAAAATCATCTTAAACAACGCCCAATCAGTGACGCTTAGAATACACTGACTGTACCCCCTGCGGAGGTGTAAACCCCACCCAAAGTGCTAACGTGGGTTTGACATCAAACTGCAACTGATGACGAGGCTCTAGTTCTGAAGAACTAGAGAATGTTGAGTATCCTTTAATTGCCATTACTCCCAGGCCCACTCTTGCCAAAGTGGTTATCCCTGTTAGGATCCCATATATGGGTAAAATAGATCTATTTAAAAAATAATTTGTATTCGGAAGTATCATTTGCAAAAACACTCTTAAAAACAACTACTCAAAGAAATACAAATATGAATGCAATTCCCAAACCAACTGGCATAAAATAACGTCAGACAGGTTGACATGCCATAAAAATCAGTCAATCAGTCAGACAGGTACTACAACTCTGAATGACAGTGGACCTGGGAGTAATGACAATGAAAGGGTACTCCACATTCCCCACAGCTCCCTATCTGAAGCATCACTACAAAATGCAGTTTAGTGTCGTCTACAGGACACATATTTTGAAAGCAAGTTTTTACTTGACAATATTGGCTGATAATTAAAAATTTACACCAAACACTTACAAAGGGTAATTGTTACTATAAAAGATAAAATGCATATGAAAAGGGTTTCAGCAATTAGATTTTCACACAGATAGTCTCAAAATAGATGCAACCCATTGATTAATATGATAATGTTTTATTACTGAGATAAGTGCAATGGTGGTTATTTTGAACACATCCAGTAAAAAAACCATCCTTCCAGCTAGAGAAATCAAATCAAAGTTTTTTTTAATTATTATATTAGCTTCCGGGACATACGAGGTACATACGATAAGTTTCCAGACTCCTATAATCTTTTTTTGTCTCAGTTATAAATCATTATCATATTAATGGGTTGCATCAATTTTGATGATTTGAATGATTTTCTCTCCAAAAATATTCATCTCTACACAAGAATGCTGCGAGCAATATTGAACATGTCCTGGCGGCAACACCCCACAAGACACCAACTATACGGCCACCTGCCTCCCATCACGAAAACTATCCAAGTTAGACGAACCAGACATGCAGGACACTGCTGGAGAAGCAAAGACGAGCTCATAATCGATATACGCCTATGGACCCCCACATATGGCCGGGCAAAAGCAGGACATCCAGCACGAATATACATTCAGCAGCTCTGTGAGGATACGGGATATAGCCCTAAGGACCTGCCAGAGGCGATTAACGATAGGGAAAAGTGGCGAGAGAGGGTTAGGGATATCCGTGCTGACGGCACGACATGATGATGATGATGATGATGATGGTATGCTATTTTAAAATCTGAAACAAAAAAGAACCCAACATTATTTTTAGTTGACTTATTTGCAGTCAAATGATTACTATGTTTATTGAGATACCCCATAATTATACTAGCAAAAGTATGCACACTTCAACGGGCCCAAGTATTTAAGTGTTTATGTAATTAAATATCGTTTTTGATACGAAAGACTAAGAAAACTGAATTCGAACGCAATAAAATACAACTTTTTTATTTTATTTTAATTCATAATTGATCATACAATTCATTATTAATCATTACATTGATCTTATTTCAGACAGAGGGTGGGGGATAATCAAAGAACAAATCAGCTTGGATGTTTGCACTTCCAATGGCCCGGGAGACCGGGCTTCAATCCCAGGTCGAGTCATACCAAAGACTAAAAAAATGTTACTTGATGCCTCCTTGCTTAACACTCAGCATTATAAGGTACGGATCAAGGGTAAAGTGGGTCAGTCCTGGGAAAGGAATAGCACCCTCCCCTACACCTTGGTGTTGTAGCTATCGAAAAAGGAGCCTTCAGGTCACCCTCGACTACGGTCGCTCACTTTACTTTTAGACAGTAAAGAATAAAATTACAGTTATTTCTTTATGTTAACGGATTTCTTGTAAGATCTATAGACTGGATTTTTCCTCAAATTCATTAAAATAAAACCTTACCCAGTCGGCTAGGGTTGTGTTAGCTCTACTACATAATCAAGTTACCTGAATTGGTTTTTTCAACAAAACTTTTAAAATAAAGCTTTAGTGTTGTTTTCTTTAGGACGACAATTTTATCGTTCCACCCTGTAGATGTCAGCTCTACTACATAATCAAGTTACCTGAATTGATTTTTTTCAATAAAAGTTTTAAAATAAAGCTATAGTGTTGTTTTTTTTTAAGACGAAAATTTTTTCGTTCCACCCCGTACACCGACTGCACCTCCCTTATACAATTGCATGCTATTAACTTGTAGTTAAGATTTGGTTTTATAGTATATCAACTATTTAATGCCAACAACTTTATATATCTATATACGAGGCGCATAAGATAAGTTTCCAGACTTTTTTCGTATGTGCATTTAAAATTGTCGTAGACTCTTGACTATTCAGTATGTTATTGCTATACATCTTATGACCTGACTGACTAATTTTGATGATTTCTGCTTCAAATGAACAGCTACAGCAGGAATTGGAATACACCCAACTAAATCCTGATTGTCATAGCTGGTGAATTTCAAAAATGCAATCTGGACGTGAGGACACTTAAGAATAACGATATGCAATAAAATTCTGTCTTGAATTTGGAAAAAATGCCACAGAAACGTATGGAATACTTCAGACTGCATTTCGACCATCATGCATCGAGCATCAGTTTTTGAGAGGCATAAGAGATTCAAGGAAGGCAGGGAGTCTGTAAGGGATAATGAGAGGTGTGGGAGGAGTAAGGAAGTCAATACACCAGAATTGATTGGCCTAAGGGTTAGGGTTAGGGTTACTATGTTGAGGTTTTAAGTGAGTTCAGGAAGAGATTTCGTCGGAAGAGGCCAGCACTCTTCAAATCGGCCTTTCCACCATGATAATACACCAGTCCACAACTCAAAGTTTTAAACAGAATTTTATTGCATATCGTTCTTAAGTGTCAGATTGCATTTTTGAAATTAACCAGCTGTGACAATCAGGTTTTAGTATGGTGTATTCCAATTCCTGTTGTAGCTGTTCATTCGAACCTGAAATAATAAACATTGATCAGTCGTCTCATAAGATGTATAGCAAAAACATACTGAATTTTCAAGTGTCTACGACAATTTTAAACGCCTGTACCAAAAATGTATGGAATCTTATTGAAGGCACCATGTATATATATATATATTAAATATACTTTGGTTTGATTTGGTTTGGTTTGGTTTTATAGCAAACGGTTCATTGGACTAGTCGGTAGAGTGTTCGCCAAAGATCCGGGAGACCGGGGTTCAATCACAGGTCGGGTCATACCAGAGACTTTAAAAATGGTATCTGATACCTACTTGTTTAACACTCAGCATTACAAGGTACGTATCAAGGGTAAAGTGGAGCAATCCACGGAAAGGAGTAGCGCCTTCCCCTAAACATCGGTGTAGTAGCAATTGAAAAGGGAGCCTTCGGGTCGTCCTCCACTACGGCCGCCAAAAACATATAGCCGATCAATCAAACATTGTTGCCTCTTTAATGCCAAATCCATTTGTATAGATATCATCATCATCATTATCATCTCGCGCTGGTAGCACGGAGACGAACCAGACATGCAGGACACTTGTATAGATATAAACAGTTCTATTTCAAACCATTTATTGTCCCATATTCAGACTGCATTCAGCAGCACGAAAGAGAGAGAGAGAGAGAGAGAGAGAGAGAGAGAGAGAGAGAGAGAGAGAGAGAAATCTGTAAGGGTCTATGAACAGACACAAAGAGGCAACCCCCGAACCCGAAAGAACTCTCTGAATTCAAACTTCTAACTCATAACTGACCAACTGGTTTTTCAAAATTCGCTAAATTTCAAAATATTTAAATTCAGGATATCGGTGAAGGTGATGTCATCTTGCTGAATTATTGCGTCATCACTTATGTGTCCAAAATTCAATGTTTTTACTTTTCCAATCAAAACTGTCATCAGTCAAGATATGAATCCATTTTATTTACATTTTGGCCTTCCTGTGTGGAACGTTATGTACTCGCTGAAACTTTGACTTACATTTCCGTTCAAAGACCTAAGCCAACCCAACAACCAACTGAAAAACTCTTGGCCCAACCAAACCAGGCAATAAAATAATTAACCATCACGGCAACTGTGCCACAAACCTTTCATTAGCAATACCAGAAAATGTTACTGTCTCATAATAATTGATACATTTTCATATAAACTTTATGCATAAAACGTAGCAACTATTATGGGACATAGATAATATCATTTATTTCTGATATACTTCTTAAGCCTTTTATTGATCATGGTAGCCCCAGGAGTGGCAGACCGCCTTGAGCTGTTGCATAACCATGACCACTATACATACACATATGCAGATGCATGCAGAATCATAACAACGACACAATAAAGTCGAGCGACACAGTTCTTTAGAAAAATATACCTCTCACTTTATTTGAAAGGGTTCGAAAGGGTTACTAAAGGTTTTACTGTGTGAGAGGTGAGTTGGAGGCTGAACAGAACTGCAACATATTGACGCCCACTCTTATGGCCATAACAGCGTTTCTTTCCCATTCTCCTGGGCTGCTCAACCGGGGGCCTGTGGGCCCAGCGTCTCTGGGTGCTAGTTCTCTCAACCGAATCTTATCTTCAACTGATTGAACTTCCTGTGCACCGAGTTATATAATAATTTGACACCCACTCTTCTTCCTGCGAGCGTCACAATTTCACACTCAATTCAACCCGTCCACGGTCAAGGTTATATCCTGATATTCCTCGACTGGATGCATCTATTATTTACACAGGTGCATTTCCTATTCTGACAGCTTGGCCTGGGTCAATATGTTACAGAGCTACCGAAACTGTGTTATCACCCCTTGTTAGCAGCTGATGAGGGGAAGGTATCGCATGTGCTTTTAGACATTTATGATGAAAAAAATATTTCTTTTATTGATCATTATTAAAAAATACTACAACCTCTGCCACATAATTGTTGATATGGAGTGCCTTCAATAAGTTTCCAGACTTTTTCGTACAGGCATTTAAAATAGTTGCAGACACATAATAATTCAGTATGTTATTGCTATACATATTATTAGATAACAGAAAAATTTTTATGATTTCAGGCTCAAATGAACAGCCACAGCAGCAATTAGAATACACCCTACTAAAACCTGATTGTCACAGCTGGTGAATTTCAAAAATGCAATCTGACACTTTAGAAGAACGATATGCAATAAAATTATGTTTTAAACTTGGAAAAAATGCCACAGAAACGTATGGAATATTCAAACTACTTTTGGAGCATCTTGCATGAATCGAGCATCAGTTTTTGAGAGGCATAAGAGATTCAAGGAAGGCAGGGAGTCTGTGAGGGATGATGAGAGGTGTGGGAGGAGTAAGGAAGTCAATACACCAGAGTTGATTGGCCAAAGGGTAGGGTTAGGGTAAGGGTTACTATGTTGAGGTTTTAAAGGAGTTCAGGAAGAGATTTCGTCAGAAGAGGCCAGCACTCTTCAAATCCGGTCAGTGACATTTCCAGCAGTACAATGCACTGGTCCACAACTCCATCCTTGTCACAGACTATTTGAGCAAGATAGGCATCAAGACAGTTCCTCACCCTCCCTATAGACTAGGCCTTGCTCCCTGTGACTTTTGGTTATTCTCTAAGCTCAGAGGCTGTCGTTATGAGACAATTGAGGAGATGAAAGAGGCTGCGACGAAGGTTATTGACACGCTCATACAAGAGGACATCCATGGGGCTTTCCAGAAGTTGTTGGAACGGTACAACAAGTGGATTGCAGCCGGAGGAGATTAGTTCGAAGGGGACTAGAGTTTCATGTTTGTACTATTAATAAAAGTGCCCATACGAAAAAAGTTTGGAAACTTATCGTATGCACCTCGTATCTATATATCTATATTATTTTTAAATATATTTTGTAGATAACATTTTAAAACAAGTCTGAGCTCATTTTTGTTGAGCACAGTTAAATGTTTTCACATTATCTCAAACAATTCAGTCTGGCATAAGTGCATTTTTTTATTTACACAGTAATTTTTTTAAATACACTTTTTTGTTGACACGTAGTTAAATGTAAAACAATTTTATTTCAAGCAAAATTTAGCAAAAATAAACTTTAAATATCAACTGTTCTATTTCAAGCAATTCAGTTTAGCATGTCAATAAAGTTAAATAGCTTCAAGTAATGCTTTGTATCACGAACAATTCAATTAAACATCAATTTTGTTTACACACATTTAAATGATCAAACAGTTCTATTTCAATCAATTCAGTTTAGCTTTAGTACTGTTTTTTGTTTACACACAGTTATATTTCAAGTACTTCAAACAATTCAGTTCAGCATAAGTACACAGTTTTTTTACACACAGTTAAATATAAAAAACCGTTCTATTTCAAACAATTCAATTTAGCATTAGTACAGTTGGAGTGTCAAACAGTTCTATTTGATTCATAGATAGGACCCTGTCAAGTACTGCCACACCGGGCCAAAGTGGACCTAGGAACGATGGCAATAAAGGGATAGTCTGCATTCCCCAAAGCTCCTGCATTACTGAAGCCTCACCATCAGATTTTTTAGTGTCATATCCAGGATAATCGTTGTGATGCAGTAGATGTATTCTTCAGTTCAGGCCGACTGGAGCAATGTAGATAAGGTCAACAGTATTCGTAAGCTATTCCAATCTCGCAGTGAATCATCTGGTATACTACCAGGAGGCTAAACAATGGCAATCATTGATTCATATTACACTTGTTCTTCGGGTTGTTCACGTTAACTCGTGCAAGCCCGCTGTTCGAGCACCGTCCAACAAAGGCAGACTTGAAGCTGTAAGGCCCCCGGCTTCAGCTGGGCCACCTTCGGCTGGGCGAGCTGCAATATAGTCCAGCAGGGCTCGAACTTCGGCTCGTACCCGACCTTCCTCTCCCCTAAACTCAAACTATAATCGACCTTCGGGTCATTGATCTTGTGTCAAGCCCTGTCTGGTGGGAGGCTGTAGCAAATAAGGGTCTAGTGAATCTATGACTAGCTAGGTCACCTGGCTTCGTGCTAGGAGACTTAGGAAAGGCTAACATAGTTTGAATTGCGCTTAGTAATCCCGAGACCAGCATCTTTATTATTATTGTTATTTCCTCAACGTTTCGGCCGATATGACCTCCTGCCTTCTTAAGGGGTTGGTCAACCTTGGACTTTTCTGATTCCGTTAGCCATAACCGGGTACAAGTGTTAAGTATTCCTGTATTGTATAGAGTTGAATACAAAATGGGAACCTATAATCAAGAAGGCTAGATAAGAAAATTTAAAAAAAACTTGAATATGAGCACAGGTAAAAAAAAATCATACATAATAGTAGTAATTCTAGCCAAAGTAAGAACGTTAAGTTTATAATACCCAAAAATTCACTCTGAATTGTCCAGCAGGACACATGTCGTAACTGTTATAGGCGTTGGTCCCCTGAGCTTCTAAGGAGACAATCATTTGAAGATTGCAGGTTCAATCCTCACTACAGGCGAGTAACAATACAGGGATACTTAACACTTGTACCCAGTTATGGCTAACGGAATCAGAACAGGCGACCCCCGTGGTTTCAAAAAAGCACGTAGTTCGAAGTTGCGTGAATGTTCCCGGCGGGTTTCGGGTCTTACAACATCAAACCTCCTCGATCAGTTTCCCAGTTGGACTAGATTTTATATTTCCAACTTCCTTGCCGGTAGCTCCTCCCTGCACACTGTTCGCGTCAAAGAATCTTACTCCAATGGCTTAAAAAAAAGGCTCTCTTTATGATATCTCCTATTCTCGGACCAGACATTGGCATGATGGTTATAGTGTTTGCCAATGGCCCAGGAGATCTACGTTCAATCCCAGGTCGAGTCATCCCAAAGACACAAAAATTGATACTTGATATCTCTTTGCTTAACACTCAGCATTATAAGGTACGGATCAAGCGTAAAGTGGACGAATTCAAGGAAAGGAGTAGCGCCCTCTCCTACACATTGGTGTAGTAGCTATCGAAAAAAGAGCCTTCGGGTCATCCTCGACTACGGTTGCCAACTTACTATTTTCGGACGGTAGCCAATCAGAGACTTGTGGGTTTTTTTTTCGAGAGCTAAAGTTTTTCATTAAAAACTTTCCTTTTTTCTTTTTTCTTCTCCCCCCACCGCGGAGGAAATCACTCGGTACGTAAGTCCAAGGTACCTAAAGCGTAGTTATATTCTAACTTTATCTTATTCTTGCTTTTTCTAGACACCACAACATTCAAGTCATTTTGCTGCTGAGCAATTTCCATAATTAAACATAGATTTATTCCAACTTTATCTTCTAGTAACAACATTCCAATCATTTCTCAAAGATTAGGAATTGTCATTATAGTATTTGACATTTTTGAATTGGTATCATTTTTGGCGGGGGGGGGGTTCTAACATCATTCCAGTAAATTCTTAGATAAGAAATCAGGAACACATAACCTTGTTTATTCTTTGTTATAATTCTTCAATCACGAGTTCAAATCCTGGACGAGACTGATTGCATTTCACATAGCACTAATACCCTTGGGAAAGGTGTGAATCCAATTATTCTCCCTCCAGCTATGGGTAAATAGTAGGGCAGACTAGGTTCTTCAGCCTTGTTTAGGCCACTAGTCTAGGAGAAGGAAAACTCTGAATTCAAACCAGCTAAACTCCGCTTAAAAATTGACCTTGTGTCATATCCTGCCCAAGCGGAGCGGTTGGGTAAATATGTATAATTCTTCAATCACATCATTGTATTCTTGTCTGACATAAGGAATCCTTATTATTATACAGACGTTTATTTCAACTGGTCTCTTGATCTTGTTTTTCCAGTTAAAATATTCCATCCACATCTGATGTGAGAAATCTTTTTCAGATGAAAGTTTCTTTTTACAGTTATCTGATCTTGAAATTTCTGATCACCTTCCGTTCATTTCTAACACAATGTTTGTCATTTGTAATGGTCCATAGATAGTATATATATATATATATATATATATATATATATATATATATATATATATATATATTTACCAAGGAGAGAATTGGGAAACAAAGAATAGAATCATACTAAAAAAATAGGCTAAAACAGACTGACCGATGCCAACTGCCAATTCAAAAACCTTTAGAATAACAAACAATTTTGATTGTATGATCTTGAGATACGATAGCGTCTATTATAGACTTCACAATAAGTGGCGCCACACTCAGTCCAAATCCCAACCGTGTAAGACAGAAACGCTGACCCATAAAAACGACTGTTTGAAACAGCCATAGTGCCTTGTCGACGTGGATTTGAAGATATGCATTTCGCAGATCTAAAAGCGACACACTGACTCCTTGTCGCCGCCACTCTCTTCGTTTCTGCGTTCACACTTCTGCATTGGCTGTGAAAGTATCCACAAAACCGTTTAATTTCCGGTAGTCATGCGCCGAACGTACCTTCTGCTTTTGCTCCTGCACGACCGCCATTTAGGGAATTAGACCCTTGGGTGGGCCAAGTTCTTCTTCTAAATATGGCAATAGCTCTCCATTCCGCTGCCACTGTAGGATCTCGTTCTCATAGGCATCACTGGCATGACAAGGCACCGCGTATTCGCTGGGATAGTGACCGTTCGCCCATTTCTATGACGCAGTCCATTTTTTGTTACTGCGATCATATATCACGCTAAAGTCCAGTTCGTCGATAGAGATTGCAGCACATCTGTTCAGGCCACCAAAACATGCTTCGCCTGATTCTATCAGATAAACACCACCGAGTTTATTGATCGCATAGATCCCCAACAGTAGATCGAAGCCCAACAGCTGTTTATCAAGAACTAATGCTTCAATGTTAACAGCGGGAACTTGACCAACCTCCATTTTTATTTTGCTGTGTCCTCGGCAATTCAATGTCTTTCCGTAAGCTGTTAGGACTCCTGCTGATTTCCGCTCCCTAAAGCGACACACGGCTTTACTCACCAACGTCTGTGAGCACCCGGAATCGATCAGCGCCGTGCACTCTCGCCCATCTACATGTACTTTCATGGAGGGGAGTTTCTTAGTGTTCAGTCGATCGGAGAGGAGACTAATGCTGATGCCTCCTCCCCTTTAGCGTTTCCCTGGCACTGCGATGCTATATGTCCAAGGCCAGTGCATCTGAAGCAACGTATCTCACGACGAACCTTGCGCATCCAACTGTCCGGGCTCTCTTGGCAAACCCATAAGCAGTCCTTCGCCATGTGGTTGGGACCACCACACCTATGACAGGCAAATTTTCCATCGTCATCGCGCACCTATGATTCTGAAGGTGTTCTGCGGGGCCCTCGTTGTCAGTCATGACAGCTCTCGCTCGGGTCAATAACTGTTCTGCACTCATCGTTTCCATCCTGGATGAGGCACGTAGTAGATGTTTAACGTGTTGCGGTAGTCCAAAAATGTGCATGTTAACCAACGTTCGGGCAACGGTCCCCCAACCAACCGGGCCAGTCGTCGCAGCTCAGAAAAAAACTCTTCCTCCGTCTCATCTGAGCGAAGTTTTTGAGTGACGAACTGGTCATATGCTTTAAATGCGTCAGTAGCATATGCGGTTATGAGGGTCTGCTTGATCTGTTCTGCATCTGCTTTCTGTTCTTGCTTTTACCGACAATCTCTCTCAAAGAAGGACACTTTTCTCAGCAGTTCCTAGAACCCGGATATATTGAAGTAGCACACATTCTACATCGTGCAAAGTTCACTCACAAGTTCCACATTTTCGACCCATTCGACAATGGGTATATCAGTCGCAGCACCACTAAACTCCAGAATCAGCCGAACATCAAACATCTTGCCCTCCATCGGCAAAAGGTAGTATATTGCCGAAATAGCTTCTAGTTTGAAAGTTGATTTCAATAACGTCACTGACTCTGACAATCTTGTTGCACGTGTCTACCTTCGCAACACGCCTTTTTCGAACTCAGTCGCCTGTTGCTTCCACAGCTCTTTTTATACACCTGGCATAGTCTCATTTGCATAGGAGCGCCGAGAGTCTACGTTACTCACGCGAGATAATCAAATACAAAAGCGACGTGTGTCGCCATTTTAGCTTTTTTGATAGTTAAGCAACTGAAACGTACAAAACGTTCCCACACACTAGTCAGGTAAGTCTAGATTTTCCCTAAACTTCCATATGACCGATAGACTATCGTTAGCTGTCCACGCCTTTGCTAGTCGCGTGTTGATGTCAGTCTTGGTTGATGAGACACTGCTTCCTAGGTAGGTGAGCTTGTCTGTTAGTCTCGGAGTGCTACCGTTTAGTGTGGAGATGTTATATTCCGTCTTGTGCGCATTGACATGGAGGCCGATGCCTGCAGTGGCTCGTTCCAGACTATGTAGCAGGGTTTCGGCTTGGGCGGGTGCATTTGCCAGGAGCGGCATGTCATCGGTGTTGTTGGCGTCGGTAATTGTTTTTGCAGGATACCTTCTGCTTCTTCCCATTGTTAGCTTGGAACCGTTCTCTTTGATTTTATCAATAGATGTTCTAAACACGTAGTGTAGACATATGATGAAGAGGTATGGAGCTAGTGTGTCTCCTTGCAGTACACCTACTTCAATGTCGGAGGTGCCCGTGGTGTAGTCGTTATCGCCGTAGGAAATGAACGCGGCGATACGAGTTCAAATCCTGGACGAGACCGATTGCATTTCACATTGCACTAATACCCTTGGGAAAAGTATGAATCCAATTATTCTCCCTCCAGCTATGGGTAAATAGTAGGACAGACTAGGTTCTTCAGCCTTGGTTAGGCAACTAGTCTAGGAGAAGGAAAACTCTGAATTCAAACCTGTTAAACTCCGCTTAAAAATTGACCTTGTGTCATATCCTGCCCGAGCGGAGGGGTTGGTAAATAGTACCTACTTCAATGTCGAAGTAGTCCGTGTCTCCATCCGGAGAACGGACTTAAGACCTTTTTGTTGCAACTCAATCCTCTCTGTTTGTTAATTTTACTGTTAATTTCTTTTATTGACGGTTTGTTTCTCTTGAAAATTTCTTCCGCTACCTTCCAATACCAACTCTGTAAATGTATCGATCAACAACCTCCATTCAACCCAACAAAATATTATCAGTCTGAGATTTATTCCAACGGTTACATATTGACCCTTGACCAAGCTGTCAATCAGAGATTTCTCTGCACCGGGCGCATCTGTATTAATAAGTGGAAGAAGTCACGGGATTGAGCAGAAATGTGTGGGCTTGGGAAATGATATATGCAAATGCCCACGGCAGTATTTCAGCAGTCAGTCATCAGAATCTACCAGTTGGAGTCAGAGAGTCACAGCCGGTGTGGGGTCGTGGCCCACCAGCGGCCCCCAGTTTAGTAAATTTCGTTGGGGAGAGAAGGCATAAGCTATGCAGATAACATAGCATAAAAAGAAAGAGTCATTCATTCATTATGGCTTTATAACACAACTGTTATTATGATCTTAGTTTTCCTTGTTGCCTCATTCCATCCATTATTGATATTCGCCTAGTCAGCTAGGGCTGTAGAATACACCGACTGCACCTCTACAGAGAGGTAAGACCTCCCACACAACGAGTATCTTGGATAGGACCCTAAACAATCTCATGGTGAGTTTCCAGTAATGCAGGAGCTTTTAGGAAGTGGAGTATCCCTTGATTGCCATCGCTCCACGGCCCACTCTGGCCCGGAGTGGTAGCACCTGATAGAGCCCTATTTATGGGTCAAATAGAACTAAATAGCATACTTATGCTAAAATGAATTACTTGAAATAGTACTGTTTTAATATGTAAACTACGTACTTATGCTAAAATGAATTATTTGAAATAGAACTGTTTTTGATAAGTAAACTGTACTTAAGCTAAACTGAATTGTTTGAAATAGAACAGTTCTGACATTTAACTGCTTGTAAACAGAAACAATACTTATACTGAACAAAATTGTTTGAATCAGAACTGTTTGACTAACATGAATAGGTTAAAATAGAAATGTTTTTGACAATTAAACTGTGTACTCATGCTAAATTGAATTGTTTGAAATAGAACTGTTTGTTTGTAAAAAATGGATTTGTCATTGAATAAACTACAAAGGTTGATGTGCCACAAAAACTACAAAAGGTTGATATTTCTGGCATGATTATTAGAAACAGATTCATTCCAACTGCTATTATAATCCTAGTTGTTCATGTCCAGCCATTGTATTTATTTGTGGAATGATTATTAGACACAGGTTTATTTCAACTACTATTATGATCCTAGTTTTTCAAGTCAATTCATTCCATTCATTTTGACATGTTTATCAGACAAAGGTTTATTCTAAATGCTATTATGATATAACAGGTTAGAGAGGGGCAGCGCAGATTTTAGAAGAATATAATCAGAGATCTGAGTTGGGTTGGGTTGGGTTTTATGGCATATCAACCATTGTAGGTTATTTAATGCCAAATCCATTTTTATGTAAATAATCTGTTATATTTAAAACAATTCAGTTTAGCATAAGTACACAGTTTAATTGTCAAAACCATTTCCATTTCAAACTATTCAAGCAGTTATATGTAACTATTCAGTTAAGTGTAAATACAGTTTTAATGTCAAAAACAGTTCCATTTCAAATAATTCAGTTAAGCATAAGCACACAGTTTAAATGTAAGTACAGATTAATTGTCAAAATCATTTCTATTTCAAGCTATTCAGTTTACTCAAACAATTCAGTTTAGCATAAGTATGCTGTTAGTTCTATTTAACCCATAGATAGGGCCCTATCAGGTGCTACCACTCTGGGCCAGAGTGGACCTGGGAGCGATGGCAATGAAGGGGTACTCCACATTCCCCAAAGCTCCAGCACTGCTGGAACCTCACCATCAGATTGTTTAGTGTCATATACAGGACACTCGTTAGTGGGGGGGGGTCTTACCCCTCTGCAGAGAAGCAGTCGGTGTATTCTACAGCCCCAGCTGACTGGGCAATCAGAGATTTGAGCGAGAGAAATCTGAAAATGATATTATTAGCAAAGAAACATGGACAGTTCAGGTTTTAGAAGAATAAAACCGGTGCATTTTTTTAAAGATTGATACAGTATATTGTCAAAATGGGGAGGAACGAGGAATATTATTTAATTTTTAGCTAGATGAAGAAAACAATACAATTGCATACGAAATTGTTTTTTCTAACCATAGAAAGAAAGAAAGGAAAGCTCATATCTATTTTGTTATTGGAAAGACAACGAGGCAAAACAATAGCAGAGCTGGAGTTATGGTCATGAAGAGGTCAGCCAAGTGTAAACCGATTGTATGGGGAAAATCAAACTTTGAGAAAGGGAAAACTTTTACTTAATTTTGGAATAATTTTGGAGTAATTTGCTGGATGTATGGGTCATGTGATGAGGGCTCTGCTCCCTGCAGCGAGCAGGTCCCAGGGCGACACATGGAGTTGAGAGGAAACCTTTCTCCCCTCTTGAGTATCAGATACAGGGATTTACCATTGAGGTAGCAGAAAGCAACCTTGAATGGAATCAATTACCGAAGATTAATTAAGGAAAAGGCCGTTGATGAGAAACACCAACTTGGAAATAAGAGAAACCATTATATAAACTCAGTTTTTGCTGATGAGACAGTCACAGAGAGTTGCAGAGTTGAAGAGAGTGAGTCGCCGAGCCAGAACACAGTTGAAGAGAAAGAGTAGTGAACCCCTAACACTCTACATTTGAAGCCTTGACCCAGACCTTCAGAAACAGAGAAATGAGTATCACAAGTTAATAACAGGAACTTGATGAACAGAAAACTTAGCTGAACTGGTTAACGTAGAACGATTTAGTTAATTTTTGAGAGACTGTGTTTACTACAACAACTTGAATAGCCACTGGGATAAACGGGGCCAAGTCTCTGAATAGCATAACCTCACTCAACGAGGAAAGGGACTTGTATGATCGTTTTTGAAAAGAGAACTGAATTATTTCTTTAACGGACTTTGTTATTTTGTTGTCAACTAAACTTTGCTTTGATTATTGAGAACTCTGTATTGTTTTATCTCTGGCATTGAATTTATTTTTTCTTTGAAGGATAAACCCTGTCTAATCTGTTTGATGATCGGTGAAAGGAGACGTTCAATTCCTCATTAGAGCAGTGACCCGTCGGTGATCTAGGCGGTCGATGGGGTGACATTGGTCCTAGTTGTTCTTGTTACATCATTCCATCCATTTCTGATATGATTATAAGATATTGGTTTATTTCAACTTCTTTTAGGATCCTAATTGTTCTTGTCAAATTATTCCATCCATTTCTGCCTAAAGGAATTATCATTATTAGATACATTTCTGACTTAATTATCAGACTCAGGTTTATTTCAACAACTACTTGATCTTGAAAATTATGGTTACATCATCCCATATCTTTCTGATTAGAAGAATTATCCTTTTTAGACTGCTATATTTCTACTGCTATACCAGTCTTGGATTTTCTAGTCAAATTATTCCATCCATTTCTGCCTTAAGGAATTATCATTATTAGACTCACTTTTATTTCAGCTGCGATCATTTTCTTGGTTATTTCCAATCACAGCATTCCATCCATTGTTCATTTTGTCAAGGACAGGCACCGTCATTGAATGGCGGCAGTCTCCAGGTCGGAGAACGTGTGAGCACATCAGCTGTCATCAGTCATTGGGTACATGGGTCTGACAATCTAAAATGTCATGAACCTTGCTCGTGCAGGCAGAGTGACCTGTAGAGTTCGGGTGAGATTTTAATATAATCACGCATGGGCTTTCACGTGCTGCACTACTGTTTCACTGGTGATCATTGAACCTTCGAATTGATCCATCAAATCGTTATATAAGGTTTGGTTTGGTTTGTCGATTTTATGGCATATCAACCTTTGTAGGTTATTTAATGCCATATCCATTTATATATAAATAATCAGTTCTATTTCAAACAATTCAGTCTAGCATAAGTACACAGTTTAATTGTCAAAAACATTTCTATTTCAAACTATTCAAGCAGTTATATATAACAATTCAGTTTAGTATAAGTACAGTTTCAATGTCAAAAATAGTTCAATTTAAAACAATTCAATTTAGCATAAGCACGCAGTTTAAATGTAAGTATAGTTTAAACATCTCTATTTAGAGCTATACAGTTTAGTCAAGCAATTCTAATTCAGCTAATTCAGTTTAGTATAAATACAGATTTTGTTTACACACTATTATATGTCAGAACAGTTCTAAGTTAAACAATTTAGTTTGGTGTGAATACAGTTTCAATGTCAAAAAACAGTTCTATTTGAAATAATTCAGTTCAGCGCAAGCCTGCGGTTCAAAATGTAAGCACAGTTCAATTGTCAAAAACATTTCTATTTCAAGATATTCAGTTTAGCATAAGTATGCCATTAGTTCTATTTAACCCACAGATCGGGCCCTACCAGGTGCTACCACGCCGGGCCAGAGTGGACCTGGGAGTAATGGCAATAAAGGGGTACTCCGTATTCCCCAAGGTCCCAGCATTGCTGGAACCTCACGATCAGATTCTTTAGTTTCACTCGTTGGGGATGTCTTACCCCTCTGCAGAGGTGCAGTCAGTATATTCTACAGCCCCAAGTAGCGAGATTTTGGCAGTTCAAGACAGGTTTCCAAACAGGTTTAACAGAGGTCTACGATGCTCCGACCCATGTCATACTCCAGCCTGACAGCAATTCGACTGATATGAAAGTATCAACAGGCCAACAATGACAACGCTGCTGTCATCGCCAAGAAGAGAAGAGAGAACCTTTTCTACGTACGTTAGCTGAAGTGCACGGAGGGTAAGTTTGATCGTGATAAAAAAAGAGAAGGCGAGGAAGAACGCTATTGAACAAACTTTTTCAACTATAGTCCGCTGTAGTCCCCAAGAATAAAGATGACTACAAATTTCTTCCTTGAAATTCAAGTTTTGAGTGTTTCTCTTTTTTTTTTTTTTGCTAATTCCTTTCTTTTAGACACAATGTTTTTTGGTCCTATGCAATTTGAAGAATTGCTATTATTTCACACAAATTTGTTTGAATGGTGATGCTTACCTTGCCAGTTTATATCATCCTATCCACTTCTTATATGAAGAAAAATGATTAGAATCAGGTTTATTCCAACAGCTATCCTGATCTTAGTTTTTCCAGTTAAATCATTCCACCAATTTCTTATTTGAAGAATTGCTATTATTATATCCAAGTTTATTTTAACAACTATCCTTACCTTGTTTTGCCATTTACATCCTTCCATCCATTTATGATATGAAGAAATATGATCATTAGACCCAGATTTATTCCAACAGCTATCCTGATCTTAGTTTTTCCAGTTAAATCATTCCACTAATTTCTTATTTGAAGAATTGCTATTATTATATCCAAGTTTATTTTAACAGCTATCCTTACCTTGTTTTGCCATTTACATCCTTCCATCCATTTATGATATGAAGAAATATGATCATTAGACCCAGGTTTATTCCAACAGCTATCCTGATCTTAGTTTTTCCAGTTACATCATTCCACCAATTTCTTATTTGAAGAATTGCTATTATCATATCCTAGTTTTTTTTAACAGCTATCCTTACCTTGTTTTGCCATTTACATCCTTCCATCCATTTCTGTTATGCAGAATTACCATTATTAGATAGAAACTTTTCCAACTTTTAAGCTCATCTCAATTTTTACTGTCACAATATTCCATTGATTTTTGACATCCAAAATTATCATTATTCGATGCAGAATTATTCCAACTGATATGTTGATCATGAATTTTCAGGTGACAATACGCCATTGATTTCTTATGAGAGGAATTATTATTAGTTGACAGACATTTATTCCAAGTGATATCCTTATCTTAGTTTTCCAGTCAAATCATTCCATCAATTACTGATATGCCAATTTGTGATTACTATAGATGGATTTATTTGTATAGCACTCCTCATTTTGGTATTTCTAGTCAGAACATTGCATCCATTTTTTTTTGTATGCTGAATTATCGTTATAAGGAAATTGGCTTGTTGGTTAGGACTGTTGAATACACTGATTGGTTCTCTGCAGAAAAAGTAAGACCCCAAACCCCCAACAAGTGTCCTGAATATGGCACTAAACAATCTGATGGGGAGATTCCAGTAATTTTGGAACTTTGGGGAATGCTGAATAGTCCATCACTTTCATTGCTCTAAGGTTCACTCTGGCCTGGAGTGGTAACACTTGATAGGGTCCTATCAATGGGTCAAATAGAACTAAACTAAATTGTTTGAAATAGAACTGTTTTTATTCATCAAATTGGATTTGGCATTAAATAACCTACAATGGTTGATATGCCGTAAAACCAAACCAAACCGAACCAAACCATTATAAGATAGATTTTCATTCCAGCAACGATCCTGATGCTGCTTTAATTCAGTTACATCTTTCCATCCATTTTAAGATGTGGAATTTTATTTATTATTGATTTTCTTGAACTGACATTCTTCATTTTTTTGTGAATAATGTCCTTTCTGAGATGAAGAATGATCAAAAAATTTCACAGAGTGAGTTCATCTTGTATCCTTAATTTTAGTTTCAGTTTCTTTGTTAAATGGCATATATATCTTTGTCAGTAATTTAATACCAATACCATCATTGTAGAAAAGCAGCATTAATGCTATTTGACTCATAAGCTGTCGGATAAGACGGTTTAAACCCTTTCCCAATGGTATTAATCCAGAAGTGAACATGATGATGTGATTACAGTCTAAACTCATTTACTTCAAAGTCCCAGTGCAGCATTTGCCCAATCGGCTGGGGCTTTAGAATACACCAACTGCTTCTCTGCAGAAGGATAAAGCCCTCCCCACTGAGTGTCCTGGATATGACACTAAACAATCTGATGGTGAGGTTCCAGTAATGCTGGAGCTTTGGAGAATGTGGAGTACCCCTTCATTACCATCCCTCCCAGGTCGACTCTGGCCCGGAGTGGTAGCACTTGATAAGGGTCCTATCTCTGGCTTAAATAGAACTAAACCGAGCTTCTTTCACTATACTGATTTTTGCATTTAAACTGCGTATTTATGCTTAACTGAATAGTTTAAAATAGAACTGTTTTGATATTGGAACTGCGTACTAGTGCTAAACTGAATTGATTGAAATAGGACTGTTTTGAAGTCTAAACTGTGTACTTATGCTGAACTGAATTATCTGAAATAAAACTGTTTGACATTTAACTCTGTGTATTGCCCAGTCAGCTGGGGCTGTTGAATACACTGCCTGCACCTCTGCAGAGGGGTAAGACCCCTCCTAATGAGTGTCCTGGATATGATACTAAACAATCTGATGGTGAGGTTCCAGCAGTGCTGGAGCATTAGGGAATGCGGAGTACCCCTTTATTGTCATCACTCCCAGGTCCACTCTGGCCCAGAGTCGTAGCACCTGATAGGGCCCTATCTATGGGTTAAATAGAACTAACACCATACCTATGCTAAAATGAATTGTTTGAGTAAACTGAATAGCTTGAAATAGAAATGATTTTGACAATTGAACCAGACTTACATTTAAACTGTGTGCTTATGTTTAACTGAATTATTTGAAATTGTACTGTTTTTTGACATTAAAACTGTATTTACACTTAACTGAATTGTTACATATAACTGCTTGAAAAGTTTGAAATGGAAATGGTTTTGACAATTAAACTGTGTACTTATGCTAAACTGAATTGTTTTCAATAGAACAGATTATTTACATAAAAATGGATTTGGCATTAAATAACCTACAAAGGTTGATATGCCATAATACCCAATAAACCAACCAACCAAACCAGTGCAGCATACTAGATTCTTCATTCTTATAGTCAAATCTAATCAACTTGTGTGAATTGTTTCAGTCACAACATACCAGCCATATATCTGCTGAGCTATTTCCCTTATTAAACACAGATTTATTCCAACTTTCTCTTCAGATTCTTTGTTCAGGTCACAATATTCCAAATATTTCTCTGCGGAACGATTTCCATAAATAGTCACAGACTTATTCCAACTTTATCTTATTCTGGTTTCTTCTAGTAACAATGTACCAACCATTTCTAAAAGATTAGGAATTTTCATGATACTATTTGATATATTTTAAAAATTGGTTTCATTGTTCATGTTGTTCTCACAACATTCCAGTAATTCCTAAGATGAAGAATTGTTTTTTTTTAATAATTCTTCAATCACATCATTGCATTCTTGTCTAATATAAGGAATCATTTTTAGTACCCAACCATTTATTTCAAATATTCTCCAGATCATATTTTTTTTTAGTTAAAACATTCCATCCACATCTGATGAGAGAAATCATCATTTTTAGACACAGATTTATTTAAACAGTTTGGAATTTCTGGTCACATCATTTCATCCATTTCTAACATAGGGTTTATTATTATTTGTTTGATGTTTATTCCATCTGCTATTATGATCCTAGTTGTTCTTGCGAAATCATTCCATCTATTTTTGGCATGATTATTTGACAAAAGTTTATTTCAACTGCCACTATCATCCTCATTGTTCTAGCCAAAAGTATCAATCCATTTCTGGCATGATTATTAGACACAGGTTTATTTCAACTGCTATTATGATTCTAGTTGTTCTTGTCCAATCATTCTATCCATTTCTGGCCTGATTATTAGACACACTGCTATTATGTTCCTAGTTTTCCCTGTCAAATCATTCCATCTATTTCTGGCATGATTATTCAACACAGGATTATTTCAACATCAATATCATCCCAGTTATTCTAGCCAAAAGTTTCAATTCATTTCTGGCAAGATTATTAGACACAGATTTATTTCAACAGCTGTTATTATTCTAGTTGTTCTTGTCCAATCATTCTATCCATTTCTGGCAGTGTTATTAGACAGAGGTTTATTTCAACTACTATTAAGATCCTAGTCGTTCTTGTCCAATCATTCTATCCTTTTCTGGCCTGATTATTAGACGCAGGTTTATTTCCACTGCTATTATGTTCCTAGTTTTTTCCTGTCAAATTATTCCATCAATTTCTGGTCTGGTTATTAGAGATGGGTTTATTTCACTTGCTACTTGATCTTGAAATTAGTGGTCATATTTTTTTATCTGTTCTTGATTTGAGGTTTTATCATTTTTAGACTTTTTTCTTCACCTACTTTCCAGATCTTAGATTTTCTCATCCCATCATACTGTCCTTTTCTGCTTTGAGGGATCTTAATCATCACACACTTTGATTTGAACTGTTATCATTTTCTTGGTTATTTTCATTCAAACCATTCCATCGATTTCAGATATTACAAATAATCATTATTAGATCCTTTTCTTTGATGAGGAAATACTCATAATTTACACAGATGTTACACACCGGGTCCTTATATTAATTGGTTTAGTCACAATATTTCAGACATGTCAAAGATGATGAATATTTATAACTAGACTGAGGTTTATAGCAGATTTTTGACCTAATTTTATTTCTTCTTGTTGCAACTTTTTTTAAAGAATCCTAATTTTCATTAGACACTGATTATTCAGTCTTTTCTTAGCATTTTAAATGATCGTGTCTTGACTTGCAGACCTTTTCGATATGTACTTCCTCTTATTAGACCCTGATTTATTTTACCTTTTATAATCATCTCGGTTGTCCAGGATTCAACAATTACTGCTTGTGACAATCCTCTTGACTGTTCTAGTCCCACCATCCCAACCTTTGAAAAGATGCCTTGACATTGATTTATTCTGGCCTATATAACCATCTTGCTTGTTCAACTCTCAATACTCCAGCTTCATATTGCCCAGTCAGCTTGGGCTGTAGAATACACTGACTGCACCTCTGCAGAGGGGTAAGACCTCCCCACCTAATGAGTGTCCTGGTTATGACACTAAACAATCTGATGGTGAGGTTCCAGCAGTACTGGAGCTTTGGGGAATGCAGAGTTCCCCTTCATTGCCATCGCTCCCAGGTCCTCTCTGGCCCAGAGTGGTAGCACCTAGTGGGGTCCTATCTATTGGTTAAATAGAACTAACAGCATACTTATGCTAAAATGAATTGTTTAAACGAATAGGTTGAAATAGAAACGTTTTTGACAATTAAACCGTACTTACACTTAAACTGCATACTTATGCTTAAATGAATTATTTCAAATAGAACTGTTTTTTGACATTAAAACTGTATTTACACTTGACTTAATTATTACATATAACTGCTTGAATAGTTTTAAATGGAAATGTTTTTGACAATTATACTGTGTACTTATGCTAAACTGAACAGATTATTTACATAAAAATGGATTTGGCATGAAATAACCTACAAAAGTTGATATGCCATAAAACCAAACAAACCAAACCAATCCAGCTTCATAGAAGATGTTCAAATTCTAATTATCAGACACTGATTTATTTTCCCTTTTATGATAATCAATCTTGTTCTAGTTCCAAATTTTGTTGTATACCCATAATGATAACAATCACAACAGTAATACAAGTACATATTCATATACAAATACAAGCGGTCTCTTTCATTTCAGATATGAACAGGTTTAATAATTTCTGGGTTTGGTCCATGGTGAAATGCAGAGAGAGACTTAATTCTTAAAAGTCTTTGTGTAATATTATGGATGGGCGCTGTCGTCAATCAGTGAAGGTGTCATGAGACTAGCGCGTGCGGGCAGAATGACCTGAAAAGTTAGACGTGATTTTAAAATAATCTCAGATGAATTATCACATGTTTCACGACAGTTTCACTGGTGACATCGAACATTCGGGGATCTTCAATTTGTTCCCCAAAATCTCTATATAAGATAACAAGTCAGGAGATTTTGGAGAGTTGAAGACAGCTTTCAAAACAGGCGAGTCAAAGGTTCCGAGGCCCCAACCCATCCCACCCAGTCTGCTATGACAGGCGTATGTCAACAGCCAGCTCTCACCCACACTACCATCACCTACAAGAGGAAGAGAGAAAAAGAACTTAACTAAAAGGAACTTTTTGAGAGCAGCGATCATAGCCCTAAGGGAACAATAAACGACTACTATATTTTCTTCCCTTACCTTCAAGTTTGAGTATTTCTTTTTCTGCGGACTTCATTCTTTATAGCACAACACGTTGCTCCTATGTTACATTTATTAACCATACTATGCTGACCTCATCCCAACACGCGGCACATCTTGTGATGTTTAAGATCTCAATTCATCTCTGCTGGTCGAGATCTGAAAAACCCAACCACACGCATGAACAGTCAAAAACCCAACTCATGCTTTTAAATGGTTCAATTATTTGGTATTGATTTATCCGAGCTTTTAATATCAATATTGCTTGTTCGAGTATTAACATTCCAGATCTTTAAAAAATACCAAGTTCTTATCGTTGACACTGAATTACTCTTTTGTAATCCTCTTGATTGTTCGAGTCTCAACATTTCAGTCTTTTAATAATGCTTACTTTCCATCTGAATACTCAACCTTTTATAAATATTTTGGTTGTCAGACTTGCAATATTCTAGGATCTTAAAAGATGCCTAGATCCCATTCTACACTGATTATTGGTTTATTCTAACATTCATAATTATCTTGGATATTCATGCCTCAAGATTCCAGCCATTAAAAAGATCCCTAGTCACCAATATGAGACGATGATTTATTCAATCTTGGGACTGTTATATAGCAATACTTGAAGCCATTAAACTGCGTACAAAAAAGAGCTAAGGCTTGTTTAAAAATGTTATCTATAAAATGTGTTTACTAATCATATACGTATATATATATATATATATATATATATATATATATATATATAGTATTTATGTATTAATAGGATTTGGTATTAAATTACCTACAATGGTTGATATGCTATAAAACCCAACCAAACAAAATTGCAAATTTAATATATATGTATGAACAAGATTTGGCCTTAAATAACCTGGTAGGGTTGTCGTCATGGTGTAATGGTTAAAGAGCTGGACTGCAGAATCGTGGTAAACAAGTTCAAACTCCAGTCGCACTATCACCTTCACATTTGGGCAAATACCCTCGGGAAAGGTATGAACCCCCTCATCCTCCCAGCTATAGGTTAAATAGCTTCAAGGCTGTTCTTCTATGATAGCTTTGGCATTAAATAACCCATGAAAGTTGATATGCCATTAAACAAAGAAACCAAACCTTAAATAACCTACAATGGTTGATATGCCACTATCATAACCAAATTAAACCATATATATGTAGTATTTATGTATGAAGAGGATTTGGTATTAAATAACCTACAATGGTTGATATGCTATAAAACCCAACTAAACAAAATCATATATATCTAATATATATATATAAAGCATTTGACATGAAATCACCTGGTGGTGATGTCCTCGTGGTGTAATGGTTAAAGCGATGGACTGCGGAATCGTAGTAAACGGGTTCAAACACCAGTAGCGCTATTAAGTTCATTTTTGACAAATACTCTTGGGAAAGGGATGAAACCCCACATCCTCCCAGCTATGGGTTAAATAGCTTCATGGCTATTCTTCTATGATAGCTTTAGCATAAATTAACCCACGAAGGTTGATATGCCATTAAACAAAGAAACCAAACCTTAAATAACCTGCAATGGTTGATATGCCACTAACTCAACCAAACCAATCCATATATCTTTAGTATTTATGTATAAGGAGGATTTGGTATTCAATTACATACAATGATATGCCATAAAAACCAACCCATCCAAATCATATCTATTTAATCTATATGTATAAAGAGGATTTGGCTTTAAATAACCTACAATGGTTGATATGCCATAAAACCCAAGCAAGCCAATTCATATATATTTAATATATATGTATAAAGAAAATTTGGCATTAAATAACCTACAATGGTTGATATGCCATAAAACCCAACCAAACCAAATCATATATATTTAATCTATATGTATAAAGATGATTTGGCATTAAATAACCTACAATGGTTGATATGCCACAAAACCCAACCAAGCCAAATCATATATATTTAATCTATATGTATAAAGAGGATTTGGCATTAAATCACCTACAATGGTTGATATGCCATAAAACCCAACCAAGCCAAATCATATATATTTAATATATATGTATAAAGAGGATTTGGCATTAAATAACCTACAATGGTTGATATGCCATAAAACCCAACCAAACTAAATCATATATATTTAATATATATGTATAAAGAGGTATGGCATTAAATCACCTACAATGGTTGATATGCCATAAAACCCAAGCAAGCCAAATCATATATATTTACTATATATGTATAAAGATGATTTGGCATTAAATAACCTACAATGGTTGATATGCCATAAAACCCAACCAAGCCAAATCATATATATTAAATCTATATGTACAACGAGTATTTGGCATTAAATAACCTACAATGGTTTATATGCCATAAAACCCAACCAAGCCAAATCATATATATTCAATATACATGTATAAAGAGGATTAAGTATTAAATAACCTACAATGGTTGATATTCCATTAAACCAAATAAACCAACCAACCAACCAGTAGTATTTCTATGTTATATACACTAAAATATTCCTGTCTAAAACTAATCAAATTAACTAATTTTCATGTGTTTGGGGGAAGACCTTGTTGTATAATGGCTAAAGTGGTAATTTACTGAGCTTTTTGCTTAGATGTGGTTCAAGGCCATATAAAAGGGGCACCCAAAGAGACTCAAACTTACTTGTGTAGGTTTGCTAGTCGAGCTTGCTAACCATTACCCCACCAGAGACGCCTTGCATAAGTGCTAAAGTGGAGGTGCCCGTGGTGTAGTCGTTATCGTCGTAGGAAATGGACACGGTGACACGAGTTCAAACCCTGGAAGAGACTGATTGCATTTCACATAGCACTAATACCCTTGGGAAAGGTATGAATCCAATTATTCTCCCTCCAGCTATTGGTAAATAGTAGGGCAGACTGAGTTTTTCGGCCTTGGTTAGGCAACTAGTCTAGGAGAAGGAAAACTCTGAACTCAAACCTGTTAAACTCTGCTTAAAAATTGACCTTGTGTCATATCCTGCCTGAGCGGAGAGGTTTGGTAAATAAGATAATGGCTAAAGTACTTTAGTGTGAAATCACAGTAAGCTAATTTAAACTCCAGTTGGGCTACTGCCTTCATTTTGGGGGTTCATAATTTAGGGAAGGTATGAACTGCCATTGTTATGGGGTAAATAGTAACACAATTATTATTCTACTAGGTTGGCTTTGACATGCGTATAGAAAGAAAAAGAATTGTTGACACCTCTAAATAGCAATGTGATTATTTGTCGCTGCCTCCCACCATACAGGACTTGATACAAGGTCAAAAGCCCGGAGGCCAATTAAAGTGGAGATAAAGGGGAGGAGAAGGTCGGGAACGAGCCGAGACTTGAACCCTGCTGGTCTGTGCTGTCTCATTGACCCACTCAGTGCAATATGGGTCTAATGAGGCAAGCAGTTCCACGAATCCAAAATTGGATCAGGGCACGTATGCCGGGTTATGGTTCGAACTAGACAGCAAGGTCTAGTGCCATACATAGGGGACAGAGGTTGCAGCTCGCCCACTAGAAGGTGGCCCAGCCGAAACTGGGGGCTTTTCAGTCACAAATCTGCCATTGATTTCGATCTCCCATCCGGCACGAATGCCAGACGGCCCAGCCAAAAAGGCCGTTGGATGCAATGTGATTGATTCATTCTAACGGCATGTTTAACATTCTCCGGTAATTTCATGCCTCAAGCTAAGGGAATTACTTTCAATTTATGTTCAGATTTACATTTTTGGAGTATTTTTTATGGAAGAGGTATATATATATATATATATATATATATTTGGACCAACAAAAAAAAGTTTTTTTACATATATAAAGTATCATAGATTAAAAGAAAAAAAATATATATACAAATACATGAACACGAATACCCACGCAGAAGTAAAAAAGTGAGAAAGAGAGAAACAACACCTCCAGAGACAAAAATCTAACCCGGACAATTTACGCATTAATGCGACCTGGAAACTCAAAGATAAAAATCTTGGAACTAAAAAGAACAACAACCTTATCAAATCAGTTACCACTATATAAAGACAACACTACCATCGAACATTATAAACTTCCTGATGAAAGTGTTAACACTTGAACCACGTGCAGGAGAAAAACAAATAACTTAGAAAAGAAATCTACGTGTGGACTTATTCATTTTAATATATTGTATAAGATTCTTTGAAATACGAATAATCTTTGAACAGATCTTTTTGACTCCTAGACAGGATCCGAACACGTACTACCACATCATGTCGGAATGAACCTGGGAGTAATGCCAAAATTGCATGGCAGTTAATTTTTTCTGATCAATTCTAAACAAGATCTTCAAATTGTGAATTGAATTACCACAACCAAAAAATCCGGTGAACAATTGCACGTGACATTTGACCTTATTATGTATCATCAGTTGCGTATACCGTGATCTCTTCCACTGGAGATAGAACCATCAACCACAGAACACAGAACCGAAACTCTACCACTGAGCCTTCAGTCCACATCGCACACAAGTGGCCCCAAATCAACTAGTCATGATAATTTCACAGCCAATTAACCTGACTGTATCTTGCAAGTTACATCCGTACTCTTTATAGAGAACACGGTCACCTCCAGGGCCACGTCTTCCCAGGAAAATTGGAAATACGCATTTGCGTAATTATTATAACCTTAAGGGCAAGGATATAGATGTAAATTCTCTTTTTTATGTAGGAAAATGTTTTAATATTACTTCTAATCTTTCTGGTCGAGGTAATTCCATTCACAATATAATTCCTCTACTTAAAAAACGAAAATGTACATCGAGATCTTCAAAGATTAGAAGTAATATTAAGATATTTTTCAGATATTTAGACTCCAGTTCTGTAATAGAATTTTGTAATATTCCAATTTTTAACTCCAAAAATTAAATCCTTTGAATATTGCTGTCTGTTTAAATAATTATGAGAAGTAGTGTCAACCACTTGGTAAAATATAGTTCATTTCAACAGTCAATAGTCACTTATATATTTGTATTGCTAACAACTTTGAGAGACCAACTAATGGATTATTCATTTCATATTCCATAAATTGGATGCAACGGAATGTCTTACTTCTGTTCAGCATTTGCATTGAAAAGGTCGAAAGCTTTAAACAGGTAGTTGAATCAATGAAAAATAAGGAGGGGGCGAAAATGTCTATAATCATTCAGGATGTAACCAGCTTAATGACTCAAATTGATTGCTTATTTTCAATAGCAGTCTTTATCTGACCTTCAAGTAGCGAACGCAAAAGAGAGAGAAATCATTCATTTTCTCATTTACCATAAGTAATACCCTATATAAAAGAAACTTTTCACATTAAGAACTTCAGGTATCAGTAAAACTTAGGTGCCTAAGCGCTGTAAGGACAATGTCCTTCCACCAGACCAATGAAACTGTCCGTATGACTAGTACCAGAAGAGTACATGTCTGTCTAGTTCCTGTGAGTGTAATATAATGGCCGAGGGATTTCGTTTTATATATCTTGCTTTTGGGTTAAACCTAAAGGCAAGATATATAAAACGAAATCCCTCGGCTGAGAACCTTTCGGCTCAGCACATGGGTTAGTTAGGTGCAAACTTGAGCACAGGTATTGACGCGCGCGCGGGGAGGATGAGTCGTTCACAGTTGTCAAAATAAAAATCCCAGATAAGACTTGGGGATGTGAATGACGCCATGCACCAGAAGCGCGCGCGGAGGATTTTGGGGGATTTGAAAAAGTCAGAAGTTGAGAACTATACTCCGAACGGGAAGAGTCCACTTTCGGGGCTCGCAGAGGCCAGACGAATTTGTGCGCGACGGGCCCCGCACGTAATGGGGGGGGGGCAGATGGAAAGGTCATCATAGAAAGATTGTGCATCTCTCTTCCTTATGTCGAAACCTTTAACTCAAAGTTAATAAAAGGTTTCGTACCTGAACTAAGAAGTCGCTACGTGTTTTTCGTGTTTCGGGATTCCTATATTCTATGTATATATGTTATGAACATTATGTACGTTTCACATGTCCGTATAATGGGTATGGTACACTGACAGCATGGATTTTCTTGACTCTCTCTTACCATCCTGTACTAAAAAGTCGTTACGTGTTTTTCGTGTTTCGGGATTCCTATGTTCTATGTATATATGTTATGAACATTCTATGTACGTTTCACATGTCCGTATAATGGGTATGGTACATGAGTACAAAGTTCTTCTACCAGACCAATGATCTTGCCAACATGACTAATACAAGGAAAATACTTTGCTGTCTTAGAGCAACAAATACCACCATAGATATAAACATGAAATTTTACTAAAAAGAAAAAATGGAACGGTGCCATGAATAAATAATGGTGTAAAAATACCCAAAAACAAAACAAAAAACAATAAATGCATGATAATGATCTAGGACATCTTTCCATCAGCAGATTAACATCTGACAGAGACTGACTGCTTGATTGATTGATTTTAACGGCATGTCAAACTGCCAAGGGTTAATTTATGCCAAGAGGTACCCCCACGACCAGGGAGTTTTCTGAGTATGATACTAAACTGCATCTGATGGTCAGAACTTGAGTTTTGCAAAATGTAGAGTACTTTTTCATTGCCATCACTCACAGATCTACTCTGGCACGGAGTGGTCGTACTTGTTAAGATCCTATCAATGGGTTAATGTTGTATATCCATGACCAACTATACAAACACATGCATATACATGCAGAACACAACGACACACAATAAAGGCAAGCGACACAGTTCTCTAGAAAAATATACCTCTCACTTTATTGAAAGGTTGTGTGTGAGAGGGAGTTGGAGACCGAACAGGACTGCAACATATTGACCCTAACTCTATTGGCCATAACCGCGTTTCTTTCCCGTTCTCCTGGGCTGCTCAACCGGGGGTCTGGGGGCCCAGCCTCTCTGGGACATGTTCCTCAATATAGCATCTTCTCAGCAATTTGTCTGATGTCCCAACTGCTCAATTGGGGGCATGAGGGCTCCCTCTGTTGGGTGATGGCTTTCTCTACCGTTCTTGTCTCCAACTGGACTGGTCTCCAAACTGTACTGAGTTATATAATAGTTCAACGCCCACCTTCCTCTTGTGGGCATCACAAATTGCACTCATTCAACCCATACACGGTCAAGTTTATACACTGGTATTCCTCGACCGGACACACCTGTTATTTACACAGGTGCATTTCCTATTTTGGCAGTCCGTTGGGTCGTTAAATATAATTGTTCAATCATTTATGAGAGCTCATTATTATCATTAGTTATTTGAACCCATACACTTGTGTAAAAAATTATTTGCATTAGATAAGAATACTTGATAAATAGCATTACTAATTTTAAGTAGCAATACCCGAAAATTTTTTTAACTTTGTGTTAATACATGATAAGTATTTGATAGGATTATTAGTGTCATATGGGAGCACTTAAATCTTTTCCACTGTATGCCAAGAACTAAGCTCTAACAACCCGTTTGAAAATAAACTTCAAACTATTCGCTTAGGACTGGCATTTATACAAATAGATTTGGTATTGAATAAATCATAAGGGTTGATTTGCCATAAAACGCCAACCAACTAAAAAGATCTCATTATACATACCAGAATATTTCCCATTTTATGAATACAATATAATAAAATTGGTATTCGAAAGAATACATAAACGTATTGCAACTGCTAGAATCATACATATGTTGTTCCATGAACAAGCAGTATATGAAAGGGGCGCAAGAAAGTAAACGGCTTACCTGATAATAAAAGGAAACGACTCCACACCAAAAAAAAGCAAGAAGCAGAAGATATCCCATGAAAACTATTACTGGTGTAAACTACGCAGATGATCAAGCACTTCTTGCAAATACACATGCTCAAGCCTAATCTCGGCTGCATAGCCTAGAGCAAGTAGCAAGAGACGTTGGTTTTTACGTGAACTCTGATGGGGTTCATATGTTGTGATATATCCAACTGGTGAACATTAATGGGTATGTCCCATTCCTCACAAATATGCTGGACACTATTGTGAGGTTGCCCAGTTGGCTGGGGCTTTAGAATACTGCGACTACAACTCTACAGAAGGGTTAGAACCCCCACCCATCCACAATGGGTTTCCTGGATATGACAAGGTCCTATCTATGGGTCAAATAAGACTAAACTGTGTACTTATGCTAAACTGAATAACTTAAAATAAAACTGTTTTGATATTGAAAATGTTTTTACGCTAAGCTGAATTGTTTGAAATAGAACTGATTATTTGAAAAAATGGATTTGGCATTAAATAATCTAAAAACTTTGATATGTCGTAAAACCCAAACAAGCAACCAACCAACTATTGAGAGTGGATGGTTTTTGCTGACTAAGTAGTCACCATTAGCAATGGGTACCTTCTTCACGCCACCGGCATTATTGTATTTTGTTAATATTATAAAGATTTCCATTTATTTCAAACCTCTGTTTTTGGTTATTTCTTATTCAGAAACCTTTTGTTAGGTAACAACATATGTTTTAATCAAGATGAAGCCGACTTCTTAAAAGGCCAACTTGTGAAATTAGTGGACCAGTTGATATATGTATTTAACAACCACTCTGCACGAGCAGGATGAGACACAAGATCAATTTATAAGCGGAGTTTAACAAGTTTGAGTTTTCCTTCTCCTAAACTGGTAGCTTAATCAAAGCGAAAGAACCCAGTCTGCCCTACCATTTATCTATTTCTGGAGAGAGAACAACTGTATTCATATTTTTCTCAATGGTATAAGTGCTATGTGAAATGCAATAAGTCTCGTCAAGGATTTGAACTCTTATCGCCGTGTCCACTTCCTACGACGATAACCATTTCTTCACTAGCACATCCTACTGACCGGTTGATATACTTCGGTAGAAATATCGCAGCAATGTCAACATACGCTTAGGTAAAGCATGAATTATCATTGATAGGTTAGTGACAATATGGAAAAACAGAAATTCTTCTAGTTGCGTCAGTACTAATGTATGGCTGCACCACTTAGACTCTATTACAAAGCTTGGAGAAAAAATTTCTTGAGAAACCACGCATTAATGGTGCGTTCTATCTTGAACAAATCTTGGAAGCAGCACCTTACAAAACAGCAGCTGTACGATTACTTACCTCCCATCTCACAAACCATCAAAGTAAGACCCACAAGAGATGCTGGACACTGTTGTTGTTGGAAGGATTAACGCATGAATGACATTCTCTTGTAGACTTGCCATCCAGAGCACATCAGTTAAATTCACCAGGTCTGTGTAGACACTGGATGCTATCTAGAGCACCTCTACACAAAGTGGTATCACGGGTACCGGTGCTGGTACACAAGTCATCGACTGCCGGTAGGTGGCAAGTTTTTTAGTTCCACATGATCAAAATATACGTGGTGCCTTCAAAAAGTTTCAACACATTTTTTGTACAGGCATTTAAAATTGTCGTAGAATCTTGAAAATTCACTATGTTATTGCTATACATCTGATGAGATGACTGACGAATTTTTATGACTTCAACTTCAAATGAACAGCTGCAGCAGTAATTGGAATACACCCTACTAACCATCACCTCACCATCAGATTGTTTAGTATCATATCCAGGACATTGTTGGTGGTGGGGGATCTTACCCCTTTGCAGAGTTGCTGTCGGTGTATTCTACAGCCCCCGCCCAGCCGACTGGACAAATGATAATGAGTCAGGTTATTATTTCTACAAAAAAATTGCATGCATAAAAAAAACAACAAAAAAAGGAAATACTCTTGGTAAGATTTGAACTCGTGTCCCCCACTTGGGGAAGATTGGTTGTCTGCTATATCATCTCAGCTGATGCTTTTCTAACGTTTTGGAGCTAGGACTCCTTTTTAATACAGGGTCTATCAAATTGACCTCTGTATAGATAAAATTGAAATCTCGTGACCCCTCTAAATAAGAAATAAATTTATCAAAAATATTTCATGAAAATTACATCTAATATTTGCGCTTATTAATGACATTTAGTGCAGTGGTTTTTAAACATTTTGGAGTTGGGAAACCTTTCTAGTTAAGGCTCTATTTTTTTTGACCACCAAGATAAAATGAAATTTATTAAAAATATCTAGTTAAAATCGCATCCAATTCTGAGAAGTTACATTTTGTGCAGTGGTTTTCCAACTTTTTAAAGCCGAGACCCCTTTCTATTTTAGAGTTTATCGACCCCGATAAAAATAAAAAAAAAAAGAAATCTTATAGACTTCCATATGAATAGAAATAAAATTCATAAAAAATATTTCATGAAAATCACATCCAATATTTTACCCAGTCGGCTAGTGGGGGCTGTATAATACACCGACGGCACCTCTGCAGAGGAGTAAGACCCCACCAACGAGTGTGCCGGATATGACACTAAAAAATCTGATGGTGAGGTTCCAGTAATGCTGGAACTTTGGGGAATGCGGAGTACCCCTTTATTGCCATCGCTCCCAGGTCCACTCTGATTCGGAGTGGTAGCACCTGATAAGGGTCCTATCTATGGGTTAAATTGAACTAACAGCATACTTATGCTAAACTGAATAGCTTGAAATAGGAATGTTTTTGACAATTAATCTGTACTTACATTTAAACTGGGTGCTCATGCTAAACTGAATTGTTTGAAATTAGCCTGTTTTTGACATTGAAACTGTACTTAGACTAAATTGAATTGTTATATATAACTGTTTGAATAAACTTAATTGTTTGAAATAGAAATGTTTTTGACCATTAAACTGTGTACTCATGTTAAACTGAATTGTTTTAAATAGAACTGATTATTTACATTAAAATGGATTCGGTGTGAAATAACCTACAAAGGTTGATATGCCATAAAACCCAACCAACCAACAACCAATATTTGCACAGAGTAATAACATTTAGTGAAAGGGATGCTCTATATCAAACAGCACAGGTCTTGAGCATCTATCAAGAGTGATTGCGGTGGGAACGAGGCCTCCCTCGTGTAGTGGTTAATGTACAGCACTGTGAGATCGTAGTAAGCGAGTTCGATTTCTTGTCTTGCTGTTGTATTCGCTTTTGGATTAATTCTCAAGAAAATGTTGTTATGGTTTTCATTAAGTGAAACCGCCAACCCCAGTTCAAACACCTAGACAAGGCTGTTTGCATTATATATAGAGTTAATACTCTTGGAAAAGGCATGAATCCAATTATTCTCCTCAAACTTTACCAGCTATGGATAAAGAGAAGAGCACACTTGTTTCTTTCATCTTGGTATAGCAACATTAAATTGAAACCTATCAAACTCTGCATAAAACACTGACCAGTGTGTGTATTCCCCCAACAATGAGTTAAATAGTACCACTATTGTTCTTCTACAAGGGTAGCTTTGGCATTAAATAACCGATGAAAGTTAATATGACATTAAACAAAGAAACGAAACTGAAACAACGGATAGAGAGAGAGAGAGAGAGAGAGAGAGAGAGAGAGTGTGTGTGTGTGTGTGTGAAAAGAATCTTCGCTGTCAGGAAGCCTCGATGGTGAGGATGATGATGATGAAACAGTCCCGAAATTTTGTGAACTCCAGGTTACCAGCTTATTTTGAGATGAACGATCTGGGACTGCTGTTCTTTTTCTTTCTTTTTTTTTTAAGGTTCGATATTTAGGTCGCTGTTTTTAATGAGACTATCTTTAGTCAATGGCGTTTATCTTAGCCGAAGGATCAGATGATCAATATGAAACGGATCGCTAATCGATAAGATAGTCATTGTCTCCTTTGTTGACCGTATAAAATGAAAGTATTAGCCATAACAACATTTGCACACACTTATATACTGACAGATTAACACACATGGTACGTGGTTCCTTCAATATGTTTACAGACTTTCTTGGTACAGACATTTAAAATTGACGTAGACTCTTGAAAATTCAGTATGTTATTGCTATGCATCTTATGAGATGACTGGCCAATTTTTATGATTTAAGGTTTAAATGAACAGCTACAATAGCAATTTGATTACACCCTACTAAAGCCTAATTGTCACAGCTGGTGAATTTCAAAAATGCAATCTGGACGTGAGGACACTTTAGAAGAACGAAATGCAATAAAATTATGTTTTAAACTTGAAAAAAATGCCACAGAAACAATGTATGGAATGCCTCAGACTGATTTTCGAACATTTTGCATGAATCGAGCATCAGTTTTTGAGTGGCAAAAGAGATTCAAGGAAGGCAGGGAGTCTGTGGGGAATGATGAGAGGTGTGGGAGGAGTAAGGAAGTCAATACACCAGAGTTGATTGGCCAATGGGTTAGGGTTAGGGTTGAGGTTTTAAGGGAGTTCTGGTAGACATTCCTAGGGAAGAGGTTAGCACTCTTCAAATCGGGTCAGGGGCATTTCCACCAGGACAATGCACCAGTCAACAACTCTATCCTTGTCACAGACTATTTGACGAAGATGGGCATCAAGACACTTCCTCACCCTCCCTATAGTCTAGACCGTGCTCCATGTGACTTTTGGTTGTTCCCCAAGCTCAGAGACAATTAAAGAGATGAAAGACGCTGTGACGAAGGTCATTGACATGCTCACACAAGAGGACTTCCATGGGACCTCCCAGAAGTTGTTGGAACGGTACAACAAGTACATTGCAGCCGGAGGAGATTACTTCGAAGAGAACTAGAGTTTCACATGTGTACTATCAATAAAAGTGCCAATACGAAAAAATTCTGGAAACTTATTTAATGATCCTCGTACTAACAGACGTACCTGTAGAGAAAAAAGGAGACCAAACGTTTTTTTACGAAATAATTCTGTTATTAACAGAAATTTTGGACAGGAAAATACAATTCAAATACACAAGCAAAAGAATTATTAGCATAAGGAAAAAATTAATTAGTTCCTGGTAATCTCTTTGAGAATAATCTTTCTTCTTGGATAGATTAGTAGATTACTCTTTTCAATAAGCTTGGTTTGTTTTGGATTGATTTGGTTTGGTTTCTTTGTTTAATGGCATAACAACCTTTATAGGTTATTTAATGCCAAAGTCATTCTCTGATAAGAATAGCAGTGGTACTATTTAACCCATAGCTGGGAGGATAAAGAGGTTCATGCTAATAACTATATGGCTTTAAGATTAGATTTCTTTGTTTAATGGCATAACCTTTGTAGGTTATTTAATACTAAAGCTATTCTCCTAGAAGAACAGTAGCGGTACTATTTAACCCATAGCTGGGAGGATAAGGGGGTTCATACCTTTCCTGAGGGTATTTGCCCGAATGTAAACGTAATAGCGCGACTGGATTACGAACTCGCGTACTACGATTCTGCAGTCCATCGCTTTAACCATTACACCACGAGGACACCCACTCGTTTTTGGTTGAGTTAGTTGGTTGTTTTTTATGGCCTATCAACTCTTGTAGCTTATTTAATACCAAATCCTGTTTATACTATAAGGCAGTAAAGTTGGCGACCGTAGTCGAGAGCGACCCGATGGCTTCCTTTTCAATAGCTATGACACCGAGATGTAGGGGAGGGCGCGACCCCTTTCCCTGAATTGCTCCACTTTACGTACCTTATATTGCTGAGTATTAAGCAAGGAGGTATCAAGTACCATTTTTAAAGTCTTTGTTATGATGTGACTTGGGATTGAACCCAGGTCTCCCGCACCATTGGCGAACACTCTACTCACTGAGCCAATGAGCCGGTTTATATATGATTATATGATTATATATATGATTTGTTAAACGAATAGTTGATAACACTTTTAAATAAACCAAAGCACATCTGTGTTCACTCAGATCATTTTGCATTGCTATGTAAGATTAACAATTTGATTTAATATAAGTCATTTGTTTGTACACAGTTAAATGGTTTTGCATATATGATTTGTAAGTGAATGGCTTGTCATTAATTTTATTTTTAAATGGGTTGGAGATAATTGTTTTCCACACAGGTATTGGAAAAGTATCCACACAGGTATTGAAAAAGTATCCACACAGTTTCAATTATTGTTAGATATCATCAGATATACTTTGTGATATTAGTCGTTTGTTTGCACAAAGAGAAGTGGTTCCAGTTTCGGTTTCTTTGTTTAATGGCATATCAACCTTTGTAAATCTCCTATGAGAACAGAAGTGGTACTATTTAACCCATAGCTGGGAAAATAAGGGGATTCATACCTTTTCCAAGGACATTTGCCCGAAAGTGAACGTAATAGCACGACTGGATTACGAACTCGCTTACTACGATTCTGCAGTCCATCGCTTTAACCATTACACCACGAGGACACCTCCGAAGTGGTCTCAAATATTGCTTACATAATAGTGTTCTTTGCTCATAGTTCTACGGTTTTGTGGTCCTGTGCTAGTCTTCGTACTTGATTATGGCCTTGTGTTCGTGACTACCACATGAGTTTCCGGCTTGTTTGGTTTATCTACTCCTTCTCTGCCCACGATGTGTTTGAAAGATTTACAGATGACGGATGACAATCTATTCATAACTTCTGAAGTTCGGGGTAGTTTTTTAGAACAAGTTGCCTGGGTTTTGGCAAGTCAAGAGGCAAGAAAATTCCCCTCTTTTACCAATTAAAACCTATTCATTGTAACAATTATATATATCTGGAAGAAAACCCAACCAGATTTAAAGTGTCATAAATTTATTTTGAAGAAGAAACATTATCTTTGCCCGGTCAGATGACAATACGCGCTTATTCTAGGTAAGCGACACAATTTCACAAATATATATATATATATATATATATATATATATATATATATATATATATAAACTATTTGTACGGATAGGAATACTTGAAGCTATTTAACTGTGCGCAAAAAATGATTAATTCTAAATAGAATTATTTGAGGAAGGTATGAATACTTGAAACCATTTCGCTTTGTTCAAATATATATATATATATATATATACTGATACCAAGTCTGACGTAAAGTTTGGTGGGTTTCGATCTCAGTTTCAAGTGTCCTACGTGTCTAGCCACACTGAAGAGTTGTGATACAACGAATCAGTCTTTCTGTGGATTACAATATATATATATATATATACATTTGTGAAATTGTGTCAATTCTTTTTGTATTTGAGGCACAGACAAATGAGTTATCTGGCTTGTTCAGTCTTTTTATGTTACTCAATTTTTCTGAGAGTGAGGTTTTTGCTGGAGAGGTTTTAGTTCTTGCAGAGATTTCTTTTTTTTATTCTCTGGTATGGATATTGGATATCTTCTCGCTCCTAAGCCTAAAAATATTTATTTTTTTTATAAAAGACAATATACAGACAAACAATTCCTATTGGCTAACCAATTACAGATGATTTCGTATTATTCCACCACTTTTTGACAAGTCAGCCAATCAAATGCTCTGATCTACGTCTGTGGGAAGAATATCTCTTTCACGTATTAGATTTTAATTGGTCATCCAATCCAACCACATTTTAGCGACTTGGTTTATTAAGATTCCCAGCCCACGCATTGTGGAGGACTACCACTTTTCACATTAACCAAAACAAAAATCAAAGATCTGATAAATCTACCCAAAGATGTGACTTGTTAACTACATCAGGTGGGAAAGAATTTGTTTGGGATGTAAAGATTTAAAATGATAATTGCACCGACAAAACCCCAAGATTCCTTAGTTTTTGTTTTGACAATTTGAAAATTCGGTAAGTACTAGCGTTTCACTGAACTCTTAAAATGACTTTCGAATTTCTTTCAAATTCAACAAATCGTTTTTCTATTTTTATAAAAGGAAAATTACATTTTCCTCAATAAAAAAAAATGTTTGGTTTGGTTTCTTTGTTTAATGGCATATCAACTCTTTTTAGGCTATTTAATGCCAAAGCCATTCTCCTAGAAGAACAGTAGAGGTACTATGTAACCCATAGCTGGGAGGATAACGGGGTTCATACATTTCCCAAGGGTATTTGCCCGAAAGTGAACGTAACAGCGCGACTGGAGTACGAACTCGCGTACTACGATTCTGCAGTCCATCGCTTTAACCATTACACCACGAGGACACCTCCCCCTAGCAAAAAAATGTGTGTCCTCCATAAGTTTTTAGTGCCAGCGAATAACTCTTACTGTCATTGTTTTAAGTATTGCTCTTTCACACTAATAATTATATTCAACCCTATTCATTCCTTTGAACACAGCTAAACGGTTTCAAGTATTTATATCAAATTCAAATAATTCTATTTAGCATTAATCATTTTTTTGCGCACAGTGAAATATTTTCAAGTATTCCTACCAGCACAAATAGTTCTATTTGCACATAGTTAAATGGTTTCAAGCATCACTATGTAACACTAACAAATCAATTCAACATCATTCATTTGTTTGCACACAGTTAAATGATCAAACAGTTCTATTTAACGAGTAATGGGGCCTCTATATCCTAACACTGGAGTTTTAATTAATTGATTCCTTGCTAGCGTCAATAAAGTTACTGAATAGTAAGAATTACGCAACAGGGAAATAAAAAATATAAACGAGGAATGCGATCAAGAAGTTGGCTTTGATGATACATTCAAAGCTGACAATCGTATTTAATCTATCATATCAAGGGTAAATAGAATGATTGGCTGAATGGTTAGAAATTTTATTTCAATGGAGATAAATCTTGTTTTAAAATCGTATAAAACTCAATTAAGACCTTATATAGAATATGGTATTTAGGCCAGTGTTGAGACATGGAAATTGAAGTATTATATTTAAACTGGAGGTTATGCAAAGAATAATGACAAATCTCATAAAAAGAGTGAGAGATTACATTAGCCCGGGAAATCGGGGTTTAATCCCAGTTAGAGTCATATCAAAGATTAAAAAAATGGTACTTGATGCCACCTTGTTTAACCCTGAGGTACAGAGAAAGGAGTTGCGGCCTCTCCTCGGTGTAGTAGCAAATGAAAAAGAAGCCTTCGAGTCGCCCTCAACTACAGTCACTAACTTTACTCACTTTACTAGAAAGAAGAATATGAGAAATTTTCATAATGATTAATGGAATTTTCATTTATTGTTGATATTTTTTCAATATTTCTCTCCGAAATCGAAATCTTTTGTCCAGACTAATTTCAAAAAGTAAATCTACAAACCAAATAGTTTTTAATAATAGAATAATATGTTTTTTATGACCAATTGCCTAAAATCAAAAATACCGATAGTACAAAAAACTGAAGATTAAATTTGATGATTTTAGAAATAATGGGGCGGTTAGGCTGGGTTTGGTTGGGTTTTATGACATTCCAACAATTGTAAGTTATTTAATGCCAAATTCATTTTTATACGTAAAAGCAGGTCTATTTGAAACAATTCAGTTTGGCATAATTTTGCAGTTTCAATGTAAAAAACAGTTCTATTTCAAGCAAATCCGTTTAGCATAAGTATACTGTTTAGTTCTATTTAAACCATAGATAGAACCCTGTCAGGTGCAACCACTTTGGGCAATGAAGATGTACTCTGCATTTCCCAAAGCTCCAGCATTACTGAGGCCTCAGCATCAAATGGTTTAGTGTCATATCCATATACCTTTCTGCGAACATGTCGTCGGTATATGCTGCAACGTCAACCGACAGGGCTAGGCTGGGTTAGATTACACTAATTTACAAAAATAGATTTTTGGTCTGAGGCAAGAATGGGGATAGGTGTTTTTTGTTAATTTGGGTGTGCTGAATTCAAATTTATAAATAGTTTTGCTCTATCACCTCTAGTTTTCTGGCTTTTAGATAGTCTCATTTTAGTATAAACATAGAATATATGTGCATATTTCAAGAGTTGCAGCAGCTTATAACAGATAAAACAGGATAGATAAAGAAGACTGATTGAATCAATATACTTGGATGACACAATTACACAATTCATAGTACCACAGGCAGTCAAAAGTGTGTTTTTTTAGAAGATCTGGTGTATTTTGCCTCCGGGATGTCACACAAGAGCATCCAGCCGAAGTCTCCCATCATACCGGGGTTCCATTTGCCTTGATAGTTGCTCTCCATCTTCGTAATGTCTTGGTGGAATCTTTCTCCGTGTTCATCACTCACTGCCCCAAGGTTTGGCGGGAAAAAGTTGAGGTGGGAATGGAGAAAATGAATCTTGAGTGACATTCGGCACCCCATATCCTCGTAAGACTTTAGCAACTTCTCAATACAGGCTTGGTAATCTGGTACGCGTGTGTTACCAAGGAAGCCACTACAGACTGACTTGTATGCTTCCCATGCTCTCTGTTCCTTTAAGTTAAGAAGCTCCTCAAAATCAGTATCCTTCAGCACTTCTCGGATCTGAGGTCCGACAAAGATGCCCTCTTTGAGCTTAGCAGCACTAAGATCTGGGAACACAGTAGACAAGTGTTGGAAGGTAGCACCATTTTTGTACAACGCCTTCACGAAATTCTTCATCAAACCAAGCTGAGAATTTTCCTTGAGGCTGTGTTCACCAGGAACAAAAGTGCTTCTAGACCCCCAGTCTTTCTGCTTGTAATGCTGGGATACAACTAGACTATTCCAGAGACAGAGAAAACAACAGTACTTTGTGAAACCCGCTTGCAAACCCATAAGAAGATCAATAACCTTATTTGTTCCGATTCCTGAAACTGGTGATCCTTACATCTTCCTGGACTAGGTTCCACTGTTTAAGCCGAGAAGCCAAGAGCTCTAACTGTTGTTTTAACAGATACAAATCACGAGCAAGATCATTCAGGTCTTCTTGCGTGATCCAGTGTGGCTCATTGCCACTTATTCCTAAATATGTAGACTCAATATCTTCCAAAGATATTGACTCGGCAGAATTCTCCCTTGAAGGCATTTCTTCATCTGATGAGAAAAGAAGATCCTTATTTACTGGAAGTGTGGGTACAGGAAGATCATTTGAATGGGGAACGGGTCTCATAGCAGATAGAAGGTTGGGATATTTGATCTTTTTCCTAGAAGATGCATTGAAACCAGTTATATTAGTTAAAAATAACAATCATCTGCGTGGTTTCGCGGCTCTCTCCAAACCCTCTGGACTGCAAAGTTTAAAGCCGCTTTCTTGCCATTAAACCATGCAGTTAGTCCATTGTAGCGGGGTTTACAACAGATGTGTGGAGCCCAAGACTAGTCCTGATCACCAATTTTACAGTCAAAATAGTGCAAGTAGGCGGTTCTGAGGAGGGAAGTGATGGTTCGACACTGTGCAACTGTTGTGAAGTCCCCACACACGTAGCAGAAAGAATTGGCCTTGTTGAAGCATCCTCGACATTTTGACGAGCTTGAAGCCATTGGAGAATCTGAAAATATAACAAAGTAAAACTAAATGTGCATTTGAAAATGTAATACTAATATTTAGTAACCCAAAAGATGTGTAACACGATAGTTGAGGGACACCAACCTCCTGCGCCGCCTGCGAGACAACCTCTTCCAATGACTGCCCGAGTGTGGATTGAGACCTGCTGCCTTAACTGTCAAAATCCGTCTTCATATATATATATATATATATATATATATATATAATGTAATGCTATCATTTACATTTTGTGCATAATCACTAAAAAAATAAGCCATAAGTCTCACAATATTAGATTTAACCCTGAATTCATATACGCCTTTATGTACCGTATATGCACAAAATGCACAAAATGCATATCTAAAAAAACTAGAGGTGATGAGTAAAAACGGATTTCAAATTTGAATTCAGCACCCTCAAATTCGGTTAAAACGGGTATTTTTATGCTTGCCTCAATTTCTTTGTTTTATTGACATATCAACCCTTCATGGTTATTTAATATATATATATATATAGGGTGGAACGATAAAATTCTCGCCCTAGAAAAGATATGATTCCATTTGTTTAATTAAAACCGGCTTTCTTTTTTTTTTTGTTGCAGACCAAATTTTGTACAAATCCCAAGAGCGATAGGAACCATCTATCATGTCTGAAAGTGACACAATGTTCAACGAGCGAGATCGGAGATGCGCCGCTGTACAACTCATGCTCTCTACCGATCCAAGTTATGACAAAAAGACCATTGCCAGCACCCTCAAAATCCAAATCTGTTCTTGCAGTCACTCAAACTCCAGCATTTGGCATTAAATAACCTACAATGGTTGATATGCCATAAAACCAAACCAAAACTATCTACAGTGTGAGAGGATTTCCCTGTGGTGCAGTAGCTAAGTTAATTGACTGCCGTATCGTTATGAGTTCGAACTCAGTCGCGGTATTGCTTTCACTTTCGAACAAATTCTCTTTTGAAAGGTTTGAACCGCCTTATCCCCACAAGCTTTGTTTTAAATTGTATCGTTGCTGTTCTTCCATAACCATGGCTTTCGCATCCAATAACTCACGAGAGTTGATCTGCCATTTAACTATGAAAACGAACCTTATCAATAGTTTCAGTCATAGTATAACGGTTATCGTCGAGGTAAAGAGCATGAATAAATCTGATCTTTCTTTAGCTATGAGCAAATAGTTGAACAGTGTAGTTTTTTTGTTTTTTTTTTTAATTTAGTTTAAGCATCCATTCTGGAAGAAGGAAAAACTTAATTCAAAACAAATGTACTATTATGCTCGTTTCCTAACTGAGGTGAAAGAAGCTAGTATACCCAATTATTCTATCATAGTTGGGGGAAGAGCGGGTGGATACATGCCTCCCCAAGTAAAACGAGAACAGTGTTCTTCAGTATTCGAATCTGAGGCGCCCAATCCATTTTCTAAGAAAGTAACCTGTACTAGAAACGCGTTGGCCTAAATAGATATGTCGCCTAAATTGAAGAGAAGTGTCACCACCCTCCATTCCTTAAACAAACATGCATAAGCGCTGGGTCCGTCTGTCTTTCTGTCTCTCTCTCTCTCTCTGTCTGTCTCTCTCTCTCTAAAGAACTAGTGACTGCAGGGAAAAAATCTTTTTATCATTGCTTCATCAAAAAGAATAGAATACACATTCCCTAAAAAAACAAAAAAAACAATACAAAGCCCTGTCAGTAAAATTGTCCGCTGGTATTATATATAAATCAATGTTATAATCATACTCTTTTGAGAATTTTTCACACCAGCGTTAGCTGATGGTATTCCACTGGGGTTTGATTGACAGCGAGTCTCCTCAACTTTCCATGACTTTTCTTAGTATTCTGGCTGTAGTTTGGATGGTTTCCTCGCGTCCTCTTATTACAAAGTCCTCCAGTCCCAGTACCAATCCTTTGGTTACTGTACCCAGCGCGCCAGTTGCAATTAGTATCGCCGTCACTTTCATGTTTGATAATTTTTTCAGTTCTCTAGCAAGGTCTTGGAGCATATCTCTTTTTTCCCTTTTCTTGAGTTCTATTTTGTGATCAACCGGAAAGGCCAAGTCCACTATTCGGCAGGTTCTCTTTTTTATTGACTTACTCTAGGTCTGGTCGTCTTGGGTTAAACCCTAATTTTTCAATTTCTAAAAATATTTAGAGAAGGCTGTTTGATTTTTCAAACGTTCATGAGAGAAAAAATAAATATGGCTATTAAATCTTAATTTAGAAATGGTTGAAATTTGGATAGGTATTACTGTAACAGCTAAATTGATAATTTCATTGGTTTTGTAGTTGTCTTAATGTGAAACAAGAAGGGACCAGAATTAACCTTACATAGGTAAAGGCTATGCTGATATGGATTTCTTTTCTCCCTCTTCTTCTGTACTTTGACAATCTCTTTCGTCTGGTTGTATATAATTCATTTTCTTGTTGGATCTGATGAAATTATTTTGTAGTGTTTGATTCATATCAATGCTCTTAACAGGATAGAAATAAATTTATCATAATATGACCGAATATTGTTTTTTTTCCTAAAATAATATATATATATATATATATATATATATATATAGCGTAGAACGATAAAATTGTCGTCTTAAAGAAAACAACACTACAGCTTTATTTTAATTCAGGTAACTTGATTATGTAGTAGAGCTGACATCTATTCAATATAGCTGCCGCCTTCATACGGATCCGGAAGTGGGAGCATGCCTTTTCCACGACCGACGGCGAATACTCAGCGAATACTCGGTGGATGGCGGCGATCAGGCTGGCTTTGGTGTTGTGGGAGGTCATGTTGGTGATGTTCTCGACGTATGACCAAACGAAGTAGTCCAGCGGTTTCAGGTCGAGGGAGGAGGGGGTCAGTGAGAGAAGGATACAAAGTCGTAGCACTCCTTCTGAAGCCAAGCCTGGGTCTCTTTGGACTTGTGGGCCGGCGCTGAGTCCTGCTGTACACCCAGGGTCTGCCATCAGCCATCTGATTGCACCAGGGGATCACCACACTCTTCAGCACATCCAGGTACACTTTGGTGTTAACTTTCAAGCCGACTTCGAAGATGTGAGGTGGCATGATGTGGCCCTGACTTGAAACCACACCAAAGACCATAACCGTAGCCGGAAACTTTGTTTTCATCACCCTGGGCACGTTGAACCGTCCGAATTTTGAGGGTGTTGGCAATGGTCCTGTTGTCATAACTTGGATCAGTAGAGAGCATGGTTGTACTGCGGCACATATCCGATCTCGCTTGTTGAACATTGTGTCACTTTCAGACATGAGAGAAGGCTCCTATCGCTCTTGGGATTTGTACACAACTCGCCAACTAGTAGATGGTCTGCAACAAAAAAAAAGAAAAAAAGAAAAAAAAAGAAAACCGGTTTTAATTAAACGGAAATGGAATCATGTCGTCTTTTCTAGGGCGACAATTTTATCGTTTCACCCTATATATATGTATATATATGATTTGTAAACATTTTGTTGATAACATTTTAAAATAAGCATGAGTTCATTCTTTTTGCACACGGCAAAATGGTCCCAAGTATTGCTCTGTATCACTGAGTCAAATGGGTCTGAGTATTGCTTGGTATAACTAACAATTCAATTAAATATCAGTCATTTGTTTACACTCTTTTAAATGGTCGAACGTTTCTATTTCAAACAACTCTGTTTAGCATAAATCATTTGTTTTCATAAAGTTTAAATGTAAAACTGTTTTATTTGACCCATAGATAGGACCATATCAGGTGCTACCATTCCGGGTCAGAGCAGACCTGGGAGCAATGGTAATGAACACTTATACCATATTCGTCAAAGCTCTAGGAGTGGATCCTCACCATCAGATTGTTTAATCTCACATCTAGAACACTCCTTCGAGGGTGGGGGTGGAGTCTTATCCCTCGACAGATATGCAGTTGGTGTATTCTGCAGCCCTAACCGGCTGGGCTTTATAAATAGTTCTGGTTCAAAGATGTCAGAATTTGAAATATTTTTGAAAAACTTTCTTAGCATGGTTTTGTAGATTACAAATCACGTTTGGTTTCTTTGGTTAATGGCATATCAAATTTTGTAGGTTATTTAATGCCGAAGCCATTTTCCTAGAAAACAGTAGTGATACTATTTAACCCATAGCTGGGAGGATAAGGGGGTTCATGTCTTTCCCAAGGGTATTTGTCCGAAAGTGAACGTAATTGCGCGACTGGAGTACGAACTCGCTTATTACAATTCCGCAGTCCATTGATTTAACCATTACACCACGAGGACAACCCCACAGAAAAATCACGTTTATCTAATATCCATATTCATAGTTTAAATTGTATTTGCGAGTCTAACTTTCTTAAAATGTGCAGTCGAAAATATCATCTCCAATTAAAACTGGCGTTCTATACTGAGAGCTTTAGAATTATCAATAATTGTAAATACATTGTTTCTACAAGGTGTGTTCATCAATCCTTGCTTAAGTATATGGAATTAAAATTATACATTGACAGGTGTTTGCAACCAAGTGACCATACTGAAACATAGAAATGTCTATATCAATAATTAGTGAGATAGTTGCCCCTCCACTCTTATGTAACTTAAGATGGGGTTATTTGGCGAAGTTATTTTGGCTGATGGCATATCAGTCGTAATTGGTCATTCGAACGAATAGAGCACTCTGGTATCCAGTAAGGTATAAAATGTAAACCAACGAACGCTGCAGCTGCTGTGCTATTTAATACCTTATAATTCCCTTGCTGACGTGGTACGCTTGTTGGCCGAGCAGTCTAATACTAAGTCTAACGTAAATTTGGGTGGGTTTTTATCCCAGTTTCAAGCATCCTACATGTCTAGCCACACTGAAGATGTGGGATAAAACGAAACAGTTTGACTGTCTGTGGATGACTATATATATATATATATATATATATATATATTTATCTACAGACATACTGTTTCGTTGTATCACAACTCGTCAATGTGGCTTGATACGCGAGATGCTTCAAACTGGGGTCGCAACCGCGCTGACTTTATGCCAATCGGATATCTTATCGCATATCTACCGCCAATCTCACCGAAGGTATTTTAACCTATATAAATTTTTTTGTTTACATATATGGTGAAAGGCTACTAGAGAGCTCATTTCATTAGAAGATTTTTGCATTAAGCGTGAGTGGCAACCGGTAATTCATCACGAGGGTGCTCAATCTCCGGGGGAGCATATCCATCTATCTATCTATCTATCAATCTATATATATATATATATATATATATAACGGAAAAATGAAATTCAGTGGTTCCATTATTAACTTATTTCAGGTCCTACAACCCTCTTCGGATGGTGATAATACATTTGTTCATATAATATAATGGAGACATTCCTACCTTGTTTCCAGCTAGAAGAAGAAGAAAAAGTTTTCGTCGAAAATATCTTTTTATGTTAATATTTAAGTGTTCTTAAAAAGAAAGAAAAAAAAAAGAAAAGAAAAAAAACCTTACCCATAATTCAACTTGGTATTTGTTTTTTTTTAAACTGATAAATATCGGTGGATGTTCCTAAATTAAAATTTAGGTAAATATATATATATATATATATATATATATATATATATATATAATTAAAATAATGATAATATTTGATTAGTAGTTTTCTAAGATATTAATGTTAGTATTAGATATTCGTCAATATCGTCCAAGTATTTTAGATACTTAATATTGAATTTACTAAATAAGTATTTCGGAGACATTTCGTAACTAAGTTTTAGTTATTTCTATGAAGAAGATATATTTTTTTGTTAGATTTTTATTCAAGTTAACCATGATGAGTAAATGGATTCATATCACAATAGATATTGGATTCAATTATCAAAGAAACTTTATTTTGTGATATATGTATTAAATTCATATAGAAATCTTAAATATAAATTAATACGGTTTGCAACGAGTTAGTTTACTTATCTTCAGACGGTGTAGTAATTTACGAAGTTCTTTGCTTCGATGTGACACAAGGCCGAATGAATGGGGCACCCAGTAAGACTCGAACTCATTCGTGTAGATTTGCTAGTCTTCTTTGCTAACCATTACACCACCAGAGGTGCCTATCTTCAGACGGTGTAGTACATTGGATAGTTCCTCCTAATTTTTAAGACTAGTTTTAAATTTGAATATTTTTTTCAAATAAGCATTTTTAAATTATGGTTCTATTTTTTTTTAAATGACGTATATTTATACATATATATCCTTTTTTTTTTAATTTTTCATACGGCTGCGAGCAATATTAAACAAGTTCTGGAGGCAATACCTCACAAAACAGCAGCTGTACGGACACTTGCCACCCATCACGAAAACTATCCTAGTTAGACGAACCAGTGTCTCATCAACCGAGACAGGCATCAACACGCAACTAGCAAAGGCAAGGACAGCTATCGATAGACTATTGGTCATATGCAAATCAAACCTGACCGATAAAATAAAATGCAGTTTTTTCCAAGCAACAGTCGTGTCGATACTGCTATATGGATGCATTATATAGACACTAACTAAACGTATGCTAGACGGCAACTACACAAGAATGCTGCGAGCAATATTGAACAAGTCCCACTAACCTGCAGCTATACGGGCACCTACCACCCATCACGAAAACTATCCAAGTGTTACATAGCCATATACACGAATATGGCCATGTGCGAAATGGGTGGAATGGACATCGAATGTTGATAACAATAGAATATATAAAGAACACAGGAATCTCGAAATTCGAAAACACGTAACAACTTCTTGTTCAGGTACGAAACCTTTTAATTAACTTTGAGTTAAAGTTTTCGACGTAAGGAGGAGAGACACAATCTTCTATGCTGCCTTATTCATTTGGCCCCCATCTCGTGCGGCCCCCATTTGGGCGTAAGTTCGCCTCGCGTCTGCGAGCTCCAAAAGTCGAACCTCCTCGTTTACATACCTATCCAACCACAAATAGAATCATTTGTCATCGATGATGACAAATTATTTTCTTAAAATATTTTGCCGCTTTTCCTCATGTCGAATTGAGCAACAAAATTTTCAGCAATACAATTTCAACAAAATAATACAACAAAAAACACGCGTCGGTCCCAAGCTCAAAAGTCACTGAAATAAAAATAAAAAAGTGTTTGTATTGTCCTTCGTTTTCTTTTTTTTCTTTTTTTTTTTCTTTTTCCGACCACATTTTCTGGTTCTTCTTTCTTTTTTTTTCTTTTTTTTTTCAACAGTCACTCGTTCGGCATGTATACTTTTCAGTCTTTAATTTGTTCTCTTATTTAAATTTTTTTTTTTTTTTTATCTCAGGTCAATTGCTCATTATGTCTTTTGCACTTTTGCCTTCCTTCTACGTCCGTACACATTACTTCTAACTTTATATCTCCTTCACTCGTAATTTGTAATTGATGTACACATTTTAACCTTCTACAACCAAGCATACCGCGTAATCAAACCAAGATACATGTTTCCCCGTTTTTTCTAACTTTTGACCACCGTCAAACGGTCTATCTCACATCTTTTCAACAGCTAATGAGTACCCTTCTTTCTTATCTTCTTTCTTTCTTTCGCCCTTAAAATACCGTGTGTTCTTTTCTAAACCACCCAAACCTTTATCAACTCAGCCAACATTTCTCCCTCAAAACAATTCAAAATCGAGTCCATGAATTTTCGAACACATGCAATGAGATCACCAAAACTCCGCGCACATCTTAAATATCCAATCTCCAAACCCTTTTTTTTTTGGACACCTCCCCCAACAAAACCTCACATCCCCTCTCCAGGGTGTGTGGCAAGGGGGGGGACTCGTAAAATAACCGTCTGCCTTGTCAGACACAAAAAAAGCATCTGTCTCTTCGTTGCTCGGCCCCTATGGCGAGATATCTGAGACAATTTTCCAGTCGATACGGACAACGAAAGGTCCGAAGCATTCCAACCGTGCCTCCGACTAAGTCGGACTCGACAACTTAAACAAAAACCCAGCCTGATTTCTTCAGCAGCCAAAATATCGATTCTCCAACCTGTCTCAAAGGTCCTAACTACAGATATGCGAAATTTTTCCGGCAATCCCATCGATGAGCGAAATCTCCAAGGTCTCGAATCAAAATTCTAATCTCCGAATATTATTACCCCGGAGCACCAAAAATTTACTACAAATTTTCATTCATAAAAAACGTTATTTACTATAAATTTTACTTACAATGACCCCGTCTATCGTAAAATTCATTCATAAAAATATTGTTTATTAAGGCCGTCCATCATGTGCGCGACACAATCCTCTGTCCACACAGCAGCCATATGCCTTTCTTTTTCCCTGCCATAACTTGCTGAACTCTCTGTCACCCTTTCTTTCTCTCCCCTCACTACGGTACAAAGTCACATACAGTAGTAATCATAATTTTCTATTTTATCAACGATCTTTTTTTATTTTAGAATTATTTCCAAATCTTTTCTCCACAACCATTCAAACACTATTCGTGAATTAAACTATGACAGACGTAAATAAGCAAATACCTTCTTATTCTTTTTCTTTTCTTCATGCCATTTTTTTCTTGGAGTTGAGTTGTGTTACTTCTTTTTTCTTTCTTTTCACGCCTTTTTTTTCTTTTTTCTTTTGGAGTTGCGCTGTTTTTCTTCTTCTTCTCTTTTTGGTGTTGGACTTTTCTCCTTTTTCTTGCTTGGGGGTGCCGAATTTGTTCTTGTTTTTGGTCTCTTTTCCTTGTTTCTTATTTTCTGGGGGGCCTTGTGTTTTCTCTCTCCCTCTCCCTCGATCGCCGGAATAAAATAGATTCTTAATTGTTCTCAGCCCATTCTCTGATCGTCTTCGTGGAACCATGGTAACCCAATCGTAAACCATATCATGAACGATATGCCCAAGTTCTGGCGCCAAATATGTTTATTTTGTAGAGAAGAGAAAAATCTCGTATTTTGTTTTGGCGCGCTATTTAATTCAACACTGAATTTCACCCAATCAGAATGACATATCCCATTCAGCCCGGACCTTCACTTCCGGCTAGCAAAACGGGTGAGCAGCCAAAACCACTCGCTTCGGCTCGAGACGGCGACCAGAACGGACGTGTCTTTGGTCGCCCCTGCTTAGCGATGCTCTTTAGCTAAACAAGCCACCCAGTGTGGACATATCACTGTGGCGTTAACACTAGCAGCAGCAACATGGACACTCACCGAGGGAACCTCCTAATTTATGGATTCTTTGCGTCTAATACATTTTAGACCAAGGAATCCCAGTTGAATATGAATTAGATACGTTCAGCATGCCTTCCACAAGCACCACAAAAATTTACTATGTCGATCCGAGCGCCACTCCGCTCTCGACACAAAACTACACTGTGACTTTGAATACTTCCCTCACACGTCCAACGACACGCTGCCATTTCCAGCATCCCGCTAAGCCATTTCGTCTCAAACATCCAACAAGCCTAAACACCACGAGTCTTGCAGCACCAAGAACCAACCTCCTCAAAGCTGCAAATAAAAACTTTCGCTGTTGTGTGTTGTTAAAGAAAAGTCTCGTAATTCATTTTTGTTGCCTTAAAAAATATAGCGTTAAACAATAACCTTTTCACCCCACGCTATAATTTTACATTGCCATATACACGAATATGGCCATGTGCGAAATGGGTGAAATGGACATCGAATATTGATAACGATAGAACATATAAAGAACATAGGAATCTCGAAATTCGAAAACACGTAACAACTTCTTGTTCAGGTACGAAACCTTTTTATTAACTTTGAGTTAAAGTTTTCGACGTAAGGAGGAGAGACACAATCTTCTATGATGTCTTATTCATTTGGCCCCCATCTCGTGCGGCCCCCATTGAGCGAAAGTTCGCCTCGCGTCTGTGAGCTCCAAAAGTCGAACCTCCTCGTTTGGTGTCTAAATTTGAACTCTCTAACTTTCTTCAAATTCTCACACAAACCTCCGCGCGCTTCTGGTGCATGACGTCACCCGCACCCTGTCACCCCGTTTCGTCTCGGACGATTGTGACATCTCTGAGTGACATGTCCGCTCTGTGCGCGCTCACGCGTTACCACCTGCATCAAGGTTGCACCAACCAACCCATATGCTGAGCCGAAAGGCTCTCAGCCTAACTAAACCCAAAGGCATGAACCGAAATCCCTCGGCTATTATATTACACAAGTTAGAAGAACCAGACATGCGAGACACAGCTGGAGAAGTTGGGACGAAGTCATAAGTGACATACTCCTGTGGACCCCTTCACATGGACAAGCAAAGGCAGGACGACCAGCTAGAACCTACATACAATAGCTCTGTGTCGATGCAGGATGTAGCCTTGAAGACCAACCTGGAGTGATGGACGATAGAGAAGGTTAGGAGGAGAGGGCCAGAGAGATCTGCGCTGATGGCGTGATATGATGATGATGATACAACAATCATGCAATCGTTACAACATACCTTTTTGTTCAATCTTAGTAAATATTTCACACTACGTTTAAGTTTGGTCTTTATTAGTAGATTGCTTAATAATATGTTAAAGTTAATTATATTTAATACTATTTAGGGTTCTAACGTTAAATGTCGCTATTTGTATTGTTTGTTTGCATTTTAGTAGTTTAAGTTTGAGCTCTGTAGCTGATTTTTTGAACACTAAGGCCAGGACTCCAACCTCAGCAGGATGCGCCCCTTTTTTAACCGCGCGAAGAGCAATGCAGTTTAAGTCCAGGCGGCAACACCCTACAAGGCACCAACTATACGGCCACCTGCCTTCCATCACGAAAACTATCCAAGCTAGACGAACTAGACATGCAGGACACTGCTGGAGAAGCAAGGACGAGCTCATAAGTGATGCACTCTTATTGACCCCCGCATATGGCCAAGCAAAAACAGGACGACCAGCTCGAACATACATATAGCAACTATGTGAGGATAGGAGATGTAGCCCTGAAGACCTACCAGAGGTGATGAATTATAGGGAGAAGTGGCGAGAGAGGGTCAGGGATATCCGTGCTAGCGGCACGACATGATGATGATGATGATGATATTTAATAAAATTAGGATATAAATTTGATTTATATTAAGTACAGGGTGGAATGATGAAATTATCGTCCTATAGAAAACAACACTACCGCTTTATTTTAAAACTTTAATTGAAAAATTCTATACAGGTAACTTGATTATGTAGTAGAGCTGACATCAATTCAATGTAGCCGCCTTCAGCCTCAATCACCGCCTCGATAAGGATCAGCAACTGGGAGCATGCCTTTTCCACAAGAGCCGGCGGGAGCTTGACAAAAACTCGGCGGATGGCAACGAGCAGGCTGGCTTTGGTGTTGTGAGAGGTCATGTTGGTGATGTTCTCGACGTATGACCAAACGAAGTAGTCCAGCGGGTTCAGGTCGGAGGAGGAGGCGGTCAGTGAGAGAAGGGTACAAAGTCGTAGCCCTCCTTCTGAATCCAAGCCTGGGTCTCTTTGGACTTGTGGGCCGGCGCCAAGTTCTTCTGCCACAGCCAGGGTCTGCCACCGGCCACCTGATTGCACCAGGGGATCACCACACTCTTCAGCACATCCAGGTACACTTTGGTGTTGACTTTCAAGCCGACTTCGAAGATGTGAGGTGGCATGATGTGGCCCTGACTTTAAACCACACCAAAGACCATAACCGTAGCCGGAAACTTTGTTTTCATCAACCTGGGAACGTCCCTATTATTCGTGGAAATCCGGAATTTGCATTTTGAGGGTGTTGGCAATGGACCTGTTGTCATAACTTGGATAGGTAGAGGGCATGCGTTGGACGGCGGTGCCTCTCCGATCTCGCTCGTTGAACATTGTGTCACTTTTGGATATGATACAAAGCTCCTATCTCTCTTGGGATTTGTCCACAACTGGCCAACTAGTAGATGGTCTGCAACAAATAAAAGAAAACAGGTTTTAATTAAACGGAAATGGAATCATATCGTCTTTTCTAGGGCGATAATTTTATCGTTCCACCCCGAATTTGTTTCTGTGTCTATATTTTATTATTAATTCTTACCTCGTATTAAGTAGGTTTCCAACTTTATATTCAACTATACATATTTTTCTTCAAAGCAATGTATGTGTGTAGGTTTGTGAAGTACTTATTTTCTCGCTAAAAAAGTGTTAAGTTTTGTGCAAAGAATTTCCTGCTGAAGTTGTAATTTTTATTACTGTACTTTTGCATTTATCAACCAATCAGCGCAATCGTGCCAATTTTTATATTTCAAGATACTTTGCAGACGACAATATTTGGCTTGCCACGAAGAATTTTAAGGATAACAACCCAAAATTGTTTAATAAATCTTTATCCTCATTGATTGTGTAAAAATACAATTTTTTAGCCGATTTAATTCATAGATAAATCATTAACTGTTTTTAAGTTTTATTTTCGAACCAAAATTCATTTCCGAACCAAAATTCATTTTCGAACCAAAATTTATTTTCGAACGAAATTTTTTTTCCGAACCAAAATTCATTTTCGAACCGAATTTTTTTTTCCGAACCAAAATTCATTTTCGAACCAAAATTCATTTTCGAACCAAATTTTTTTTCAGAACCAAAATTCATTTTCGAACCAAATTTTTTTTCAGAACCAAAATTCATTTTCGAACCAAAATTCATTTTCGAACCTAAAATGTATAAATAAGCAAAGAAAATAATGTCTCTTCAGTAATTATGAAATACGTAATCCTCACTCAAATATATTTTGATTTATTTCTTTTGAGTAAAAATATAGCATTCGTTTCTTTCTAAACATTGTTCAATTTTGCTTAAAATAATTTTTTGGTTGGTTGGGTTTTATGGCATATCAAACTTTGTAGGTTATTCAATGCCAAATCTATTTTTTATACAAATAATCAGTTCTAATTCAAACAATTCAGTTTATCATGAGTACAGTCTAATTGTCAAAAACATTTCTATTTCAAGCTATTCAGTTTCGTCAAACAGTACTAATTTAACCTCTTCAGTTCTTTTTATAATTATAGATTTTATTTACTCACAGTTAAATATCAAAACCGTTCTATATTAAACAAATCAGTTTAGCGTAAGTACACTTTCAATGTCAAAAACAGTTCCATTTCAAACAATTCAGTTTAGCATAAGTACGCAGTTTAATTGTCAAAAACATTTCTATTTCAAGTTATTATGTTTAGTCAAACATTCATAATTCAGTTTAGCATAAGTGTGCAATTTATGTCTATATAACCCATACATAGGTCCCTATCAGGCAAGAGTGGACCTGGGAGCGATGGCAATGAAGGGGTACTCCGCATTCCCCAAAGCTCCAGAATTACTGTAACCTCACTATCAGATTGTTTACTGTCATACCCAGGACAATCGTTGGGGGCTTACATCTCTGCAGACAAGATTGGTAGGTTGTTTGTCGGTTATTTAATGCTAAATCCATTTTTATACGCATAATCAGTTTTTTTTTTCAAACAATTCTGTTTTAGCATGAGTACACAATTTATTTTAAAGAACATTTCTATTTCAAGCTATTCAGTTTAGTTAAAAAGTTCTAATTCAGACAATTTTGTTTAGCGTAAGTACAGTTTCAATGTCAAAAACAGTTCTATATCAAAACATTCAGTTTAGCATAAGTACGCAGTTTAAATATCAAAACAGTTTTATTTCAAGTAATTTAGGTTATCATAAGTACGCAGGTTTGTTCTATTTAATCCACAGATAGGGCCCTATCAAGAGATAACACTCCGGGCCAGAGTGGACCTGAGAGTCATGGAAATGAAGGGGTGCTCTTCATTCCAAAAAGTTCAAGCATCGGTGGAACATCACCATCGGATTGTTTAGTGTCATATCCAGGGTACTTGTTGTGGTGGGGTTACCCCTCTGCTGAGGTGCAATCGGTGTATTCTACAACCCCGACCGACTGTGCAATACACAGAGTTAAAGGTAAAAACAGTATTATTTCACATAATTCTGTTTAGCATAAATACGCGGTTTAAATGTAAAAACAGTTGACTAAAGAAACCTCGGTTTAGTTCTATTTGATCGATAGATAGGACCTTTATCAGGTGCTATCACTCCGAGCCAGAGAGGACCTGCTGAATGTATGTTCGAACTGGTCATCCTGCTTTTGCCCGGCCATATGTGGGGGTCCATAACAGTACATCACTTATGAGCTCGTCCCGGCTTCTCCAGCAGTTTCTTGCATGTCTGGTTCGTCTAGAAGAAGCTAGACGGTAATTACACAAGAATGCTGAGAGCAATATTGAACAAGTCCTGGCGGCAACAACTCGTATGTCATAGTAAGTATTAAATCTGAGGTTGATGGAGATATAAGGTTTATAAATCTCCAAAATTTCTTTTGAATTGTCCAACAAGAAACATGGGTAAAGGTGTTTGGCTTAGAACTTCTTCTGAGTGGAGTCAGCTGTAGGTTCAATCCCAACCACAGGTAAATAAAGAAATTTTATGACAAGTCTTAAGCTATGACCGTTTCACTATCAGCTCTGTTAACTATGCATTCTGTTAAGCATAAATACATAGTTTAAAAGCCAAAACAGTTGACTAAAGAAACCTCGGTTTAGTTCTATTTGATCCATAGATAGGACCCTTATCAGGTGCTATCACTCCGAGCCAGAGTGGACCTGGGAGCGATGGCAATGATGGAGTACTCCATATTCCCCAAAGCTCCAGCATTACTGGAGCTTCAACATCAGATTGTTTAATATCATAGCCAGGACACTCGTTGTGAGTAGGTGTCTTACCTCTCGGCAGAGGTGCAGTCAGTGGATTCTACAGCCCCAGCCGACTGGGCAATCTTAAAATGATCGAATACGTATGTGTTTACATAAATCTATTACTACTATTAGTTCAGCAAAAAATATTTCGCAAACATATCATTTTATTTAGAATACAGACATATATTAACTCCCTAACATTGTTCACCCACTACATAGTTACAAACTTATATTGACATTTTTTATACACACAAAATATATTCCTTTATTTTAAGCTAACAATTACTGCTATTCTTCATTTCACGTATCATAACTATCGTGATCCATAAAAAAGTATCATTGCTTTACTAATATTACCTATTTGTTTACAAGAAAACGTTTTTTTACTTTTGTGTTTCAGCAAACTTTTCACTTAATTTAAAGAAATAAAATTTTCAAATCTTAGATTGGATTTAATCATTTTAACACTTTTCCACCACACATACATACACACACAAATATATATATATATATATATATATGTGTGTGTGTGTGTGTGTGTGAGTGTGTGTGTGTGTGTGTGTGTGTACGCGGCACCACCGTTCCTGTGTGATTACGCTAAATCAAGAAACGGTTGCTATGACATCAACGGCCGAAAGTAAACGCGTTTTTAAATCACAAACTACACTAAAATGAAGATGAACGAACGTCCAATGTTATGTATGCTTTTAGTTTATCTGGCGTATATATATATATATATATATATATATATATATATATATATATATATATATATATATTCTTTTAAATACCCTCTCCGATGTTAAAAGCTCCTTGGTAGCGCCAGGAGTGGTAGTACCGTCTTGAGCTACCGAAACTGTGTTATCACCCTGGTTGGTGGCTGATGAGGACAGGGTATCGCTCGTCCTTTCACATGTATGATGAATGTATATATATATATATATATATATAATTCTAGAGTGAATAGTTTCAAGGAATCTATGTCTTTAAACGAACTCATTTGAATGCACTTAATCAAAGGGTTTCAAGTATTCTGATTTATAGTTTGCACCAACTTAAAAGTTTTTTTTGGTTGGGTTTCGTTTGGTTTAATGGCATATCAACCATTGTTGGTTAGTTAATGCCAAATCCTGTTTTTACCAATTCTAAAAATATATGGTTGATAAAACATTTTTAGATGATAAAATTTTTATACGAACCTGAGCTAATTTTTACTCTCACTGAAACAGTTTTAAGTACTTTTATCAAACAGGAATAAATCTATTTATAGTTTGTTTCCACACCATCAAATAGTTTCAAGAATTGCTATTTAACAGCAACAACTTAGTCATTTATTTGTACATATTTAAATTGATATACATATGATTTGCAGTACTCCTGTAACAATGTCGAAAAGGAGACACGCTAGCCTCATACGTCTTTATCATCTGTCTAGACTACGTGCTTAGAAGTTCGATAGATAAAATCAGAGAACATGGCTTCGAGCTGACAAAGAAAAGAAGCAGAAGATACCCCGCAAAAACAATTACCGATGCCGACTACGCCGATGACATAGCGTTACTGGCAAATACGTCTAACCAAGCCGAGACTCTACTGCATAGTTTGGAACGAGCCGCCCCAGGCATTGGCCTCCATGTCAATACACACAAAACTGAATATATGTGTGACAACCAAACAGGTGACATTAGACGGAGCCTCTCTGAAACTAGTAGACAAATTTACCTACCTCGGAAGTAGCGTCTCATCAACCGAAAAAAGATATCTACACACGACCAACGAAAGCATGGACAGCTATCGATAGGCTCTCGATTATATGGAAATCAGACCTGACCGATAACATGAAACGCATTTTCTTACAGGCAGCGGTCGTATCGATACTGCTATATGGATGCACTACTTGGACGCTAACTAAACGGCTGAAGAATAAACTAGACGGTAATTACACAAGAATGTTGAGAGCAATACTGAACATGTTCTAGCGACAATACCCCACAAGACACCAACTATACGGCCACCTCCCTCCCATCATGAAAACTATACAAGTTAGACGAACCAGACACGCAGGACACTGCTGGAGAAACAAGGACGAACTCATCAGTAATGTACTCCTATCGACCCCCGCATATGCCCAAGCAAAAGCAGGACGACCAGCTCGAACATACATACAGCAGCTATGTGAGGATACAGGATGTAACCCTGAAGACCTGCCAGAAGCGATGAATGATAGGGAGAAGTGGAGAGAGAGGGCCAGGGATATCCGTGCTAGCGGCACGACATGATGATGATGACATATGATTTGTAAAAGAATAATTTGTAATTTCATTTTGAAATGAGCCAGAACTAATTTGTTTGCACTGTTTAATGATATGTTTACGATATGTTATTTAGATTGATATAATAATTCTTTTTGATCCATAGATTATACCATAGTTGCGGGCGACCAGAAGGCTCCCTTTTCAATAGCTACAACACCAAGGTGTAGGAGAGGGTGCTACTATTTTCCCTGGATTGCTCCTCTTTACCCTTAATATGTACCTTATATTTGTTATATAATTGCGGAAGGTTCTTTTTTAATATTATCATTTTTCGTTTTATATATCTTACCTTTCGGTTTAGTTAGGATGAGAACCTTTCGGCTTAGTGCATGAGTTAGTTAGGTACACATATTGAGTGCAGGTATTCACGCGCACGCGGAGAGGATGTGTCATTCACAGATCTCACAATAAAAACCCCTGATAGGAAATAGGACTGGGGGATGAAATTGAAATGGTTTATGAACAGAGACATGCTTACAGCTAAACAGAGCCACCCACCACCTTGTGTCACTGCCGCGAAGAGTTCTGAAACTGACTCGACTCTGACCCTAGTTGTAACTCAACTGCCGTCTCAACTAACTAATTTTCAGATTCTCTAATTTTCATATATTCTAAAATTAAGTGTATCTTTGGTGTAACATCTCACTAAATCATTGCCTAATATAATCATGATCATCACACATGTTCCAAACTTTCATTAGTTTATTTAATTCCCATCAAAATCATAACTCAACATGAGTTCATTTGCATTTGGCCTTCCTGTTTTCCCAACGTTATTTTGACGTGAAGTGTTAAACCTGAGCACCCCCTGTCCACGCGTTTGACCTTTTCAATTTGACCTACATTTTCACGAAAAGTTTTTAATTAGCTTACAATTTTAGCAAACTAAAGAATGAAATAATTAATATAATCAATAATCAATAAAATAATTTATATAATTAATTACCACCCTAATTATTTTACACTCTAACGTGTGTCTTTAACAACAAAATAATTGTCTGCTGGAAACAATGGTGCAGCAAGACGTAGTCAATTATTACTGAATCCCAAACTTTGAACTTATTTTACCAATAAAGTGATTATTTTTTATTAAATATGTATTAAATAACTTGGCAGCAATAGTCGAGGGCGACCAGAAGGCTCCCTTTTCAACAGCTACTACACGGAGGTGAAGGGAGGGCGCTACTCCTTTCCCTGGATTGCTCCACTTTACCCTTGATACGTACCTTATATTGCTTAGTGTTAAGCAAGATGGTATCAAGTACACTTTTTAAAGTCTTTGGTATGGCGTGACATGGGATTGAACCCAAGTCTCCCGGACCATTGGCGAACACTCTAAGGGAAATGGAATAAAAAAGAGCCTTAGGGCCGCCCTCAACTACGAGTATTAAATAGGGTTATAGATAGTTTTTCTTTGAGATATATGATAAATATATATCATTATTGTTTTCTTGAGACTAAAGATCACAGAAAACAAAAAAAAATGTTTAAATCGATAAATCTCTTAAATATCTTTGCCCAGTCGGCTGGGGCTGTAGAATACACCGACTGCACCTCTGCAGAGGGGTAAAATCCTCCCAACGAGTGTCCTGGATATGACACTAAACAATCTGATGGTGAGGTTCCAGCAATACTGGAGCTTTGGGGAATGCGGAGTACCCCTTTATTGCCATCGATCCCATATCCACTCTGGCCGGCGTGGTAGCACATGATAGCCCCTATCTATGGGTTAAATAGAACTAACGGTATACTTATGCAAAACTGAATAGTTTTATTAAACTGAATAGCTTCGCCAATGGCCCGGGAGACCTGGGTTCAATCCCAGGTCGAGTCATACCAAAGACTCAAAAAATGGTACTTGATGCCTCCTTGCTTAACACTCAGCATTATAAGGTACGGATCAAGGGTAAAGTAGAGCAATCTAGGGAAAGGATTAGCTCCCTCCCCTACACATTGGTGTAGTAGCTATCGAAAAGGGAGCTTTCGGGTTACCCTCGACTATGGTCGCCAACTTTACTTTTTTTACTTACTTACATTTAAATTGTGTGCTTATGCTTAACTGATTTATTTGAAATTGAACTGTTTTTGACATTGAAACTGTACTTACACTAAACTGAATTGTTATATATAACTGCTTGAATAGTTTGAAATGGAAATGTTTTTGACAAACTGTGGACTCATATTAAAACTGAATTGTTTTAGATAGAACTGATTATTTACATAAAAATGGATTTGGCGTTAAATAACCTACAAAGTTTGATATGCCATAAAGCCAAATAAACCAAACCGAACCAAAACCAGCAGATGTTCCTTTCCAAGAGTAAAAGATTCAATTGATTTGAGAGGAACATCAGCCGCCCCCAGACAATATTTAAACTTGACGTTGTATCGCAAAAAAGTGACTGTACATCAGAACGTTGGATATTCTGCTGTCATTCTTTCTAATAACCTTATTAGTCCTTCCGAGCTGTGACAGTATAAAAAAGACCCACTTCTCAGTAATTTTAAGATATTCTTTAAAAAACTCCGTTTATATTTTTATACAGAAAACAATATTCACAGTATTAATTTTAGAGAATAATATAAAAATATAATTGTTAAATTTCTTTTATGTAATCTGGATTCATTCAGAGCAAATTTCGTATTGATAACCTTGTAAAATAGATTTAGCTCAGGAAACTGTACGATGTAGTTTTATAAATAATAATACTGAATTTTATATTGATAGAGAAGATATTCAATCGAGTACACACACACACACACACACACACACACACACACACACACACACACACATATATATATATATATATATATATATATAATAACAATGTTGGTTTTCACTAAATCACTTTGTAGGTTTGTATCGAACCAAGGGCAATATAATATGGAGAGTGCTCAATATCTTGGATAAAGCTCTCATAGAATAATAATAAATATATATATTAGATATATATGTTGAATTCATGGAATTTAGACTGCGACCCCTGAAACCCACCGGTCGCAGTCTAAATTCCATGAATTAAATATATATAAGAGGATCATTAAATAAGTTTCCAGACTTTTTTCGTGTGGGCACTTTTTTATAGTACACACATGAAACGCTAGTCTCCTTCGAAGTCATCTCCTCCGGCTGCAATGCACTTGTACCGTTCCAATAACTTATGGAAGGTCCCATCGAAGTCCTCTTGTTTGAGCATGTCAATGACCTTCGTCGCACCCTCTTTCATCTCCTCAGTTATCTCATAATGACAGCCTCTGAACTTAAGGAATAACCAAAGTCACAGAGAGCAAGGTCTGGACTATAGGGAGGGTGAGGAGCTGTCTCGATGCCCATCTTAGTCAAATAGTCTGTGACAAGGATGGAGTTGTGGACTGGTGCATTGTAGTGGTGGAAATACCATTGACCCGATTTGAAGAGAGGTGGCCTCTTCCGACGAGATCTCTCCCTAAACTTCCTTAAAACCTCAATGTAATATTCCTTGTTGACTGTCTATCCAGTGGGAACCCAGTTGCATGTAGATCATGCCAGTGCTGTCAAAAAAGATCATCAAAAGTTTGTGGATGGATTTGCTCTGTCTGGCTTTCTTGGGTCTGGGAAAGCCAGAATGCTTCCACTGGGAACTCTGTCTCTTGGTCTCTGGGTCATACCAGTAGATCCAGCTTTTATCCTATGGCATTTTTTCCAAGTTTAAAACACAATTTTATTGCATATCGTTCTTCCTCACGTTCAGATTGCATTTTTGAAATTTACCAGCTGTGACAATCAGGCTTTTTAGTAGGGTGTATTCCAATTGCTGCTGTAGCTGTTCATTTAAACCTGAAATCATAAAATTTAGTTAGTCATCTCATAAGATGTACAGCAATAACATACTGAATTTTCAAGAGTCTATGACAATTTTAAATGCCTGTACAAAAAATGTCTGGAACCTTATTGCATGCACCACGTTTCTAATATATATTTATTATATATATATATATATATATATATATATATATATATATGGCTCTTCAAATGAATTGAGCTCTCGGTAGCCATTAAGCGGATATATGTAAACAAATGTGATACATAAGCTTTTAAGTTTCCTTCGTTTGCCCAGGTTTCTTTATGGTTGAGTGGTAGAATCTTGGATTGGCGCAGCCAAGTTTCGATCCCAGCTTCGGTAATCGAGCCTGTCTAGCCACACTGAAAATTTCTGATAGAACGAAACAAATCTGTCTGTGGATAACAATGGACCCCCACATATTGCCCAGTAAAAGCAGGACGACCATCTCGAACGTACATACAGCAGCTATATGAGGATACGGGATGTTGCCCTGAACACCAGCCGGAAGCGATGAAAGTGGCGAGAGAGGGTCAAGGATATCCGTGCTGACAGTACGACATGATGATGATGATGAATATGATATATATATATATATATATATATCCGTAAAAGCCAAATAGTGAATGAACGAAAGGATATACAAGATAAAGTCATTTATATAAACAAAAACATAAAATATATTCATAATTCAAGTACAAGAAAGAGAGAAAACACGTCAGTGTCGTAACTGATAAAATAATATATATATATATATATCCCTTAACAAGCAGTAAGTAACAGGGGTACAAAAATGGAAAAGGGCTTACGTATTGATGCGGAACAAATTTATATTTTCGGTTCCATGGCAAGGACAGTAGATTATGTCTAAACTGTCAGAAGAACAGAGCCAAAAGAAAACGGGAATGGTTTTCTCAGGCTTAGATGATGCCTCTCGGATATATGTTCTTTATTGGTGTAGTGTGTACGATGCTAAACTGAATCTTGCAATACTAATTGTGGAGCTCTGTTGAGTGTCTGGTTTTGTTGGCTGGATTTTATGGCATATCAATTCTTGTAGGTTATTCAATGCCGAATCATCTTTATACATATAGATTATATGTATATGTTTAGTAAATACGTTTTGTTGATAATATTTTTGAATGAGTCTGAGCTCATTTATTTTAAACGCATATCTGATATGAATAATTTTATTTACAATTAATCATTTGTTTTCACAATAAAATTGTTTCAATTGTGGCCATCCAACACTAATTCTATTCAACACTATTCATTCATTTACACTAAGTCAAATGATTACAAGTATTCCGATTTCCTATGTAATACCAATAATTCAATGTAGGCACACACTTAAAGAATTTCAAGAATTGCTATTTAACACTATTATTACTTATTCGTTTCAACACAGTTAAATTGTTCTAAGTATTGCTCTGTATGACTAACTCTTCAATTACACATCATTCATTTGTTTACTGATTTTTAATCGTTAGTTCTATTTTTAGCAATTCAGTTTAGCATAAGTCATTTTTTGCACACAGTTTCAATGTTAAACATTCGATAGGACCCTATCAGGTTCTATTACTCAGGGTCAGAGTTGATCTGAGAGTAATGGTAATGAAGGGGTTCTCTATATTCCCTTAAAGCTTCAAGAGTTAAGCCTCACTGTCAGATTGTTTTGTGTTATATCGAGGACACTTGTTGGGGGTAGGGTCTTAACCCTTTGCATAAATGTCCCAGCTGACTTGGCTGGTCAAAGGGCGTGACATTTCTCCTTCATTGTCATTACTTCTCGTTCCATTCCCACCTGGAGTGATAGGGACGATTGGAGGTTCCCGTGATGTAACGGTTATTGTTGTAGGAAATGGACACGGCGACACGAGTTCAAATCCTGGACGAGGCTGATTGCATTTCACATGGCATCATTACCCTTGGGAAAGGTATGAATCCAATTATTCCCACTCCAGCTATGGGTAAATAATAGGGCAGACTAGGTTCTTCAGCCTTGGTGAGGCAACTAGTCTAGGAGAAGGAAAACTTTGAATTCAAACCTGTTAAACTCTACTTAAAAATTGACCCGAGCAGAGGTGTTGGTAAATACGGATAGTGACTATTAGGGTCCCATCTCTGGGTTAAATAGATCTGGATGAAATAAAGTTCGAAATAATTTTGAAATTAGTTATTAAATTGACTGCTAAACCATTGATATTGTGCCTGTTTAAAATTAATGTAAAGATATATTTTTGTATTGTATGAATGTAGAGACAATAATTCTAAATATATATTCTTTGGAAAAGTCCGGGAAAATATTTAGTAAACAATACCAACTTCCAAAGAGAATACAAAAAATATAGTGCATTTGATGGCTCGCAAGACGCCTTATCCCCCCCTCCAAATGCCCCAGAAATCATCCAGCGACTTAGATGAAGGGCCAGCTTTTGATAAGTGGCTACTGGAGCTCTAGTGCTACAGGAGACCGTTAAATTAAATCACAAACATCTTCAGACATGTAAACACGGTTTGAACACATACGAAACTTTAAATATGAACTAGTTGCCAGAAGTCTCATAAATATTCATATTTACCAACCCCTCCGGACATTGGCATAATGGTTAGAGTATTCGCCAATAGCCCGGGAGATCGGGGTTCAATCCCAGGTCGAGTCATACCAAAGACTTTAAAATGGTACTTGATGCCTCCTTGCTTAATACTCAGGATTATAAGGTACGGATCAAGGGTAAAGCAAAGAAATCCAGGGAAAGGAGTAGCGCCCTCCCCTACAACTGTGTAGTAGCTATCGAAAAGGGAGCCTTTGGGTCACCCTCGACTATGGTCACCAAATTTACTTTACTTACTTACCAACCCCTCCACTCGGGCCGGATATGACACAAGGTCAATTTTAAGCGGAGTTTAACAGGTTTCAATTTAGAGTTTTCCTTCTCCTAGACTAGTTGCCTCACCAAGCCTGAAGAAACCAGTCTATCCTACTATTTACCCATAGCTGGAGGGAGAATAATCGGATTCATACCTTTCCAAAGGGTATTAGTGCTACGTGAAATGCAAGTAGCCTGGTCTAGGATTTGAACTCGTGTTGCCGTGTCCATTTCCCACGACGATAACCATTACACCACGGGCACCTCCATAGAAGGCCCATAAATATTGGGCGGAAATCTTTTACATAATAACTGTAGTTTGAACCCATTTATTCATTTATTTTTCTAAAATCCCTGCCAAAATTGAGTTTGGTCTGTTCAGCCGTTAAATACAGTAATTTCTTAAATCTCTTTTCCGTTATTTGAAATCAACTTTATAGTAATAATTACCGTTTATAAGTGTTTGGTCTAAATCTTTAATTAGCAACCAATATTGATTAATAATCACTTGCCTTCGAAGTGACTATACTATGCACGACACTAAATTGCATCCTGAGTCGAGACTCTGTTAATGGGGCTCTCAGGGGTGTGGCGTTCCCCTTTATTGCTATTACGCCAAGGTCCACTCTCATCTGTAATGATAGTAACTGTTTAGAACCCATCTATGGTTCAAAAATAACTTTTCTAAACGATAAAGTAGTTTACCCATTTAAAATGATTGTGACGGTATAATTTTTGTCTCGTATATAATTAGAGACATTATGTTACCAAGTCGTACTCAGGCTTAGCTTCATATCTTCTATCTTCTATTTTAGTTAGATCCTCAACCACTCCTTCACTTGTTGCCATATCCTATCTGTCGCCACCTTTGTTCTTGTTAAGCCTGTCTTCTTCATGTGGCTTCTCGTTGCTTTATCTATCATATTTACCCAACCCCTCTGCTTGGGCAGGATATGACACAAGGTCAATTTTTAAGCAGAGTTTAACAGGTTTGAATTCAGAGTTTTCCTTCTCCTAGACAAGTTGCCTCACCAAGGTTGAAGAGCCTAGTCTGCCCTACTATTTACCCATAGCTGGAGGGAGAATAATTGGATTCATACCTTTCCCAAGGGTATTAGTGCTATGTGAAATGAAATTAGTCTCGTCCAGGATTTGAACTCGTGTCGCCGTGTCCATTTTCTACGACGATAACCATTTCACCACGGGCACCTTGTTGTTTTATCCATAATTGTCTTCATTCTTCCTTACTTGGATAATATACTATGTGTACGTATTCAATTTCTTACATCACACCCATTTAACTTATTGAAATCTTTTAGGAGTGAGATGAGCGTGGTAGAAATCAAATTTTCAATACAACAGTACATGGCAACTGTTTAAAAGTTCAAACTATTTTCTCAATATTAAAACAGTTTTGGTGAGTCACACAACTGAAACAATCCAATCAGAGCCGTGGTCTCAGGTTGATTTCCACTTCATTAACTTTTAATCATACCGTGTAATCCACAGTATTTTCTTGTACATTTAACGGTTTATGTCTTATTTAGATTTTCCACATTATCTGTCAATGATAGATTTCACTGTAATTATGTAAGGCCAATACTGACAGTAAAAAAGATTTTGTGATAGATAGATAGATAGAAAATTACTGATAGATTGATTGGCAGAAACAGAAGGAGATAGATATGAAATAAGAAATGAATAGATATGAAGTAAAAATGCAAGCAAACGGAGGTTAATACATATACATTAAATTCCCTAGCTTGCGTTGGGTTGTAGGAAATAAATAATAAATAATAATAATAAATATATATATATATAGGATTTACACTCCTGTATTTTAAAATGGCCATGATTGCACTTGTTCCTGAAACAAAGATGGCGTACGTCGGTAAACTAATCAGTCTCGGGAACCTATTGGTCAGGAAGTTCACATGGTTAGAGCTCACAACTATGTCCGCACCTTTGATTTTGTCCCGTGCATTTGGAGTCGACTGCTTGACAAGGATTGCTTATATATACTCTCGTCTTCAAGAACTCACTCTCCTTCACTGTGATTTACAGAGAAAGCTCTCTCTCTCTCTCTCTCTCTCTCTCTCTCTCTCTTACATTTTGACTCCCAGCAGTCAACCCCTCGAAAATGTATACATTCTGCAACCTTTTTCTTTCTTGTTCTGCCTTTCTGGTTAGATTTGCCACAGCCTCGAACACAACCACAGAAATTTCGTCAAACCGCGAAAGAGACAAACAACCAACATGGGAGAAGACACATGCCTTCTAGCACACGTTGCTATATTTCTATATATCATTACCTTACATCAAATACTTAGTCCACATACATTTTATAATCAACAGCACGCTTTCAATATTTAGTCTTTTTCCTTAATATCCGTGTTAGTACACACACACACACACACACACACACACAGAGGATTATTCAGCAGACTATATTAGAATATTTGTAATGTTTCCTTTTTCATGTATTTCTTGATATATAGATTTAATTTTGTTTGTACTGCTTTGTTTTGAATGTTCTTTTCTCAGCGTCTTTCACAACTTTACTTCATTTGCATATTCAAATATAAACCAGCATAAATGGTGATGGGAGATAATCACCAAAACAACAACATGTTCCCTACAGGGTCTTCTACATGTTGTGATGTATGTATCTGGCTGATGTAAAGTTAGCCGGGTTTCGATCCTAGCTTGAAGCGTCTCGCGTGTCTAGCCACACTGAAGAATGTCTGTGCATGACAAAATATATATATATATATATATATATATATATATATATATATATATATAAATTGAGCTCTCGGTAGCCGTTAAGCGGATGTATGTAAACAATAGTAATTGTGATTCATAACCGTTTAAAATTTACTTCGTTGCTGCTCGTTTCCTCGTGGCTGAGGTGTAGAGTCTTGGATTGGCGTTTGAGTCAACCGGGTTTCGATCCCAGCTACGGGAATCTAGTATGTCTAGCCACACTGATGAGTTCTGATAGAACGAAACAGATCTGTCTGTGGATGACAATATATATGTGTGTGTAACATAGCCATGCATGAATATGTGAAACGTACATAAAATGTTCATATATAACATAGGAATCCTGAGACACGAAAAACACTTACGACTTCTTAGTTCAGGTACGAAACTTTTTATTACCTTTGAGTTTAAAGGTTTTTCGACATAAGGAGAGAGGCACAATCTTTCTATGCTGACTTTTCCATCTGCCCCCCCACATCACGTGCGGTAAACGTAGCGCGCAAATTCGTCTCGCCTGGCCCAGGTCTCAATGTCAACTCTTCCGTTCGGCCGCAAAAACTCAACTAACTGACTTTTCTCAAATATTTTCCCCAAATCCTCCACGCACGCTTCCGGTGCATGACGTAATTCACATCCCCTGGTCATACTTGCTATCTGGGATTTCTATTTTAACATCTGTTAACGACTCATGCTCCCCGCACGCGCGTCAACACCTGCGCTCAAGTTTTTACCTAAGTAACCCATGCACTAAGCGAAAGGTTCTCCGCCTAATTAAAACCAAAGGCAGGATATATAAAACGAAATCTCTCGGCCATTATATTACACACACACACACACATATATATATATATGTGTGTGTGTGTGTGTGTGTGTGTGAAATGATAGATAAATAAATGAAGAGATAGTTAATAGGAACATCCTTATAATAGCTAATAACCTTTGTTATCGACAGCTTTCTGTGTCTGATTCTTAAACACAGACGTATGCACACCTACACATATGCACACTTGCCCCTTTCCCATTTGGTGATGTGTAAGAACAAAATCAAACAGTCTAAAAAGGTCAAATCATCAAAGAGCTCCACGGTGATCACCAAACAAACACTAGTCTGAATCCCGGACGGTTTAATCGCAAGATCTGAAGACGGTCATCAAACAGTGGGGGATTAGTCTCGAAATACACCGTTAAAATGTTGACCAAATAAGCAAAGTATGACCGATTGAAAACGACCAAAAAGGAAAAAAAATGACATAGAAAAAAAAAAAAAAGAAAGAAAGAATTATTAAAAGGTTAACATACATGGAAAACTTTCAAATATTTACCGTAAAACTACAGATAAAGAAAATATAATCACTCAAAGCACGCATGCGCGCAAAAACACACACACACACATACATTCACGCATACTCATATAGATATTTACAAATCATAGCTTAGACATAGTTGGTTGGTTGGCTTTTCAGTTTTATGGCATATCAACCTTTGTATGTTATTTAATGCCAAATCCATTTTTATGCAAATAGTTCTATTTCAAACAATTCAGTTTAGCATGAGTACACAGTTTAATTGTCAAAAACATTTCTATTTCACGCTGTTCAGTTTAGTCAAACAGTTCTAATTTAGCTAATTCAGTTTAGTATAAGTACAGATTTTGTTTACACACAGTTTAATGCTAAAACAGTCCTATATTAAACGATTAAGTTTAGTGTAAGTACAGTTTAAATGTCAAAAACAGTTCCATTTTAAAAAATTCAGTTTAGCATATGCACGCAGTTTAAATATAAGTGCACAGTTTATTTGTTAAAAACATTTCTATTTCAAGCTATACAATTTAGTGAAAAAGTTCTAATACAATCAATTCAGTTTAGCATAAGTATGCTACTTAACCCATAGATTAGGCCCTATCAGGTGTTAACATTTCGGGCCAGATTGGAACTGGGAGCAATGGCAAGAAAGGGATACTCGGCATTACTCAAAGCTTTAACATCACTGGAACCTCACCAGGTTGTTTAGTGTCATATCCATGACACTTGTCAGTGTATTCTACAGCCCCAGCCGACTGGGCAAAGCTTAGACGTGGCACAAGGCTGGACCTATGAGGGACCCAGTGAGACTCATGGGCATATAGGTACTATTTACCATCCCCTCCGCTCGGGCAGGATATGACACAAGGTCGATTTTTAAGCGGAGTTTAACAGGTTTGAATTCAGAGTTTTCCTTCTCCTAGACTAGTTGCCTCACCAAGGCTGAAGAACCTAGTCCGTCCAACTATTTACCCATAGCTGGAGGGAGAATAAGGGGGTTCATACCTTTCCCAAGGGTATTTGCCCGAAAGTGAACGTAATAGCGCGACTGGAGTACGAACTCGCGTACTACGATTCCGCAGTTCATCGCTTTAACCATTACACCACGAGGACACCTCATGGGCATATAGGTAACGTTTCAAGAAATAAAGACAATCACTGCAATCCAAATCGATTTTCGAAGAGCTGTTCAACTGCTTTCATTTCTGAGTTCTACTGTGAAATACATATTAAGAAACTCATTAAAAGAGTTCCACCTCCCGTGAAATCAAACACCATTAGTGGCAAACTCTCACTAAATGAATTTGACTCATCAAAAATCGCCATAGAAATGGAATGGAAAAAAAAAAGCAGAGCCACAAAAATTCTAACTTCACAGCCCTTCCCCTAAAGCCAGTGTGGAAAACCCTGCCTATCTCACATGGGCTTCATCAGCTACTAGCGTTCTTGCACCAATCAAAGAATACTTTCGTGAATCTTCGTTTGGGAAGTAAAGCCAAAGCCTAGATTTAAACATTTAAAGATGTATCAACCCTCCTATAGAATTTTGTATACAGGTCTGTTCTTAAATGGAATTTAAAAAGTGATATTACAATTTGGTTTAGTTGGGTTTTATGGCATATTAACCATTGTAGGTTATTTAATGACAAAATCCTGTTTATACATATGTATTAAATATATAGGATTTGGTTTGGTTGGGTTTTATGGCATATCAACCATTGTAGGTTATTTAATGACAAAATCCTGTTTATACATTTGTATTAAATCTATAGGATTTGGTTTGGTTTGGATTTATGGCATATCAACCATTGTAGGTTATTTAATACTAAATCCTCTTTATACATATAAATATATAAAATATATAAGATTTGTACAGACATTTTGTTGATCATATTTTTAAACGCGCTTTAGCACTTGTTTTTGTACACAGTTAAATGGTTACAAGTATTCAATCTAATACAAATAAATCTATTTACTTTATTCCATTTATTTGCACAAATTTAAAAGGTTTAAAGAAAGGATAGATTTTTAACACTGATAATTTTATTCAATATTTCTTATTGATTTTCACGCAGTTAAATCTTTCTAAGTATTGCAATGTATCACAAACCCGTTATTTATTTACATTTATTTACATGCTCTTTTTTACAATTCAATTCAGCAATAATCATTTTGTTGCATAGTCACCATCATGACCAACAATACAAACACATATGCATGCGAAATCATAACGACGACTCAATAAAGACGAGACACACAGTTCTTTAGAAAAATATACCTCTCATTTTATTTGAAAGGATTGTGTGTGAGAGGGAGTTGGAGATGGAACAGATTTGTAACATATTGACCCCCACTCTTATGGCCATCAGCGTTTCTTTCCCGTTCTCCTGGGCTGCTCAACCGAGGCCTGGGGCCCAACCTCTCTGGGTGCTGGTTTTCTCTACCGCGTCTTATCTCCAACTCATCTGATCCCCAAACTCCTTAATCGGGGCCTGAGGGCTCCTTCTGCTGGGTGCTGGCTTTCTCTACCACATCTTGTCTCCAAACTCTTTGAATTTCCTGTGTACTGAGTTATGTAATAGTTCAACGTCCACTCAGTATCTCCCCATAACTGGCCATCGGAATATGCACTTCCTCCGTCTTTGGAATGGCATGTTTGATCGTCATCGAGTGGAAATAAATGTCACGCAGTTCACAGGTCACCCTCTTCCGGTGCATCAGTTTGTGACTGTACCGTGGGATTTTAACCCTGTCCCATATTGTCAGCCAAGCTCGCCTACACCAATGCAATATGCTCTTCCGCCGTCTTTGGAATGGCATGTTTGGCCGGGTCGGAGGTCAATATACAACAATTTGTTTGCACACAGTTTAATTGCCAAACAATTCTATTTGATCCCTAGATTAATAAAAAAATATTTGTCGTGTTCTGGTTCGTGAAAACAAGTAGTAGTAATAATTAGACAAACCACGATATGTGAGGAAAATAGTTATATTTACAGGAAAAATATTTACAAGAGAGAGACTGTTAGTAGTAAGAACATAGGATTAGTGATAGAGTAAGGATATACTTCAACAATAGGAACGGCTCTTCTGTTCTGACTCGTAGACTGGTCTCAGACTGATCTGGCCTGGAGTATTGGTTGGCCGCCCCACCTTATGGGCAAGTGTGGCACAAGGCCTTTTTTATGGTGGGTCCTGGCGCAGGGCCGTAGCCCACACGCACCCGGCATTTCCCAAAAATGCCTACGGCCCCGTCGGCATTCCTCTTATTAGGGGCGCCTCAGGCGCTGGGCGATGAACCCAACCTCCCCGAAGGGAGTAACAGCCTGGGGGGAAGGCCCCCTGAGGCCGTAGGAAAATCCCCAGGCACCGAGACACACTCTGTCCGAACCGCGTCCCGATAACACGGCCGGCCAAAGTGCTACCCAGCACCTGGAGAGGTCCAGCTCGAAATCAATTTGTCACCAAAATTATCTGGCCTGGAAACTCTTGGTATTAGAGCTACTGCCATATATGGTAAATGGCCTTGCTCATTATGCTGAAAAGGTAGGTGATACCCAACAATATTTAAGATTGAATTGAATGATTTCAGAAATGTTGTAACATACTCATATGCATGCAGAAACATAGTCAGCACAATAACGACGAGCGGACACAGTTCTTTAGAAACTTTCGTAACTCTTTCGAATTAAGTGAGGGGTATATTACCTTTCACTTTATTTGAAAGAGTAACGAAAGAGTATGTGTGAGAGGCGAGTTGGAGACTGAACAAAGACTGCAACATATTGACGCCCACCAGCTCCTCCGGCGATAGCAGTGCGTCTTTCTTGTTCTCCTATGCTGCTCGACCGGGGGCGTGGGGGCCCAGCTTCTGCTGAGTCCTGGTTCTCACTTCTCGAATTGGAACAACTGACTTCAAACTCTGATATCTAACTAATCTGAACTTCCTGTCGCACCAGGTTATATATCTGTTCGAAATCCACCTTCTTGTGAGCGTTACATTTGCACTCGATTCAACCCGTCGACAGTCAAGATATCTTCGACCGGATGCACCTGTTATTTACACAGGTGCATTTCCCATTTGACAGCTCGGCCGGGTCGGAGGTCAATATGTTACAATGTTTTGATTTGGTTTCTTTGTTTAATGGCATATCAACCCTTCTGGGTTATCTTACGAAGGAGGTATAATAAATAAGTAAAATGAAGTTAGCGACTGCAGTCGACGCTGACCTAAAGACTCCCTTTTCAATAGCTACTACACCAAGGTATAGGGGAGGGCGCTACTCCTTTGTCTGGATTGCTCCACTTTGCCCTTGATAGGTACCTTATAATGCGGAGGTGCCCGTGGTGTAATGGTTACCGTCGTAGGAAATGGACTCAGTGACACGAGTTCAAATCCTGGACGAGACTGATTGCATTTCACATAGCACTAATACCCTTGGGAAAGGTATGTAACCAATTATTATCCCTCCAGCTATTGGTAAATAGTAGGGCAGACTGAGTTCTTCAGCCTTGGTATGGCAACTAGTCTAGGAGAAGGAAAAAATTGACTTCAAACCTGTTAAACTTCGCTTAAAAATTGACCTTGTGTAATATCCTGCCCGAGCGGAGGGGTTGGGTAAATATGATAATGCTGAGTGTTTAGCAAGGAAGTATCAAGTACCATTTTTAAAGTCTTTGGTATGACGTGACCTGGGATTGAACCATTGGTGAACACTCTACCCACTAGGCCAATGGGCCCGTTTACCGATGTTTCACACAATTAGCACTTTCATTGGTAGATACTTTGTAGAATCCTTATCGAGTGGGTAAATTAATTTTTATCCATCCTATTTACCAACCCCTCCGCTCGGGCAGGATATGACACAGTCAATTTTTAAGCCGATTTTACCAGGTTTCAATTCAGACTTTTCCTTCTCCTAGACTAGTTGCCTTACCAAGGCTGAAGAACCAGGTCTGTCCTACTATTTACCCATAGCTGGAGGGAGAATAATTGGATTCATACCTTTCCCAAGGGTATTAGTGCTATGTGAAATGAAATCACTCTCGTCTAGGATTTGAACTCGTGTCGCCGAGTTGATTTCCTACGACGATAATAATTACACCACGGGCACCTCCAATTATTTTTTATCCATTAACACTGAATTGGTCAACAAGCGATCGAAAAAAAAATAACGGCAAAAATGTCACTCTATCTATGTACCGTTGAGAAGAAAAACGTCGCTCCGCCGACAGATGTGTTGAGAAGGCGTTGATTTGGTTATTCAGAATTATAACACTTTCACTTTGTTTCTCAGAAAATGTTTGTGGCATTATGCAGCCGAGATTTTTCAACGTAAACTTCCATGTCAGCTGGGGGTGTTGAATATGCCGACATATCCCCCCACAAGGATGCCACCTGTTGGTTGTGGGTGGCAACTTGTATTGCTTGGAGACAGGATCGTAGTTTTTGAGTAGTCTCATACCAATCAATCGAAGTTGTCACTAAAATAACTGTACCTTGTAACTCAACTTTTGTCTTTCCGAGTTGGTTATTGCAATCCCGAGAATCTATGACCGACTAAATTCTTCAAATTGCCCCTGTGACAAACAAATACCAAACCTAATTTTAAATGTGCTAGACGGCAGCGGCTGCAAGTCAATTGCACTGAGATAGCAATGCATGAACCATTTAAACTTTGGACAAACAAACGATTAATATTGAATAAAATTACAAGAGCCGCCGCAGGCATTGGCCTCCATGTCAATGCACACAAAACTGAATATATGTGCTATAATCAAACACGCGACATTTCCACACTAGGTGGAACTTCTCTGAAACTGGTAGACAAGTTCACCTACCTAGGTAGCAGTATCTCATCAACCGAAAAAGACATCGACACGCGGCTAACAAAGGCATGGACAGCGATCGATAAGCTATAGATCATATGGAGATCTGACTTGACCGATAAAATGAAACGCAGTTTCTTCCAGGCTGCGGTCGTATCGATACTGCTGTATGGATGTACAACTTGGACGCTAACAAAACGGCTGGAGAAGAAACTAGATGGCAATTACACAAGAATGCTGCGTGCAATCCTGAACAAGTCCTGGCAGCAACACCCCACAAGTCACCAAGTGTACGGCCACCTGCCCCCTATCAGAAAACTATTCAAGTAAGGTGAACCAGACATGCAGGACATTGCTGGAGAAGCAGAGATGAACTCATAAGAGATGTACTCTTATGGATCCCCACACATGGCCGCGCAAAAGCAGGACGACCAGCACGAACGTACATTCAGCAGCTATGTGAGGATACAGGTTGTTGTCCTGAAGACCAGCCTAGGGCGATGAACGATAGGGAGGAGTGGCGAGAGAGGGTCAGGGATATCCGTGCTGCCAGCACGATATGATGATGATGATGATGTATTTATATTGAACTAAATATTAAATATGATAAATAGAATGACTTAAAAATCTATATCTTTAATCACAGATCACCCCAAGTATTAAAATGCAGTAAATGAAACGATTAAAAAAATTTTTGTATTATGAATACTTAAAACCATTACACTGAGTGCTAACAAGTGATTAATATTCGACAATAGTCCAGGAGACCTAGGTTCAATCTCAGGTCGCGTCATACTAAAGACTTTAAAAATGTTACTTGATACCTCCTTGCTTAACACTCAGAAATAAAAGGTACGTATCAAGGGTAAAGTGGAGCAATCCAGGGAAAGGAGTAGCGCCTACTCCTACATGTTGGTGTAGCAGCTATTGAAAAGGGAGCCTTCTGGTCGCCTTCGACTACGGTCGCCATCTTTAATTAACTTAAGTATTGGATTACAATACTTCAAAGCCTTTAACAGTGTGCAAACAAATGATCACCGGATCGTTTCAAAATAATGTTGTCTATACAAACTATTCGTTTATATATATATATATATATATATATATATATATATATATATATAACATCTGTCTGTGTGTCTATCTGTGCGCCCAAGCGATAAAAGAGAATCTATGGAAGCAAAATATGATATAATTTGTAAAACGTCCTTTGGTCTGATTAGTTCAATTTTTGAAAAAAATCGTGATAAATGTAAATTTTCCTGATTAATTCAATAATTCAAGGCCTTTTTTTGAATTAAAATTTAGCCCGACATGAGTGAGCAAGAAAAGAAACAAAAAAGAATCTATGGTTTGCTTAACGCCAAAACCAAACTAAAGTTTCTTTGTATACAAAGCAAAGAAACAATTTTACGCTTGAAGAGATTTTTAAGGCAAAGAGGGAAGGAAGGATTGAACAAAAAAACGAAAAGAAGGCTTTTTAACTGCTCTCGTTAGGGTAATTAAGAAGTGCCCCATAACGACAAAAAGAAAGTATGATTATGAACTGAAAGTCAAAGAGAAAACTGTGAGAACAGTAATTAAAGAAAATTTAAGCCCAGACCATAACCCCATTTGGGATGTTTTAGAAAACAAATCAAATGCAACTCCCCATCGAAATAGTGGTTCACTTAAGATTGCTATTGCGGAGTCAGAGAATAAAGTGTCTAAAAAATTTATCTTGAAGGCATGCAAATCATTTCAAAGATGTGTTGAAAAAATAATATAAAAAATGGCGGGCATATGGAATAAATTTACTGTTTTGTGTCGATATTCTTATTTTGTTGTTTGTTTTTTTTTAAATTGAAATTAATCTTGTTTTATGAAAGAGTCGTTCATTATTATACTAGAATGTTCCTAATTTTGTTTTTTTCCTAATATATATATTGATATATTGATATGAATTGTATATGTGTATCTTTGTTACTATGTATCTTCTATTTTCCTTTGCCCTATATATATATATATATACATATATATATTGATATATATTGTATATATGTATATTTGTTACTATGTACCTTGTATTTTCCTTGTCGGCCGCCCCAAGTGGAGGTGCCCGTGGTGTAATTGTTATCGTCGCAGGAATTGGACACGACGACTCGAGTTCAAATCCTGGACGAGACTGATTGCATTTCACATAGCACTAATACCCTTGGGAAAGGTATGAATCCAATTATTCTCCCTCCAGCTATGGGTAAATAGTAGGACAGACTAGGTTCTTCAGCCTTGGTGAGGCAACTAGTCTAGGAGAAGGAAAACTCTGAATTCAAACCTGTCAAACTCCGCTTAAAAATTGACCTTGTGTCATATCCTGCCCGAGCGGAGGGGTTGGGTAAATAGGATCTTGTATTTTCCTTTTGCCCGATATATATATATATATATATATATGAATATATATTGTATATGTGTATCTTTGTTACTATGTATCTAGTATTTTCCTTTTGCCCTATATATATATATATACATACACACACACACACACATATATATATATATATATATATATATATATATATATATATTGATATATATTGATATATATTGTATATGTGTATCTTTGTTACTATGTATCTTCTATTTTCCTTTTGCCCTAAGAGTTCTGATAGAACGAAACAGTCTGTCTGTGAATGACAATATACGCTCCCCCATGAGGGTTGAGCACTCTGGCGAAGGAATTGTCGGCCGCCCCAAGCGTAATGCAAAGCTCTTCGTAAGAATTCGGCACTCTGGTAGCCGATACGGTATAAAAAAATGTAAACAAAGGCTGTTGCTAAAAAGTAAAATACTTTAAAATTCCCTTAGCCAACGTAGTCCGCTTGTAGCCGTGTGGTCTGAAGCCTTAGTCTATCGTAAAGTTGGACGGGTTTCGATCCCGGCTTCGAGCGTCCTGCGGGTCTAGCCACACTGAAGAGTTCTGATAGAACGAAACAGTCTGTCTGTGAATGACTATATATTGGACAAAAGGAAAATCGAAAATACATAACAGCAAAGTATTTTCTCATGTAAAATTTTACGAGAAAAGCATTGAGCTAAATGAAATTTACTTTTGAGTTTGATTAGGGCATTTAAACGCCCCTAGAGAAAATTCAAATAACTCCGATTTCGACGAAAGTAAAAACATTTCTACGAAGCACAAAGTAAAGTCGATTTACAAAATTTTATCACCTTACAATTATATATTATCCCACTTAATAAGGCTTATAACATGGTTCAGAGCCTCTGTGAAAGTGCAAATACATCCAGTTTAGATGGAAGATACTTTAGCGAGTAGATTGTTTGTTATTACTTTTAGTCGAAGAAATGTATTCTTACGCGTGTGTGTTATTCCCTCGCTAATTGTTGTTGTTAATAAAGGAAGATGAAAAAGTCAGAAGACAAAGATGCCGTTAGCTTTTACATGAAGGTTTTTATGGCAGCATGGAATATTTAGTTTGCGTTTGTGCAGCAAGTCACGTAGGAAGGAAAAAAGTAAGTGAATGATTTGAAGTTATGATAGAGTTGAGAAAGCAGCGCGTATTTTTGGACGTGTGAGGGAGATATTTTCGCCATGGTTTAGCAAAAGTCGTGTTTGCTGTTTGAGGAGAGAAACTTTGAAGCCACTGTGAGTTTTGTGATTCTGGTTGTTTCGGGGAGAAGCGTGAATGTCTCAAGAAAATGCTGCCCATAGGTGAAGTAGTAACTAGATGCCGGAGCGGAATTAGACATCGCAGTCGATAGAGCCAATTTTGGGGGTGACGTAAAGTTGTCCCTGTGTGTGGTGTTTTGAATGTATTTAATCCATATTCAACTGGGAAACCTTGGTCTAAGAAAAATAACCAAGGAGTCCATGAATTAGACTGCTTCCCTCATTGTATCCATGCTGCTGCTGCTGCTGCTGCTATTGGAGAGCAGACGGTAGACGTCTGTACAGAACGAAGTTGTTCTGCGAAAGAGAGTGTTTGACGGTTTTTCTCAATGACTGCTGTCCAGAAAGGTGGTTCGGAAGAATACGATAAGTCATCCTGATTGTGTGAAATTATGCATCGACTTAAATTACGCGCCAAACAAAAATTCCTTTACAAAAAACCAAATGTATTTTATGAAAAATTTTCTGAGAAAGACAATGAGCTTCATGAAATTCACTTGCCTGTGCGATTAGTGGGCTTAAAGGGGTGAAACGCCCCTGATGAAAATTCAAATATGTCTGATTATAATGTGTGTTTATATATATATATATAGATAGATGTATATATAAGTATATAAGCATATTTATACGAAAATATGTTTGTACATGTGTGTATGTATATATATATATATGTGTGTTTACGTATACACACACACACACACACACACACACACAGGGATTAGGTACCTTGATGAGCCGCTTAGGCGAAACTGTAGTTGGTTAATTACTGACTCACGAAATAATTTTGTCACTATTTTGCTCTACTTGGTATTGAGCACTTTTTTGCACTTGTAGCTCAGCAGCAATTACGATGGTTTTTTTTCTTTTGACCAATCAATTGCACATCTGTTGATTCTTTTCAATTGGTATGACAAGGTTGGCCTTTTCTTTTTTTTTTTTCCAATATATATATATTTTTCGCCTCTAGACAGTGATTCGTTGTATATTTTGATCTTCGAATTACTTGCGGTTTTTTTCCCCTCACCGTAAATGGTATTATTCAATAAGTTATTTATATATTTAATAAAGCTCAACATGTGTCTGTCTGTGTGTCTGTTTATAGGACGAAAGGGAACAGAAGATATATAACAACAAAGTAGGTATTCTAATGTAAAATTTTACGAGGAAGACAATGAGCTACAACTTATTTTCCACACCTCGCCATCGTCTATTGCTTATGGTTGGTCTTTTACATTAGAATACCTACTTTGTTGTTATATATCTTCTGTTCCCTTATCGGCACAGAGATTTTCCCGTATCCCGTATCGGCACAGAGATTTTGTATCTAGTTTCGTGCCGATTGTCCTGCCTTTGCTCGTCCATATGAAGAGGTCCAGAAGAGTACGTCACTTATGAGCTCGTCCCTACTTCTCCAGCAGTGTCCCGCATGTCTGGTTCGTCTAAATTTGATAGTTTTCGAGATGGGTGGTTGGTGGCCGTACAACTGCTGTTTTGTGGGGTACTTTCCCCAGGACTTGTTCAATATTGCTCGCAGTATTCTTGTGTAGTTGTCGTCAAGCTTTTTCTCCATATGTTTTGTTAGCGTCCATGTAGTGCATCCATATGGCAGTACTGACACGACCACTGCTTGGAAGAAACTGCGTTTCATTTTATCGGTCAGGTCTGACTTCCATATGACCTAGAGGCTATCTACAGCTGTCCATTCCTTTGCTAGTCGTGTGTCGATGTCTGTCTCGGTTGATGAAACACTGCTTCCTATGTAGGTGAACTTGTCAAGTAGTTTAAGAGACCAACAGTTTAGTGTGGAGATGTCGCCTGTTTTATTAAAGCACATATATACGGTGTTGTGTGCATTGACGTGGAGGCCAATACTTGCTGGGGGTTGTTCCACACTATGTAACAGGGTTTCGGCTTGGGTGGGTGCATTTGCCAGAAGCGCTATGTCATCGGCCTAGTCGGCCTCGGGGATTGTTTTTGTGTTTTTTTTTTTGTTAGCTTGAAACCGTTTTCTTTGATTTTATCGATAGATGTTCTAAGCACGTAGTCTAAACAGATGATAAAGAGGTATGGGGCTAATGTGTCTCCTAGCAGTACACCTGCTACAATGTCGAAGAAGTGTGTGTCTCCATCCGGAGAACAGACTTTTACTTTGGTGTTTCTATAGAGCATCATTATGGCTGCAACGGTCTCTTTTGGTAGGCTAAAGGCGAATAGAATTTGCTCCATCTTTCCTCCGTGAATGTAGTCAAAGGCCTGAGTAAAGTCGACAAATAATATTGTTGCCTGTAAATTCTTGGTGCGTACACCTTCAAGAATTTGACGAATAGTCAAAATTTGTTACGTTGTGGATCTATTTCTCCGGAAGCCATGTTGGTTCTTCCTAAGTATGTTGTCAATTTTGGGTTTTATGTGATTACGTGAGGAAAGATGGAACAAATCCTACTAGCGTACGGCATACCTAAAGAAACCGTAGCGGCAATAACGATTCTCTATAGAAACACTAAAGTAAAAGTACGATCTCCCGATGGAGACACAGAATACTTTGACATTGTAGTAGGAGTACTACAAGGGGACACGCTGGCCCCGTACCTCTTTATCATTTGTCTAGACTACGTACTTAGAACATCGATTGACAAAATCAAAGAGAATGGCTTCGAACTGACGAAGAAAAGAAGCAGAAGATACCTCGCAACAACAATTACCGACGCCGACTACGCCGATGACATAGCGATACTGGCAAATACACCTGACCAAGCCGAAACACTTCTGCATAGTTTGGAACGAGCAGCAGCAAGCATAGGCCTCTATGTTAATGCACACAAAACGGAATATATGTGCTATAACCAAACGGGGGACATCTCCACTCTAGAAGGAACCTCACTTAAACTAGTAGACAAATTCACGTACCTAGGAAGCAGCGTCGAATCAACCGAAAAGGACATCGAAACGAGGTTAACGAAAGCATGGACAGCTATCAATAGGCTATCGATTATATGGAAATCAGACCTAACCGATGAAATGAAACGCAGTTTCTTCCAGGCAGCGGTCACATCGATACTGCTATATGGATGCACTACATGGACGCTAACAAAACGGCTGGAGAAGAAGCTAGATGGCAATTACACAAGAATGCTGCGTGCAATCCTGAACAAGTCCTGGCAGCAACACCCCACAAGACACCAACTGTACGGCCACCTGCCCCCTATCACGAAAACTATTCAAGTTAGACGAACCAGACATGCAGGACACTGCTGGAGAAGCAGAGATTAACTCATAAGAGATGTACTCTTATGGATCCCCATGGCCGCGTAAAAGCAAGACGACCAGCTCGAACGTACAGTCAGCAGCTATGTGAGGATACAGGATGTTGTCCTGAAGACCTACCTAGGGCGATGAACGATAGGGAGGAGTGGCGAGAGAGGGTCAGAGATATACGTGCTACCAGCGCGATATGATGATGATGATAATGATGATGTGATTACGTAGTAGGGCATAGTCTATCTTGGTCGCTATGGACATAAGAGTTATACCTCAGTAGTTCTTGGCTAATCCGAGGTCGCCCTTTTTAGGGAAGGGGTGATGCATACCTTCATGCAACTGTCAATAGGATTTTGATTATATACGGCATTATAGTGTCGGAGCAGTACGTCGTCGAGTTTTCTGGTCTTCCACACTTCTGGGGGTATTTCATCAATCCCTGCTGCCTTTCTATTTTAAATTTTTCTCAGTACCGAGTCAAGTTCTTCTTGAGTAAACGGTCATAGTTTCATGTCTAATTGCTTAATAATAATTCTTGTGATTGGTTAATGAGTAACTTCCGGAGGGTTTCCGGGTAAATTCTCGAAATGCTGTTTCCCCAAGTATATTCGATCTTGTTGGCTGGTAGATTTCAGTTTAGCTTTTGCTGTGCTCTTCCTTCTGCTCACTTCGTTTATCGTTTGCCAAGCTATCCTAGATTGTCTATCTTCAACCGAGTCTCTAATTTTATTGATCTGATTTTGAATGTATTCTGTTTGTTCTTACTATGATAATATATCTTTAATTGTTCACGTTTATTGTGATTCTTAAATAAACATTGCAATAAGTATGTCTTTGTAATTTTCCTCAAGTTTTTATGTGATGGCGCTTCAATTTATTAACCAAAATATTGAGATATAGAATAAGAAGATTTTATCCGGCTTAAAGGAAGGGCCTCATTTACTCTAAACTGGAACTCCTGTCTTAAGAGTTACAAGAATGGATATTGATTTATAATCTATATGGTTGTTAACAATATTTTTATTCGGATAAACGATTATCTAATTTAATATTATATTAGACTATATAATGATTTTTAGGCCGAAGCCGAGCAAAAAGATCTTGCGTATATTTCACACCAAAACACTCAATAATATAGAAGCAGTAGCTTTCATTGATTAGTGTAAAATTTTCGAAGGCTTTTTTAGAACCCAGTCAACGGTGGGTATTTCTGCTAGTATTTATATATAACTGGAGGTGCCCGTGGTGTAATGGTTATCGTCGTAGGAAATGGACACGGCGACACGAGTTCAAATCCTCAACGAGACTGATTGCATTTCACATAGCACTAATACCCTTGGGAAAGGTATGAATCCAATTATTATCCCTCCAGCTATTGGTAAATAGTAGGGCAGACTGAGTTCTTCAGCCTTGGTATGGCAACTAGTCTAGGAGAAGGAAAACTCTGAATTTCAAACTTGTTAAACTCCGCTTAAAAATTGACCTTGTGTCATATCCTGCCCGATCGGAGGGGTTGGTAAATATATATATTATATAACTTGATATGACATTAAATAACCCACAATGATTTGTATGCCTTTGTAAACATAAAAAATCCTGTAAATAGGACAATATTAAACTATCTAATGGTTAGTCCTGGTAGAGAGTATACTTGTTTTCAATATCAAATGCTTTGCAACTAGCTTATATGGTTCAGCACTAACACGTATCCAAACTGAAATCGAGAAAATTCTTGGGAAAAATTAGAACGGTTTCCGGAAAACAATTTAACAGTTTCATACTATCAGTCAAAGTATCGAAGAAGTAAGTGCTATATTTTGACTTTTGACAGTCCATGTAAGTTCGTGGATTTCAAAAACAGGATGCACCTATAAGTTCAGGAAAACAAAAGACAGGGGAAATGCCCTGTAAATTGCGTCAGTGGGATGCCGGAAGGAAGAGTAACTACGAGGTGCGTGAGCATCCGAAAAATATATAACTACGTTTTCACCCCTGGTTCAGTGAGCGGTGAGCAAGGCAGAGGAGAAACTAGATGGCGTTAGCTGGTTGAGAGGCAGATGGTCCTGGGTTGAGAAGTAAAGAAAAGTTCTAATGTACAAGATTCGCTATTATCGAAAGTGAGTATAATTCCATAAGAAAATTGAAGAACCTAATGGAGGTTTCTGTAGTGAATTGACCTGTTCCAATCTCGTGGAAGAAGCACGAAGGAGGACCGAAGATTAAATGTTTTAAGTCGGTCCTGTGCCAGTGTCGTGGAGGTAGAAGGAAGAAGCAAGGCTTTTTGGAGATACTGAATCTTAGCGGCTCCTGACTCTCTCCTTTAAGCGACTAATTTCGCAACGATTTCGTAATAAAGAAGAGATTAATATTTTCATATATGAATAAGTATTGTCTTTTTCTTCCAGATAATTTACATACACGCCAAAAGATCTTTAGGCAACACTTGTATCTGTAGATTTTTTCAAGGAATTCCAAAACATACTCTGAGGAAAGATAAACCAAATACAATTTGCATATGGTATCTTCAAAGAAACTGCTACAGCAATAATAATGCTTTACAAAAATACGAAACCATGGTTCAAAAACTTGATGGGGACACTGTCTTCTTCTACATTGTTGCTGGAGTCTTGCAGTGTGATTCAATAGCAATATGTATGCTTATAACCTGCATTGATTACGTACGTTGAACATTAATAGATTTAATAAAAGAAAATAGTTTTAAATAAAAACAAATACGGTAAGAAACAAGCGAAACCTCGCAGAAACTATTACAGACCCTGACAAGGCAGACAACCGAGCACTTATCGCAAATACATTTGCCTAAGTGGAATTCCTACTGTGTACCCTAGAACAATCAGCAAGAAACATTGGCCTTCATGTAAAAGGAAATAAAACAAAGTTCATGGGTTTTAAACAAGAAAGAACCGTTTCTGCTTTAAGTGACAAGTGTCTGCAATTGAGAGACGAGTTCACATATCTCGGCAGCAATATCTCATTTACAGAAATTGATGTCAAGATACACCTTGCAAAGGTGTTAACTGTCATTGAGAGATTATCGATGATATGAAAATCTTATTTCTCTTATAAAATGAAACAAGACTCCTTCCTTCCAATTCGTGTGAGTGTTAGTACTACCGTAGGGAAGCTAATGAAACGCATGGAGAAAAAGCTAGATGGCAACTATACAAGAATACCAGGCACTATTTTAAACAAATCTTGGAAGCAATACTTATGGGACCGTTACCTACCCATTGATGGATTCTTCCAAATTCTATATTAATCGAGAGCCAAGTACTCTCGTTGGTCGGCCGGTGGTGTGAGATTGAATAGAGACTGGATATTCGACTCACAAGTAAGCCTAGCTTACGCCACCATTTTTCTCAGTATCTTGTTATTTCAACATATCGTTAAACTTATACGGTGTTCCGAGTTATCTTTTCGTGGTCTCAAACTGGGTCCACATCAATACTCAACAAAACAACAGCTGTGTGGCCACTGACACCCCATCTCACTAACCATACTCGTAAGACCAATACATATAGGGCATTGCTGGTGAAGTAAACAGGAACTCATTAGCAACCTTCTCCAGTAGACTTCTACAATGAAATATGCCAACAAATACTTTCGTCCATTAGTTCTCTGCAGGATACTCATCACTTTCTAGAGGACCTATATGAAATAATGGATGAGAGAGATAGAAATAGTCAGAAAATACTGTTTCTTCGTTCTATTATCCCAAGGGAGGGGTTAAATAGTTCCATTTCTCTTCTAATAAGGATGGCTTTGGTATTGAACATAAGAACTAAAACAAGAAGCCAGAAACCACCTCTGCGACTTTGCCCAATCGGCTGGGGCTGCAGAATATACCGACTGCTTCTCTGCAGTGGGGTAAGGCCCACCCCAACGACTGTCCTGGGTATGACACAAAACAATTTGATAGTTCCAATAATGCTGGAGCTTTGGGGAATGCGGAATACCCCCTCATTGCCATCGCTCCCAGGTCCACTCTGGCCCGGAGTGGCGGCGCCTGATAGGGTCCTGTCTATGGGTCAAATAGAACTGAACTGCGTACTTATGCTAAACTAAATTGTTTGAAATAGAACTGCTTTAACATTTAACTGTGTGTGGACAAAAAACTATACTTATACTAATCTGAATTGTTTGAAATAGAACTATTAGACTAAACTGAGTAGCTTGAAATAGAAATGTTTTTACAAACTGTGTGCCTGCATTTAAACTGCGTACTTTTGCTAAACTGAATTGTTTGAAATGGGATTGCTTTGTACGTTAAACTGAATTGTTTAAAATCGAAGTGTTTTGATATTTAACTGTGTGTAAACAAAACCTATACTTATATTAAACTGAATTATTTGGATAAGAACTGTTTGAATAAACTGAATATTTTGAAATATACCTGTTTTTGACAATTAAACTGTATACTCATGCTAAACTGAATATAGAACTGATTATTTGTAAAAAAAATGGATTTGGCATTCAATAACCTACAAAGGTTTATATGCCGTAGACTCAAACAATAAACCAACATCCTCTGCGACTATATTAAGGAATGTATTCTTACAGGGTTGTTGAGCATAATTTGTTTGGTATATTCTATTTGAGTTGTCCATAAATGACCACACTTTAGCTAATTCTTTGTGAAAAGTCAATTTCTTTTTTTGGAAGCCAAAATTTTTATAAGTTCATCATCATCATCATCATCGTGTCGTGGCGCAAGCACGGATATCCCTGACCTCTCTCGCCACTTCTCCCTATCGTTCATTGCCCCTGACAGGTCTTCATAGCTACATAGCTGCTAAATGTATGTTCGAGCTGGTCCTCCTGGTTTTGCCCAAACATATGTGGGGGTCCATAGGAGTATATCACTTATGAGCTCGTCTCTGCTTCTCCAGCAGTGTTCCGCATGTCTGGTTCGTCTAACTTGGGTAGTTTTCGTGATAGGAGGCAGGTGGCCATATAGTTGGTGCCTTGTGGGGTGTTGCCGCCAGGACTTGTTCAATATTGCTCGGAGCATTTTTTTGTAATTGCTTCTAGCCTCTTCTCCAGCCGTTTTGTTAGCGTCCATGTAGTGCATCCATATAGCAGTATCGATACGACAGCTGCCTGGAAGAAACTGCGTTTCATTTCATCGGTTAGGTCTGATTTCCATATGATCGATAGTCTATTGATAGCTGTCCATGCCTTCGTTAGCCACGTGTCGATGTCCTTTTCGTTTGATGAGACGATGCTTCCTAGGTAGGTGAATTTGTCTACAAGTTTAAGAGGGGTTCCGTCTTGTGTGGAGATGTCTCCTGTTTGATTATAGCACATATATTCCGTTTGGTGTGCATTGGTATGGAGGCCAATACCTGTGGCTGCTCGTTCCAAACTATGCAGTAGTGTTTCGGCTTGGACAGGTGTATTTGCCAGTATCGCTATGTCATCGGCGTAATCGGCGTCGGTAATTGTTTTTGCGGGGTATCTTCTGCTTCTTTTCTTTGTCAGCTCGAAGCCGTTTTCTCTGATTTTATCAATCGATATTCTAAGCACGTAATCTAGACATGATAAAGAGGTATGGAGCTAGCGTGTCTCCTTGTAGTACTCCTGCTACAATGTCGAAGTATTCTGTGTCTCCATAGTTCAAGTATATCATTATATAATCCAAACAGATATTATTAGGTATTATCTATTACCAAACTCTTCTGCATTAACTCTCTCTTAATAAAAAATGAATTGTAAATATTAAAGAGTGTGTTTATGACGTAATTGTTAAAATGATTGACTACTGATTCGAATTGAACGAGTTCAAACTCCAGTCATACAATTACGTTCATTTTCGGACAAATACCTTGGGAAAAATTACGACAACCCTCTTCCTTATCACTCTAGCTATAAGATGAATAGTATCATTGGTACTTTTTTATATGGTGTGATTTGGCATTACGTGACCCACGAAGGCCAATATGCCATTAAAAAAAGGAACATTTCTTTTTAGATAGCTACATATTCATATTTTTTGCTGAGAGCGTTTCAAAGCTGTAAAGTTATCAAGTAGATTACTAATAAAGCCGTTAATAATATCTAATGATATCCGTTTTATTACATATTGACCTTCGATGGGGAGTTCGTTGTCAATTTCAAAACGGGATGTTGCACCTATGTTTTAAGGTAAACAAGGGACTGCGGAATGAATCATGTAAATTGCACCGGAAGGAAAATATGTGGGTGTTAGAAAAATATATCATAAGTCATAGCAGCGGTCATTTGGAGGGTCAGTTAATCGTAGAGCAGCTAACGAGTAGACACGTTAGTCTGGAGGAGGGCCAGGTGGCCCCTGGGCTGCAAAACGGCTCTGTATCAAACATCCCTTGAAAGAAGCAAGGCTCTGAATATGTTTCGCAATGTGGTTTCAGTGATAGTAATCCGACTCTGTGTCTGTCTATCTGTTTCTCTCTCTCTGTTTCTTTCTCACTCTCTCCTTCTCTCTCTCTCACACACACACACATGCGCGCGTGCATCACGACATTTCGAATAAAAGAATGTATAAGTTTCCATCCCATGTGTTTTTCTCTCTTCTCTTCACCCCAGGGTATACAACGTTTTCATTGAAAATTTAAAAAATTCTCATATCTTTGATGCAATTGGTTGATTGATTTTAACGACATGTCAACCCATTTAGGGTTATTTTATGCTGAGAGGTTAGGAAATTGCGTTCATTGTACGAAGTTCATTAAAAAAGTTTCCAGACTTTTTTCGTATGGGCACTTTTATTGATAGTACACACGTGAAACTCTAGTCCCATTCGAAGTAAGCTACTCCGGCTGCAATGCACTTGTTGTACCGTTCCAACAACTTCTGCAAGCCCCATGGATGTCCTCTTGTGAGAGAGTGTCAATGACCTTCGTCACAGTCTCTTTCATCTCCTCAATTGTCTCATAACGACAGCGTCTGAGCTTAGGGAATAACCAAACGCCACAGGGAGCAAGGGCTCGACTATCGGGAGGGTGAGAAACTGTGTTGATGCCCATCTTGGCCAAATAGTCTATGACAAGGATGGAGTTGTGGACTGATGCATTGTCCTGCTGGAAATGCCACTGACCCGATTTGAAGAGTGCTGGCCTCTTCCGATGGAATCTCTTCCTGAACTCCCTTAAAACCTCAATATAGTAACCCTAACTCTAATCCTTTGGTCAATCAACTCTGGTGTATTGACTTCCTTACTCCTCCCACACCTCTCATCATCACTCACAGACTCCGTGGCTTCCTTGAATTTCTTATGCCACTCTCAAACTGATGCTCGATTCATGCAAGATGCTCCAAAAGCAGTCTGGAGCATTCCATACGTTTCTCTGGCATTTTTTTCCAAGTTTAAAACAGAATTATATTGCATATCGTTCTTCTAAAGTGTCCACACATCCAGATTGCATTTTTAAAATTCACCAGCTGTGACAATCAGGCTTTAGTAGGGTGTATTCCAATTGCTGCTGCAGCTGTTCATTTGAACCTGAAATTATAAAAATTGGTCTGTCATCTCAGAAGATGTATAGCAATGACATACTGAATTTTCAAGAGTCTTCGACAATTTTAAATTCAAAATCTTTAACCTTATTAATGCACTACGTATGTTAATTGGTTGATCGATTTTAATGGCAAGTCAATCCATCTAGGGTTATTTTATGCCTAAATCGCATTCACTGTGCTTTCATATTTACAATTTTTGTGTTGTTGTTTTTTAAGAGGTTGTTTTTGCAAATGGTTCAACCAAATAATACTTACTTTCAGGTTTGGATTGGTTCAATAAGGGTTTTGTAGGTTTCTTTATGCTAAATCTTCTATATATATCATCATCATCATCATCTCGCGCTGGTAGCACGGATATCCCTGACCCTCTCTCGCCACTCCTCCCTATCGTTCATCACCCTAGGTAGGTCTTCGGGACAGCATCCCGTATCCTCACATAGCTGCTGAATTTATGTTCGTGCTGGTCGTCCTGCTTTTGCACGGCCATGTGTCGGGGTCCATAGGAGTACATCTTTTATGAGTTCGTCCCTGCTTCTCCAGCAGTGTGCTACATGTCTGGTTCATCTAACTTGAATAGTTTTCGTGATAGGGGGCAGGTGGCCGTACAGTTGGTGTCTTGTGGGGTGTTGCCGCCAGGACTTGTTTAAGATTGCACGTAGCATTCTTGTGTAATTGCCGTCTAGCTTCTTCTCCAGTCGTTTTGTTAGCGTCCATGTAGTGCATCCATATAGCAGTATCGATGTGACCGCTGCCTGGAAGAAACTGCGTTTCATTTTATCGGTTAGGTCTGATTTCCATATAATCGATAGCCTATTGATAGCTGTCCATGCTTTCGCTAACCTCGTTTTGCTGTCCTTTTCGGTTGATTCGACGCTGCTTCCTAGGTAAGTGAATTTGTCTACTAGTTTAAGAGGGGTTCCTTCTAGAGTGGAGATGTCCCCCGTTTGATTATAGCACCAATATTCCGTTTTGTGTGCATTAACATAGAGGCCTATGCTTGCTGCTGCTCGTTCCAAACTATGCAGTAGTGTTTCGGGTTGGTCAGGTGTATTTGCCAGTATCGCTATGTCATCGGCGTAGTCGACTTCGGTAATTGTTGTTGCGGGGTATCTTCTGCTTCTTTTCTTCGTCAGTTCAAAAAAAAAAAAAGAAATTATATATATATTTCAAATATATATGATTTGTAAACATTTTCTTGATAACATTTTTAAACAAGCCAGAGTTCATTTTTTTTACTTTTGCACAGTTAAATGGTTTCAAGGATTTCTATCTAACAGATAATTCTACTTACTAATAACCATTTATAAAGACGTAGTCTATTTGTGCTTTAGAATGGTTTGCGTAGGTGTAGGTCCATAGTTTTCCCTTTCTTTACTGAAATTTAGTTTTGAGGCATGTTAATCTATTATCTAGGATGAAATCTATTTGATGTTGCCCATTTCTGTTTGAAGTACCGAATTGTCACGGTAAGGTACAACTGAGCCAACGAAGGAATGTGGCTCGAACAACAACCATACTCTATGACTGGTCCCTACTTAAAAACAGGGATATAAGATAAATATACGTTAACACAACGAAAAAAATTCGAAGCAGGAAATATCAGAAACACCTATCCCAAATGACAAATATGAGAATTTCGTCAATGCCCACTTAGAATGCATACCAACTAAACAAAGAGCTAAACCTAGAGTTCCATAAGGAGACATTACCAGTTAGAAAAAAAAAAGCGTGCAGATGTGAAAACCGTTTCCAAATGTAATAGGAGGAACCCAACCAACACCAATGCCCGTAAACTAAAGAAGACACAAAATGAATTAGCTAACATATACTGAAAAGAACAAATAGATTACATACAAAATCAGATCAATAAAATTAGAGACTCGGTTGAAGATAGATAATCTAGGATAGCCTGACAAACGATTAACGAAGTGAGCAGAAATAAGAGTACTACGAAAGCTAAACTGAAAGCTACCAGCCAAGAAGAACGAATACACCTGTGGAAACAACATTTCGAGAATTTACTCGGAAAACCTCCGAAAGTTACGCATAAACTAATCATTAAAATTATTAGTAATCAATTAGATATCAAACTAGGACAGTTTACAGAAAAACTCGACTCAGTACTAAGAGAAATTAAAAATATGAAAGCTGCAGCGTTTGATGAAATACGCCCAGAAGTAGGGAAGACCAGGGAATTCGAGAAAATACTTAGAAAGAATCAAAATGACTTTCGGAGAAATCGATCCACGACATCACAAATTTTGACTCTTCGTCGAATTCTAGGAGCAAAAAACCTGGAGGCAATATTATTATTTGTCGACTTCTCGAAGGCCTTTCATTCCATACTCAGAAGGAATGGAGCAAATACTTCTCTCCTTCTACCAACTCAAAGAAACTCTCACAGCCATAATGATGTTATATAAAAACTGGAAAATAAAAGTCCGCTCTCCAGATGGAGACACTGACTACTTCGACATTATAATAGATGTATAAAAATATTTCTTATCTAATGATATTGTAATTGATTTCCAGACAATTATTTGTTTTATTTGTTTATTTTTGTGGCAAGCGTTTTTTTATATTGAATATTTTTGTAAAGAGAAATGAACGCTTGAGTCACTGTTGTAAAAGTAATGAAATGCTGTGTCGATGTGTTCGGTTAGAAAATTCCAATCTCCAGCGTTTCAAATTAAAAAAAAAAACTGCAGCGATTCAAATTATCGTCTGCTACATGAATTCGATAGAATATTTTGACAAACGAAAAAATATTTGAAGGAATATTGAATTCGTATCACAAAGACTTTATTTCTCCAGTTTTTTACAAGTCGAAAAATCGAAATTCAAATATTTATAAACTTATGATCATAACTTTTATTTAACTTATATTCTAACTTTTATATATAATCATTTACTCGATGCCTTAACACTCAGCATTATAAGGTACGTATCAAGGGTAAAGTGGAGCAATCCAGGCAAAGGAGTAGCGCCCTTCCCTATACCTTGGTGTTGTAGCTATCGAAAAGGGAGCCTTCGGGTCACCCTCGACTAAAGGGAGACAACTTTGCTTTATTTATGTATTAATAAAAATTTATTGCAATTTGAACAAGCGAGTTCATTTAAAAAAAAAAAGGATGATACATTCGAGATGAATAACTCCTCTTAACGTAAGTAAAAAAACTTATTTTTATATTTATTTGTCCTGTGTTGCTGAAATTTGTAGAAACCAAGTTTCATTTTAAAATGAAAATCTTTAACAAGTTTTCTTAAAGATTATTGTTTGAGATTAATTATTTTTTTACTGTCGAAATTAAAATGACTATTGTTTAATTCCCGTTACATTTGTAGTAACGGTTGATCTAATATCATTTAAAATTATATTATTGAGTGTTTTCTAACTGATTGAATATAAGCAAACTTAAACAAAAGGGGAAAAACTCTTATAAAATTAGTTGTTTTTTTTTTTTTAAATTATATAAACATTTCAGTTTTGCCTTTCTTTCGATACTGTAAAACTGTTTATTGTTTATCGCTTGAGAACTTTTAAGAAAATATCTTTATATATATATATATATATATATATATATATATATATATATATATATATATATATATATTGTTAAATAAAATTTCGATACTGAAAACTGTAAAAAATTGTATAAACATTTCTGTTTTGCCTTTCATTCGATACTGTAAAACTGTTTATTGTTTATCACTTGAGAACTTTTAAGCAAATATCTTTATATATAGATATATTTTTTTTGTGAAATAAAATTTCGATACTGTAAAACTGTAAAAAATTGTATAAACATTTCCGTTTTGCCTTTCTTTCGAGACTGTAAAACTGTTTATTGTTTATCGCTTGAGAACTTTTAAGCAAATATATATATATATATATATATATACTTTGTTAAATAAATTTCTTGGATTGGATTTCTGAATTTTCAATTTTTTTTTTATCTTGAAAACCTTCAATTGTATCGTCCGAATTTGCAGACGATCTTGATTTTATCAATATCAGAGTTCATCATTTATCTGCCTGATTACTTTTAATAGTTAAATCACATCTTTTACTGCACAGAAACTATTTACTATCTTAGTAGAAAAATTAAGATAGAATTTATTAAATTTTCATTTAAAAATAGAATTATTAAATTTTGCTAAAATATAAAAGATTACATTTTCCTAAAAAAGATTATAAAATTATCTTTAGATGTGCTGCAATGAGACACATTAGCCCCATATCTGTTTATCATTTGCCTTAGAACATCTCTTGATACAATGAAAAATAAGTTTCAAGCTGGCAAAAGAAAGAAGCAGAAAATACCCCGCCGATGACATAGCACTTCTAACAAATACACCCACCCAAGCTGAAACTCTGCTACATAGTCTAGAACGAGCAGCTACAGGGATAGGCCTCCACGTAAACGCAGGCAAGACGCAATATATGTGCTTTAATCGAAGAGGTGATGTAATATAATGGCCGAGGGATTTCGTTTTATACCTTTGGGTTTAGTTAGGCTGAGAACCTTTCGACTCAGTACATGGGTTACTTAGGTGCAACATTAACGTAGGTGTTCGCACGCTCACGCGGAGCGGACGTGTCACTCAGAGATGTCACAATAGAAACCCAAGATAGCAAGAGGGGCTAAGGAGTGCGAATGACATCATGCACTGGAAGCGCGCAGAGGATTTTGGGAGATTTGAAAAAGACAGTTAGTTGAGTTCTGCCTCGGGAGAAGACGGTTGGCTTTCGCTTAGTTACGAAGGCCTTGCGACAGGTACGCACGTGTTGAGGGGTGGTGGGAGGAGATGGAAAAGTCATCATAGAAAGATTGAGCATCTCTCTTCCCTATGTCGAAGAACCTTTAAACTCAAAGGTAATAAAACGTTTCGTACCTGAACTAAGATTTCGTAAGTGTTTTCTCGTGTTTCGGGATTCCTATGTTCTATGTATATATGTTATGAATATTAGATGTACGTTTCCCACATTCATGTATGGGTATAATATAGCGATATTTCCATACAAAAGAGTAGTTCTCTGAAACTAGTGGACAAATTCACCTACATAGGAAGCAGTGTCTCATCGACCGAGACAGACATCGACACGCGACTAGCAAAGGCATGGACAGCTATCGATAGCCTATCGGTCATATGGAAGTCAGACCTGACCGATAAAATAAAACGCAGTTTATTCCAAGCAGCGGTCGTGTCAGTACTGCTATATGGATGCACTACATGGACGCTAACTAAACGTATAGAGAAAAGCTTGACGGCAATTACACAAGAATGCGGTGAGCAATATTGACCAAGTCGTGGAGACAGCACCCCACAAAACAGCAGCTGTACGGCCACCAACCACTTATCACGAAAACTATCAAAGTTAGACGAACCAGACATGCGGGATACTGCTGGAGAAGTAAAGACGAACTCATAAGCGATATACTCCTATGGACCCTTTCACACAGACGAGTAAAGGCAGGACGATCTGATAGAACCTATATAAAACAGCGCTGTGCTGATACAGGATACAGAATTGAAGACATCCCGGTAGTAATGAACAATAGACATAGGTACTATTTACCAACCCCTCCGCTCGGGTAGGATATGACACAAGGTCGATTTTTAAGCGGAGTTTAACAGGTTTGAATTCAGAGTTTTCCTTCTCCTAGACTAGTTGCCTAACCAAGGCTGAAGACCCTAGTCTGCCCTACTATTTACCCATAGTTGGAGGGAGAATAATTGGATTCATACCTTTCCCAAGGGTATTAGCGCTATGTGGAATGCAATCAGTCTCGTCGAGGATTTGAACTCGTGTCGCCGTGTTCATTTCCTACGACGATAACGACTACACCACGGGCAATAGACATAGGTGGCGATAAAAGGTCAGGGAGATCTGTGCTGGTAGCGCGATATGATGATGATGATGATTTACATTTGCTTGCACACAGTTAAATGGTTTTAAGTATTGCTATGTAATACTAACATTTTAACATCAGTCATTTGTACGCACACAGGTAAATGGTTATACATATGATTAGTTGGTGAATAGTTGGTAATTTCATTTTTAAAGTTAGAACTAATTTGTTTCCACACTTGTATTGCAATACTTTCTACTCGGTTAAATGGTTGCCCAATCGGCTGGGGCTGTAGAATACAACGACTGCACCTCTGCAGAAGGGTAAGACCCCCAAACGAGTGTCCTGATATGACTCTAAACAATCTGATGGTGAGGTTCCAGTCATCCTGTGGCTTTGGGGAATTCGGAGCACCACTTCATTACTATTGCTCCCAAGTTCACTCTGGCCCAGCGTGGTAACACCTGATAGGGTCCTATCTATGGGTTAAATTGAGCTAATTGCATACTTATGCTAAACTGAATTGTTTGACTAAACGGAATAGCTTGAAATAGAAATGTTTTTGACAATTAAACCGTACTTACATTTAAACTGTGTGCTTATGCTAAACTGAATTATTTGAAATGGAACTCTTTTTTGACATTGAAACAGTACTTACACTAACCTGAATTGTTTAATATAGAACTGTTTTGGCATTTAACTGTGAGTAAACAAAATCTGTACTTATGCTAAACTGAATTAGCTGAATTAGAACTGCTTGACTAAACGGAATCGATTAAAATAGAAATGTTTTTCACAATTAAACTGTACTTATATTTAAACTGCGTACTTATGGTAAACTGAATTGTTTGAAATAGAACTATTTTCATAAAAATGGATTAGGCGTTGAATAAACTATAAAGGTTGATATGCCATAAAACCCAAACTGCCAACCAATTAGTTAAATGGTTTCAATTATTGCCATCTAACCCTAATTATTCAATTTAATATTAATCATTTGTTTATCAAGCACTTTATTTCTCTTCCGAGGGAGACAATTTACCAAGGTTAAAATGATTGAATTTGCTGGACCCGTTTCTTTAAACCTTAACTTCAAATAGGATACCTTTGAACGTAATCTTAATTCTAACATCTGATCGGGTGAAACATATTAAGTTGAATATTCGCTGTTTTCATCGTGGCTGACACCCAAAAAGTCTTTAAGTCTTGTCCCACTGAATTTTCCCTGTAGTTAGTAATGATTTCCTTTGACAGTCAAATCATCATGTAGGAACAAATATTTGACTTGAAGAATCCCGCTGTCAGCCATCAACACACCTCCGTGACAATAATCGGACAAGTCATTGACAGGAATTCTTCCTTTGACAGTAATTCTTTGAGGTGAGTTACGTTATCTATACAAAAGCTATTCCATAAATTAAGGTGAATTTTTTTTAAAGAGTTGGCGATTGAAAGCACGGTTTACGGTGGCATCATTTTCAAAGAAATTAATTGTGATGGATCCTTTCATGTCTTGGAACTCTGTCAGTATGACCTTCTTTACTGATCACTGCTACCGGAACTTTTTCTTTACCGGAGAGTCTGTGTTTCTACGCCATAGACTGTCTTTTTGTTATTCTCCCTACATAATGTTCTCGCCCTCCTCCATAAATACGCACCAACGAGAGCGTCAGACGGAGTTCACCAATCAGCGTGACACAATCATGTGTGATACCATTTGCGTAGTGGACGGATAGTCACTACCCCACTGGACTCTCAGCATCCTATCAACTAATTACTGTTTAACCAGGTTCGTTTGTATCTTGTTTCTGTTACTTGAATATATGTTTTTCTATCAACCTTTTTGTGTTCCCCATGTCTTTCTTTTGTAGCATCACCACATTTTTCCACTTAGACTTGTAGAGACAAACTGATGTCTTGCCGATTTGTAAATATTCTTTATTAAAATATGCCTCTCGGTACTATCAAATTCTTCTTTAAATTGCACATGGTTTGTACTTCTCATCCACCAAAACCCTAATGATAGATGTCTGTTCAAGCGTTGAGCATTCTGATTAATTTGTCGTCATTTTGAGCTGACACACACAAAAAAAAAAAAAAACAATTATTGCTATTTTACACTAATTATTCAATTCGATATTAATCATTTGTTTAAAGAGAGTGAAGTGGTTACAAGTATTGCTATTTAACACTAATTATTCCATTCTATATTATTCATTCATTTGCACACTGTCAAAGGATTCAAAGTTTTGTTTTGTATCACTAACAATTCAATTAGACATAAGTCATTTGTTTGCACTCATTTTATCTTTCAAACACTTCTTTTTGACCCATAGATAAAACCCTGTCAGGTGCTACCCTCTGGGTCAGAGTAGACCTTTGGGTAATGGCCATGAAAGAGTACTTCACATTCCTCCAAAGCTCAAGAACCGGAGCCTCGCCATCTGATGGGTTAATGTCATATCTTGGACATTCGTGGCGGGGTTGGGTCTTACCCCTCTGCAGAGATGTAGTCGGTGTATTCTCCCGCTCCATCCGACTGGGTTCCCACTTTTTAGGATGTTCTTACTTCTCGGCAGTAGAAATAGAAAGTATATTCTCGATTCCGGCGAAAGCGAATTCTGGTACTTTTGGTTTAAAAGGAAATTAACGTTTTATATGTAATGAATGGTTGCTGCATATATATTTTATCATATTTACCCAACCCCTCCGGTCGGGCAGGATATGACACAAGGTCAATTGCTGCGTATATATTTATGATCAATATCGTAATGCCAACAGCTGATTGATTGTGTGCCTCCTATTTCCATCAGGATGAAAATTAGTCGATAGTAAAAACTTGATTTACCTGTAATAGGTGACTCTCATACCCAAGGTCATTTAGGCTAGAAACTGGTAATTCTTGTTAACTGTTATAAAAGAATTAGGCTACTGTAAATAAAAAGTGTTTCCCGTTCTCACAACATTATCAAATGGGTCTGAATATACTACAGACCAAAATCTCTGCGTCTGCATATATATAGTCATGCACAGACAGATCTGTTTCGTTCTTTCAGAACTCATCAGTGTGGCTAGACAAATTAACTTCCCATAACTGGGATCGAAACCCGGTTAACTCAATCGTCAATCCAAGCTTCGAACCCTTTAGCCACAAGGAGGTGGAAGCATCAAAATCAATTTTAAACGGTTATGAATCACAATTACTATTGTTTACATATATCCGTTTAACGGCTACTGAGACCTCAATTCATATATGAAGAGGCTTGCAATAGACGCTAATGCCAACACGATGACTTCATTCGCCAGAAAACTCAGACCTACGGGGGTAGGGGAGTATATGTATATATATATATATATGTTGCCTGTAGTGTAATGGTTATCGTCGTAGGAAATGGACACGGCGGCACGAGTTCAAATCCTCAACGAGACTGATTGCATTTCACATAGCACTAATATCCTTGGGAAAGGTATGAATCCAATTATTCTCCCTCCAGCTATGGGTAAATAGTAGGGCAGACTGGGTTCTTCAGCCTTGGTGAGGCAACTAGTCTAGAAGAAGGAAAACTCTGAATTAAAGCCTGTTAAACCCCGCTTAAAAAAATTAACCTTGTATCATATCCTGCCCGAGCGGAGGGGTTGGGTAAATATGATATATATATATTGTAATCCACGGAAATACTGTTTCGTTGTATCACAACTCTTCGGTGTTGCTAGACACGTAGGACGCTTGAAAATGGGACTGAAACTTGCCCAACTTTACATTATACTTAGAATCAGAACCCTCGAATAACAAGCGTACCACGTCGGCTTAGGGAATTATTAGGTATTATGTAGCAACAGCAACAGCAGCAGCAGCGTTCGTTTGTTTACATTTTATACCTTACAGGATACCAGAGTGCTCAATTCTTTCAAAGTGCTTTTCATTATGCGAGCGGCAGCCGAACATTCCTTCGCCAGAGTGCTCAATCCCCATGGGGGAGCGTATATATTGTTATCCACAGAAAGACTGTATCGTTGTATCCCGACTCTTCAGTGTGGCTAGACACGTAGGACGCTTGAAGCTGCGATCGAAACCCGCAAAACTTTACGTTAGACTTAGTATCAGACCGTTCAGACAACATGCGTACCACTCGGCTGAGGGAATTATAAGATATTATGTAGCAACAGCAGCAGTAGCAGCAGCGTTCGTTTGTTTACATTTTATACCTGTCCATCGATAAACATCTTGGAATTTTTAATAGAAAAAGAGAGAGTTGCAAATTATTTGTATAAGATAGGAATACTTTAAACTACACAACTTTGTGCAAATTATTTGTGTTAGATAGGAATACTTGAAACCACACAACTCTGTTCAAATTATTTGCATTGAATAGAAATACTTGAAAAATATAACTGTGTGCAAATTATTTATATTATATAGGAATCGTGTTCTGGTTATATACGACGTTGCTATATCGGAGCAGTAGGTCATCGAATTTCCTTGTCTTCAATACTTCTGGTGGTATTTCATCAAGTCCGGCAGCTTTCCTATTTTTAATATAGATGGACAAAAGGCAGCATCCTTCCTTTCTCCAAGAAAGAGGGCCTCGGAATTGCCAAGAACTGCTGGAATATAACCCTTATTTCCATAGTGGCTAAGATTTATAATACTCTGCTACTCAACAGCATAGAGCCAGAAATTTAGAAAATCCTTGGGAAGAATCAATTTTTAATAATATTTAATCGTTACACAGGAATACTTGTTACCATTTAACTGTGTGCAAACAAAAGAGCTATAACAATTCGTTTAAAAACAAAGTTAACAACGAACTATTCGCTTACAAAGCACACACACACACACACACATACATACAGACGTATATATATATATATATATAAATATATACAAGGTGCCTTCAATAAGTTTTAAATAAATTTGAAATACAACTGCTTTAACATTTAACTGTGTGTGGACAAAAAACTGTACTTGTTCTAAACTGAATTGTTTGAAATAGAACTATTTGACTAAACTGAATAGCTTGAAATAGAAATGTTTTGACAAACTGTGTGCCTGCATTTAAACTGTGTACTTTTGCTAAACTGAATTGTTTTAAATGGTACAGCTTTTGTACGCTAAACTGAATTGTTTAAAATAAAAGTATATTGACATATATATATATATATATATATATATATATATATATATATACTCCTCCACACGAGCTGGATGCAACGTAAGGGCAAATTTTAAGCAGAGATTCGTAGATTTGAATTCAGAGTTTTCCTTTTCTTATGTTAGTTGACAAACCAAGATTGAAGAACCGAGACTGCGCTACAATTTACTCATAGCTAGAGAAAGAATAATTGGATTCGTGTCGCTGTGTCCATTTCCTACGACAGTATTTATTAAACCACGAATGAATCTGTGCATATATATATATATATAATTTGGCATTGAATAACACCCAAGGGTTGATATACAATAAAAACCCACTTGTTGCTGCAGAAACAATGAATACATCCCCAGGGTGCTAAATCTATATAATTCAAAATGAAAATTGAAATAGTCATATGAAAGGAACGCTGTATATACATTCTGGCTGACGTACCTGATATTTCTCGGAAAAGAAAGCAACGAAGACATAAGTATAATTGTGTGCTTTCTAAGATATATAGTTGGTTGGTTGGTTGGTTGGTTGACATATCAACCTTTGTGGGTTATTTAACGCCAAATCCATTTTTATTCAAATAATTACTTCTTTTTCCAACAATTCAGTTTAGCATGAGTACACAGTTTAATTGTCTCAAATATTTTTATTTTAAGCTGTTACGTTTGGTCAAATAATTCTAATTCAAATAATTCCGTTTAGCATAAATACAGTTTACTTGTCAAAAACAGTTCTATTTTGAGCAATTTAGTTTTGCGTAAGTGTTGTATTTTGGCCTTCGACCCGGCCAAAAATACCATTCCAAGGTGATGCACCGGAAGGAAGTGACACATTCTAATGGCAGTTATGAGAGGAATTCGCGTTGGCGGAAATTGGCTGACGAAATGGGACGAGGTAAAAAATTCCTATGGTACACTCATAGACTGATGCACCGGAAGAGAGTGACCTGTGAACTGCATGACAGTTATTTGTGCTTGATGACGATCAAACATGCGATTTCAAAGATCGAGTTGGCGACTGAGTGGACGTTGAACTATTATATAACTCAGTCAAGACAGAAGTCAAGTTAATTCCAGTTAGAGTTGGAGAGGGAGTTATAGACGATATGTGGTAGGGAAAGCCACATCAGGCGGAAGGGGCTTTGGGGCCCTGATGAGTTGAGGTCCAGAGAAGTTGCTGATAAGATGCAGTAAAGGAAGCCATCACCCAGCAGAGTGGGCCTCTGGGCCTCCTGTTGAGCAGCCCAGGAGAACGAGAAAGACACAACGCTGACGGCCATAAGAGTGGGGGTCAGAATATTGCAGTTCTGTTCCCTCTCACACGCAAATCTTGAGTAACCTTTTCGAACCCTGACAATAAAGTGAGAGGTACATATATTTTTGTTAAAGAAGTCTTCGCTCGTCCTTTATCATTATGTCGTTATGATTTTGCATGTATGTCGATGAATCAGCAGATGACAATACAACATAAGTACGCAGTTTAAATGTCAAAACAGTTCAGTTTAGAATAAATACGCAGTTTAAATGCACCCCACCAAAAAAACAGTAAACTCTCGAAGTTCTATTTGACCCATAGATAGGAACATATCAGATGCGACTACTCCGGGTTTGTGTGAACCTGGAAGCGATGGCAATGAAGGGGTACACCATATTCCCCAAAGCTCCGGCAATACTGGAACCTTATCATCAGATTGTTTTGTGTCATATCCAAGACACTCGTTTGGGCGGGGTCTTACCCCTCTTCAGAGAAACAGTCGGTTTATTTTACAGCCCCAGCCGACCGGCCAATATTTATCAACCCTCGTGGGTAATTTAATGCCAGTTCATGTTTATGTATATCATATATTTACTCATGCTCGGGTAGGATATGACACAAGGTCAATTTTTAAGCGGAGTTTAACAGGTTTAAATTCAGAGTTTTCCTTCTCCTACTCTAGTTGCCTCACCAAGGCTGAAGAACCTAATCTGCCCAACTATTTACCCATAGCTGGAGGGAGAATAATTGGATTAATACCTTTCCCAAGGGTATTAGGGCTATGTGAAATGCAATCAGTCTTTTTCAGGATTTGAACTCGTGTCCATTTCCTACGACGACAACCACGGGCACTTCCATGTTTATATATATTAATGTTAAATATATGCTTCGTAAACAAATATTTTGTCGGTAACATTTTTTCTAAACTAGGCAGGGTTCATTTGTGTTCACACAGCTAAATGGCTTCTAGTATTGCAATCTAACACTGATAGTTGTATTTGCTTACAGTTAAGTTGTTTCAACAATTCCTATCTAATACAAATCATCATCATCATCATCATCATCATCATCATGTCGTGCCTATAGCACGGGCTTCCCGGGCTCTCCATTGCCACTCGTCTCCATCGTCTCTCACTCTCGGTAGGTCTTCTAGGCTATATCCTGTGTCCGCTTAGAGCTACTGTTCTAGCTGGTCGTCCAACACTTGTTCGTCCATGTGAAGGAGTTCATAGGAACACGTCACTTATGTGTTGGTCTGAAAACTTATTTAATGATCCTCGTACATACATAGATACATACATAGTCTTAAACTTAAATTAAGATAGATAGATAGATAGATTGTTTTAACCTTTGACATCGATAGATAGAGTCCAATCTTCAATCTTTTTTAATTTACTAGGATTTTGTGATTTGAATTTAGGATGTGAATTCAAAATGCTTTTATGATCTGTCATTGATTATTATCAACGGGCCTCACCAACCTGAGAGGGAAAAAATGAACTTGTTAACATTCCAGCATGTCTTTTTCATCTTATTTTGATAATTTTAGAGATAGGAAGCAGGTGGCCATATAGTTGCTGCTTTATGAGATTTTGCTTCCAGGATTTGTTCATTACAGCTCGCAGTGTTCTTGTACTATTGTCGTCAAGCTTTTCCACAATACACTTTGTCAGAACTTTTCGGCAGCTAGTCTGTGCGGACTGAGGATGTAGCCTAGGAGACCTGTCGAAAGCATACAACCGATAGCCTATCGATAGCTGTCCATATCTTCGCTAGTCACGAACTAATGTCATTTTCGGTGGATGAGGAGCAGCTTCCAAGAAATCTGAACATGTTCACTAGTTTCAGAGACCCACGTTTTAGTGTGGAGATGTCTCTTTTTCATCATCATCATCATCATCATCATGTCGCGCCGCCAGCGTGGATATCCCTGACCCTCTCTCGCCATTTCTCCCTATCATTCATCGCCTCCGGCAGGTCTTCAGGGTTACATCCTGTGTCCTCACATAGTTGCTGTATGTAAGTTCGTGCTGGTCGTCCTACTTTTGCACATCCATATGTGGGGATCCACAGGAGTAAATCGCTTATGAGCTCGTCCTTGCTTCTCCAGCAGTGTCCCGCGTGTCTGGTTCGTCTGACTTGTATACATTTCGTGATGGGGGGCAAGTGTCCGTATAGTTGGAGTCTCGTGGGGTGTTGTCGCCAGGACTTGTTTAATACTGCTCTCAACATACTAATAATTCTATTTAATATTAAACATTTATTTGCATAAAGTGAAATGTTTCAAGTATTGCTATTTATTGTTTGCACACAGTTAAATTGTTTCAAGTACAGGTATCTGACACTAATAATTATATATAATATTAATGATAATAATCCCTTGTAAAATATCGAACACTTCTATTTGTACAACTGATGAGAACCAAGCAAGTATAACCACTCTGGGTTTGAGCGGACCAGAGAGTAGCGACAATAAAATGTTACTCTGCATTTCCCAATGCTCCAGGACTGGAGCATGACCTAAAGATGCGGTTTAGTGTCATATCCAAGCCCCACGTTAATGGGAGGGGCTTACATCTCCGCAAAGCTGCCATTATTAACCCCAGTCGATTACTTGTTTCTTTGTTTGGGTTTTATGGCATATCAACCTTTGTAGTTTATTTAATGCCAAATCCATTTTTATACAAATAATCTGTCCGATTTCAAACAATTCAGATTAGCATGAGCACACAGTTTAAATGGCAAAAACATTTCTATTTCAAACTATTCAGTTTAGTCAAACAGTTCTTATATCAAACAATTCATTTTAGTATAGGAATAGGTTAAATGTCAAAACAGTTCTATTTCGAGCAATTCGGTTTAGCATAAATTCGCAGTTTAAATGTTAAAACAGTTGCATTTCGAGCATTTCAGTTTAGCACAAGTATACAGTTCAGTTCTATTTGACCCATAGATAGGACCCTATCAGTTGCTACCACTCTGGGTCAGAGTGAACCTGGGAGCAATGACAATGAAGAGGTACTCCGTATTCCCAAAAGCGCCTGCATTATCGGACCCTCACCATCACATTGTTTAGTGTCATATCCAGGATACATTTTTGGTGGGGGTCTTACCCTTCTGCAGAGAAGCAGTCAATGTATTTTACAGTCCCACCCCAGCCGACTGGGCAAACCCCTAATCGGCTGACCGCTGCTTTCTTAAATGTTGTTCTATAAACACCCAATTTAATTTGGTTTTGTACTAAATCAGGGTGTGTTTTCTTTTTTTGATTTTTGGTAGTCAAAACCTCAAGACGTAGATGGAAAATTTCTCTAGGATTGTCGAGTAAAATTATGGATGCGCTCGAAGTGTAATGGTTATCATTGCTTAAAATGGATGCAGAAAACCGAGTTCAAATACTGCCTTAGGCTGTTTCCATTTCACATAGCGCTGATACCATTGAGAAAGGCATGAATCCAATTATTCTTCCTCCAACTATTGATAAATAATTTGTAAGACTTGGCACTTTAACCTCGCTGGTTGGTTACTTGGATTTTAAAGTATATCAACCCATGTGGGTTATTTAAATGCATATCCTCTTTTCCATATACATATAGTTTGCAAACAAATAGCTTGTTAATAATATCTTAAAACGGGTCAGAGCTCATTTATTTGCACACAGTCAATGATTACAAGTATTGTTTGAAGACTAACAATTTAACATCAGGCATTTGTTTGAAGGCAGTTAAATAGTCATACATATGTTATTTGTAAGTAAATAGTTTGTAGGTTATTCTAATTTTAGATGAATGAGCGCTGATTTATTTGTTCCCAAGTACTACTATTATTTGCAGACAGTTAAAAGGTTTTAAGTATTGCTATATAATTATTTCTGTTATATGATTCAATTGAGCATAAATCTTTTGTTCGGGCTGGTTCCGACTATTGCTCACACAAATAGTTTTATTTCCACATTTATGTGGTTTTAAGTATTGCTATTCAGCGATTTTCATTTATTTGCGCGCAGTAATTTACGAAGCTTTTTGTGGCTTAGATGAAGCATAAAGCCATGTGAATGGGATATTCAGTGAGACTGAAACTCATTCGTGAAGTTGGTTGGTTGAATGATTTTTTTACGGCGTATCAACCTTTTCGGGTCATTTAACGCCGTATTATATCATTTTGGTTTGGTTTCGATTCATGGCATATCAACCTCTGTAGGTTATGTAATGCCAAATCAATTTTTATACATATAAGCAGATTTATTCCATACAATTGAATTTAGCGTATGTAAAAAGTTTAAATGTCAAAATTAATTGTATTTCAAACAATTCAGTTTAGCATAAGTACACAGTTTAGTTCAATTTAACCCATAGATAGGAACCTGTTAGGTGCTACCACTCCGGGCAAGAGTAGACCATAGAGAGATGGCGATGAAAGGATACTCCGCATTCCCCAAAGCTCCAGCATTAGTGGAACCTCACCATCAGATTATTTAGTGTCATCAGTCGTTGGGGAGGGTCTTACCCTTCTGCAGAGAAGCAGTCGGTGTATTCTACAGCCCTAGCCAACTGGGCCATCATTTGTGAAGATTGGCTTGTACTGCTTGTTAACCATAGACCACTTGAGATGCTTCTATTTACAAAACAGTTGAATAGTTCTAAGATTTCGTGTTTAATATGAATAACTATAAGAAGAATTAATCATTTACTTGCATACACCTACATTATTTTAAGTACTGCAATCTAACATCAGTAGTTTTATTTGCACACAGTTATACTCTTTGAAACATCCCTATGTTATACAATTCAATTCAACATCAGTCATATGTGAGTTGGGTTGGGTTGGTTGGGTTTTATGGAATATCAACCCCAATAAATTTTTTTGTGCTAAATCCTTTTTATACAATTATTAGATTATATGCTTTTTGAGCATATAGTCAAGAAGTAACATTTGTTTGCTCAGGGTTAAATTGTTTCAAATGTTGATATATAACTTTAATAGTTCTCTTTAATATTATTTGTTAAGTTCCTGTTTATTGATATAACTAATAAATATGGCATATCGATCCTTCGTGGTCATTCAATGTCAAATCTTCTTTATACGTATAATTAATATTTGATTTGTAAAGAAACAGTTTGGGGATAACATTTTTAACGAGCCAGAACTCATTTGTTTGCAAACATGTGAATGGTTTCAAGTATTCTTATTTAATATCAACTATTCATATTCTATTTGTTGGACGCTAACTAAACGGTCGTATCGATACTGCTGTATGGATGCACTACTTGTACGCTAACAAAACGGCTGGAGAAACAACCAACTAGACTGGTCCCCAGTAAACTACCAACTCGACTCGCCTACAGCCGAGACCCAAAATGACGTCTTTTTCAAAATCTCCAAATTTTCAGCTCATCGTTTCCGGGCATGACGTCATTCACATTCCAACTTCATTTCCTATCTGGGGTTATTATTATGACAATTGTGATTGTCATATCCTCTGCGCGCGAGCGTAAACTGTACCCAATGTCTGTGCACCTGAACTAAGAGCTGAATAGTTCAAAGCCCAACCAAACTGAATGATAAAATATGACTAACGAAAAATAATTAATATAAAAAAAATCATTCTGTAATTGTATAACACAAACATTTTGTTGATACCATTTTTAAACAAGCTTGAGTTCATATTATTTTCTCTATGCGGACACTGGATGCGTCTCGATAACTGATAGGTACGGATGGTGATAGAGAGAAAAGGGAATAGGTGCTGTCTGCATACCTCGTGTCCGCGTGGTGTAATGGTTAAAGCGATGAACTGCGGAATCGTAGTACGCGAGTTCGTACTCCAGTCGCGCTATTACGTTCACTTTCGGGCAAATACCCTTGGGAAAGGTATGAACCCCCTTATTCTCCCTCCAGCTATGGGTAAATTGTAGGACGGACTAGGTTCTTCAGACTTGGTGAAAACTCTGATTTCAAACCTGTTAAACTCCGCTTAAAAACTGACCTTGTCTCATATCCTGCCCGAGCGGAGGGGTTGGTAAATAGTAGGACGGACTAGGTTCTTCAGCCTTGGTGAAAACTCTGATTTCAAACCTGTTAAACTCCGCTTAAAAACTGACCTTGTGTCATATCCTGCCCGAGCGGAGGGGTTGGTAAATAGTACCTTGATGATGATTATGATGATGATGATATTAATTAACCAACCGGCACCTCCAGGGTAGTTAGGAGGTGCCCGTGGTGTAATGGTTATCGTCGTAGGAAAGGTTCACAGCGGCACAAGTTCAAATCCTGGACAAGACATAGCATTTCACATAGCACTAATACCCTTGGGAAAGGTATGAATCCTATTATTTCCCCTCCAGCTATGGGTAAATAGTAGGGCAGACTGGGTTCTTCAGCCTTGGTGAGGCAACTAGTCTAGGAGAAGGAAAACTCTGAATTCAATCCTGTTAAACTCCGTTTAAAAATTACCTTGTGTCATATCCTGCCTGAGCGGAGGGGGTGGGTAAATATGGATATTAATTAGCCAAACTTAATAAAAAGATCAAATTAAAAATAGATAGCCATCGACATCAACTTATTTCAACAGCTAATCTGGACCCGAAATCTATGCCAAGTGAATTCAGTTCTATCTTTTTTTTTTAAATATTTTATAAACATCCATTTATAACTTATTCAAACGTTTGCCGACATTTCGTCCTGTTTCATTTATCATGATTGTAGACACTCGAAGATTTCTAAGCTGAATTTAAAAAAAAAATTATTATCATTAAATTTCAAATATTTAGAAATATTTTGAATATATGATTGATAAATTGTTTCTCATCATTCGAGCCGAAATATAACCACATTTAACATTCCCAGTAAATTATTGACGTGTGTTTTAATTTCGTTACTAAGAAATGAAACACATTTTAATCAAAGTAAAACTCCAGTTTCATATTGACATATTATTAATTAGCATGAAGGAAAATAGAATTAATTAAGCCAGGACTAATTCATCCAATTAATTAATTATGAAACAATAATTAGTGCCCATGGGATTTAATGGGTTGGCCCCTACGTTCCCTGAAGATCCATTGTGACTTGAAGCACAAATAAAAGTCAATGCAAAAACAAAACAAATAAATAAAAAAAACAAAAACAAAACCCAAAAACCATCAAAATAAATGTGGGAGAATTTCTATACCATTCGAAAATACTTTATTTTAATTGATCCATTACGACACCCCGGTGCATCGTTGGATATCAATCTGGGTTCAAATAACAAGACACTAGGTAAAACTCGAGTTAAATTCTCATACTCTCTTACTCATTGTGGGGGGGTGTAATGGTTAAAGCGATGGGCTGCAGAATCGTAGCAAGCGAGTTCGAATTCCAGTCGTGCTATTTCGTTCACTTTCGGTCAAATACCCTTAGGAAAGGTACGAACCCCCTTATCCTCCCAGCTATGGGTTAAATAGTACTACTACTGTTCTAGGAGAATAGCTTTGCCATTAAATAACCTACAAAGGTTGATATGCCATTTAACAAAGAAACCAATTCCTCACTCGTTGGTGACGTCATGTTTTAGAATTCTTTTTCAGTCAGTTTACTTCATCCAAATATTTTTGTTCTTGTTTTATCAAACACAACTCCCTCTTGTTATTCTCCTTTTACAAAGGTGTCATTTTATGATGTTATTAATAGATATTCAGTTTATCTCTTTAAGTGTTCTCTTCATGGCCATGTCTAGATAATTTCCCGCGCAATTTCCATAGTTTGTCGCTTGAATTATCCGTACAGTTGTTTTCTTCACATTTTTCTATTCTCGAGGCTTTTCCTTAAGTTATTTCAGTTGTTGTTCCTGGCTGCTGTAAAAATTGGATTATAATACTGAGATTGAAGGGCATTAAAAAAAACGAGTGACAAAAATAATAAAAAGAGTAAAATATTACAATCACAGGGAAAGATAAGAGAAAATTGGTTTAACTTCTTTCAAGAAAGACGAATGAAAGGTGATCTAATTAAAACTTTTTAAAAAATTAATGGAATTTCTAATTATAGAAGACATTTTTTCAATATTTCTGCCCAAACTAGAAATTTACTATCAAGACAGATTTTTAAAGTCTGTAACAAACTGGAATTTTTGTTTTTTGATTTTTTTTGGTAACAGGATATTATATTTTTGGAACAAATCACCGAATCAGATTAAAAACAAAAATGGAGTAGAAAATTTTAATATTAAACTATGGGATTTCAGAAATAATCATAAAAAAAGAATTTTAGAAGACATTTTAATGAACTATCGGATTAATTACACACATACTCTCTCTCTCTTTCTCTCTCTCTTTCTTTCTCTCTCTCTCTCTCTCTCACACACACACACACACACTCGGTCTCTATCTGTTGCTGTGATCTTATTTGGTTGTAGGAGCGCAACTCATGACACGTGACTTGGGCACGAATAACTTGAAGAGTTTGTGCCTCTACAGCTCTACAACTGTTGTGAATTCACTGTTTTCCTTCTCCTAGATCAGTTGCCACACAAAGGTTAATGAGCCAGCCTGCCCTACTTTATACCCATAACGAAGAAAAATAACTGGATTCATACCTTTCCCGAGGGTATTATCGCTAACAGCCTCCTCCAAATATACATATGAGGGTCTTTTTTTTTTTTTCTGTCTGACTTTATATACCAGGCTGGGCATTCTTTCTTTCTTTCTGTAAACACTATGTAGGTGGCCCGCCAAGCAGACGATTCCTTGGTCTGTTTTGGCGCGAAACCAGACAAAGGGTTTTGGATTTGAATTCTCGCCGTGACCGGAAGTGGAAGTGGATGCGAGAAGAGAGTTGAAAAAGGAGCTCGAAGTTGGCAGTTGGCGACGGGAGACGGACAGAGGCGGTCGACAGTGGACATCCGAGCAGAGAGGCGAGGCAGCATGAGAGAGGGTCCAGGACAGTGAAGAAGATCGAGTCAAGATGAGTCGGCATTCCAGTTGCTTTGTAGAATTTTCGCTAGTAACCCACGCTAGCGTTAGTCTATATATGCTATCAGGAATGCAAAGTGTTGCATAACTCTCTTTCTGCTCTTGAGTTAACCCCAAGCATATTGTTCGTTTTGTTCGTTTGTTCTTTTTTTCTCCTGTTCCCTCGATTGTATTCTTGTAGTGGCAAGAAATGTGCGTTACCCCTATCGGAGCCACAAGTTGGTCACCGGCCGTGAAGGGAAATGGTTAGAAAAGTTGATGTAACGTATGTGGGGGCCGAAGCGGTGACGTAACATTTCTTTCTTTCTTTCCATCGGGTCTTCTTTCTTTCTTTCTTTCTTTTCATCAGGTTTTCTTTCTTTCTCTCTTTCTTTTTTCTTTCTGTCTTTCTTTCTTTTCATTAGGTTTTCTTTCTTTCTCTCTTTCTTTTTTCTTTCTTTACATCAGGTCTTCTTTCTTTCTTTCTCTCTTTCTTTCTTTCTTTCTTTACATCAGGTTTTCTTTCTTTCTTTCTTTCTTTCTTTCTTTCTTTCTTTCCATTGGGCATTCTTTCTTTCTCTCTATCCTTATTTTTTCTTTCTTTCTATCGGGTCTTTCTCTCTTTCTTTCTTTCTTTTCATCAGGTTTTCTTTCTTTCTTTCTTTCCATTGGGCATTCTTTCTTTCTCTCTCTCCTAATTTTTTCTTTCTTTCTATCGGGTCTTTCTCTCTTTCTTTCTTTCTTTTCATCAGGTTTTCTTTCTTTCTCTTTTCTTTCTTTACATCAGGTTTTCTTTCTTTCTTTTTATGGACGTTAAATCATGACGGAGTTGGCAAATTTTTCCGTATTTATATTTTATTTCCATCAAATACAAAAATCCCGTCAGCCGTCGCGATCATGTTAAAATAAGAAAAAATATAACGAGAAAGCGAAGATATTACCAGTCTCGAAGCCTAGCGCTACAACAGGTAAAATGTGAATCTTTTCAAAATCATAATTTTATTATGAATGGAAATTCACAAGATCTGAGATAATACACAAGATGTTTCTAAATGCAGGGTATGGTGAACTTTTAACAAACAAAAATATGGCTAATTAAGTTTTGGTTGGCTTGGTTACTGTTTAATGGCATAGCAACTATCGTGGGTTATTTAATGTAAAATCTAGATTTTTTATATATGATTTTTAAGCAAATGGTATATAGGTAAACATCTTGTTATTAAATGAATTTTTAGAGTGCTAGGAAAGTTGGGAGGCAGTTCAAGGGAGTTCAGGAAGAGATTCCTAAGGAAGAGGCCAGCACTCTTCAAATCGGGTCAGTGGCATTTCCACCAGGACAATGCACCAGTTCACAACCACATCCTTGTCACAGACTATTTGACCAAGATGGGTATCAAGACAGTTCCTCAGCCTCCCAATCGTCCAGACCTTCTCCCTATGATTTTTGCTTATTCCTTAAACTCAGAGACTGTCGTTATGAGACAATTGAGATGAAAGAGGCTGTGACGAAGGTCATTGACACGCTCACACAAGAGGACTTCCATGGAGCTTCCCAGAAGTTGTTGGAACGGTACAAGTGCATTGCAGCCGAAGATTACTTCGAAGGAGACTAGATTTTCATGTGCGTACTCTCAAAAGTGCCCATACGAAAAAAGTCTGGAAACTTATTTAATGATCCTCCTATGTGAAAATGCTATTATCAGTGTTAAATAGCAATACTTGAAGGATTTATCTATGTTCAAATAGTGTTATTAGTGTTAAATAGCAAACCTGGAAATGATTTATCTATGTACAAATACAATTATTCGTTCTTGATAGCAATAATGGAAACGGTTTACGTATGTGCAAATACTATCAAATAGCAATATTTGAAACGATTCAACAGTTTGCAAATACACCAATTGTGTTAGATAGCAATACTGAAAACGATTCATCTATGTGCCAATAAAACTATTAGTGTTAGCAATAATTCAAACAATTTATTTCTGTTCAAATACAATTATTAGTGTTAGTTAGCAATGCTTGAAATGATTTAATCTTAAGCAAATACAACTTTTAGCGTTAGATAGCAATACTTGAAAAAATTTACCTTTGTATAGTTTTTTTTTTTATGCGGAGGAGTTATACTATGAATTGTATAACCATAACCAGAAAATCCTGCGTGCACTTACGCGTGTCATACGGAAACACTGGACAGCTGTTTCGACCTTTTTAGGTCTTATCAGCAGTGTATACCGTGATCTCCCTCATAGGAGATCGAACTAGCGGGCACAGAATTCAGAACAGAAACTCTATCACTGTGCAACCACTCCACACCGCATACAAGTGCTGTCAAATTAAGTAGTCATGGTAACTGCGCAGCCAATTAACCTGAACGTGTCTTCCAAGTTACATCCGTACTTTTTACAGTGGACACACTCACCTCCAGAGCCACGTCTTCCCAAGAGGATTGGAAATACGCATCCACGTAATTATTATAACCTCAACCTCGTGTGGGATGTGGACTGATGGCTCAGTGCATTCTGTGGTCGCTGGTTCGATCTCTTGTGTGGGAGATAAGGGTATACACAGCTGAGGAGACCTCATAAGGTTGAAGCAGCTGTACATTGTTTCTGTAAGTCACGCGCAAGTGTTCGCTGGATTTTCTGACCATGGTAATTGTTGTGGTGCTGACCAAAGAAAGACACGGGGAACGCAAAGATTTCATAGAAAAACGTATACATTCAAGTATCAGAAAAAAGATACAAGTGAACCTGGTTAAACAGTAGTTAGTTGGTAGAAAGCTGAGTCCAGTGTAGTAGTGACTATCCGTCCACAACGCAAAGGGTATCACACACGATTGTGTCACGCTAATTGGTGCCCTCTCTCTGACGCTCTCGTTGACGTGTATTTATGGGGGAGGGCGAGTCCATTATGTAGGGAGTAAAACAGTAATTCAATTCATGATTTACCTATGTTCAAATACAATTATTAGTGTTTGATAGCAATACTTGAAAGGATTTTACCGTGTGCAAATACAACTACAGGGTTGAACAATAAAATTGTCGTCCTAAAGAAAATAATACTACAGCTTTATTTGAAAACGTTTATTGAAAAAATCTATTCAGGTAATTTGATTATATAGTAGAGCTGACATCTATTCAATGTGGCCGCATTCAGCCTCAATCACCGCCTCGATACGGATCCGGAACTGGGAGAATGCCTTTTCCACCAGCGCCGGCGGAAGCTCAGCGAATACTCGGCGGATGGCAGAAATCAGGCTGGCTTTAGTGTTGTGGGAGGTCATGTTGGTGACGTTCTCGACGTATATACAAATGAAGTAGTCCAGTGGGTTTAGGTTGGGGAAGAAGGGGGCAGTGAGAGAAGGGTACAAAGTCGCAGCACTCCTTCTGAAGCCAAGCCTGGGTTTCTTTGGACTTGTGGGCCGGCGCCAAGTCCTGATGCCACACCCATAGTCTGCCACCGGCCACCTGATTGCACCAGGGGATCACCACACCCTTCAGCACATCCAGGTACATTTTGGTGTTGACTCTCAAGCCGACTTTGAAGATATGAGGTGGCACGGTGTGGCCCTCAGTTGAAACCACACCAAAGACCATAAACGTAGCCGGAAACTTTGTTTTCAGCACCCTGGGCACGTCCCTATTATTTGTGGCAATCCAGGCGTGGTTCTGGCTGTCATAACTTGGACCGGTAGAGCGTATGAGTTGTACAGCAGCGCATCTCCGATCTCGCTCGTTGAACATTGTGTCACTTTCAGACATGATAGAAGGCTCCTATCGCTGTTGGGATTTGTACACAACTGGCCAACTAGTAGACAGTCTGCAACAAAAAAAGAAAACTGGTTTTTATTAAACAGAAATGGAATCATCTCGTCTTTTCTAGGGCGACAATTTTATCGTTCCACCCTGTATTAGTGTTAGAAAGCAATACTTGAAACTATTTAACTGTGTGCAAATACAAATATTAGTGTTAGAAAGCAATATTTAAAACGATTCATTTATGTGCTAAGTACGATGCTGCAGTCCAGCAGGTTAGCCACGAAGACTACCTCAATTTTTGATCAAATACTCCAAAGCAACACAAATAATTTATTGTTATATGGTTTAACGTATCTATTCTTGTTTTATAATACAATCATTTGTTTTTGTACACTTATAGTGTTTCAAGTATTCCTATCCAATGTTACGAATTTTCAAACCAATATAGTGGATCCATAGATAGGACAATAACAGGTAATATCAATGTAATATAATAGATGTTTCCAACGACCAGTGATTCCGGTATCCAGTAGGAGCTGTAATAGACCGACTGAATCTCTGAAGAGGGATAAAACTCCCCCAACCCGATGATTGTCCTCGATATGATACTAAACAATCAAATGGTAAGGCTCAAGCTCAGAATATTTGGGCAATATGGAGTACTCTTTCATTACCATTGCTCCCATATGTAATCTGTCCCGGAGTGGTAGCACTGGAGATAGTCCTATTTATGGGTAAAAAAAAACAAACTCTTTGACATTTAAACAGCCTGCGAACAAATTACTAAGGTTTAATCGAATTGTTCAAACTGTTTTTATATTTAACTGTGTGTAAACAAATAACTGATGTTTTATTGAATTGTTAGTGATACATAGCAATACTTGGAGCCATTTAAATTTTTTGACGTATGCTGAATTAAATTGTTGGAAATAGAACTGTTTTTACATTTAAATGTGTGTAAACAAATGGCTGATGTTTAATTGAATTGTTTGTGATACAAAGCAGTACTTGGAACCATTTAAATTTGTTGACTCATGCTAAATTGAATTGTTAGAAATAGAACTGTTTGATCATTTGACTGTGTATAAACAAATGACTGATGTTTAATTAAATTGTTAGTTAAACATTTCAAATACTTGGAAACATTTAACTTTGTTATGTCATGCTAAATTGAATTGTTAGAAATAGAACTGTTTGATCATTTAACTATGTGTAAATAAATGAATGATGTTTAATTGAATTATTAGTGATACATAGTAATACTAAGAGCCATTTAACTTTGACTTATGCTAAATTGAATTGTTAGAAATAGAACTGTTTTTACGTTTACGTGTGTGTAAATAAATGATCGAGGTTTAATTGAATAGTTTGTGATACATAGCAATACATGGAACCATTTGATTGTGTGAAAATCGACGAATAATGTTGAATAGAATATGTCAATTAATTGTAATTTAGTTAATTAGTCTTAACAGTAATACATGAAACCACTTCAGTGTGCAAATGATTAATATTAAATAGAAATATTAGTGAGATTGCAATAATTGAAATAATTTTACTGAGGAGAAACAATAGCACTACTTATGTGCCAAAAATAGTTTTAACTCATTTAAAAAAAAATTACCAACAAACAATTCACTCACAAATGATATATATATATATATATATATAACCATTTATAGGTGTGAAAACATATGTCTGACACTAAATTAAATTGTCTTTAAATATCAATACTTGAAATTGTAGCATAGGACCAAAAAACGTTGTGTCCAAAAGAAAGGAATTCGAAAAAAAAAGAAACACTCAAAAATGAATTTCAAGGAAAAAAATAGTAGTCGCTTTTATTCTTTGGGACTACAGAGGACTGTAGTTAAAAAAAAGTTTGTTCAATAGCGTTCTTCCTCACCTTCTCTTGTTTTTTTTTTGTCGCTATTAAACGTCTCCTTTCCCTCCGCGCACTTCAGCTAGCGTACGTAGAGAAGGTTCGCCCTCCTCTTCTTGGCGATGACGGCGGCGTTGTTATCGTTGGCCTGTTGATACTTTCATATCGTATTGCTGACAGGCTGGGGTATGACATGGGCGTCATGGACCTCTGCTGAACCTGTTTGGAAACCTGTCTTGAACTGCTAAAATCTCGCTACTTGATTTCCTTATATAGCGATTTGATGGATCAATTCGAAGGTTCCGAAGTCTCAATGATCACCAGTGAAACGGTAGTGCAGCATGTGAAAGTTCATGCGTGATTATATTAAAATCACGCTTGAACTCTACAGGTCACTCTGCCTGCACGAGCGAGATTCGTGACATTTTTGATCGTCAGACCTATGTACCCAATGACTGATGACAGCTGATGTGCTCGAACGTTCTCTAACATTGAGACCGCTGCAATTCAATGACGTCACCCGTGCCTAATATTACAGAAATCATTTTTGTTTAAAGAAATGATCAATATTTGTATTGGATAGAAATACTCGAAGCCATTTAACAGTGTACAAAAGAAGGAGTTCGAGTTGATTTAAAAATGTTATCTACAAAATGTATTTAGGAGATGCCCGTGGTGTAATGGTAATCGTCGTAGCAAACAAACACGACGACAAAGAAAATACGTTTACAAATCATATATATTTTATGCGTCTGTATAAAGAGTATTTGGCGTTAAATAAACAACAATGGGTGATATTCTATGAAATCTAACCAAACCAAACCGTTACAACAACCTCTGGAACGCCCCATTGAAGTCCTCTTGTGTGAGCGTATCAATGACCTTCGTCACAACCTCTTTCATCTCCTCAATTGTCTCATAACGACAGCCTCTGAGCTTAAGGAATAAGCAAAAGTCAAAGGGAGCAAGGTCTCGACTATAGGGAGGCTGATGAACTGTCTTAATGCCCATCTTGGTAAAATAGTCTGTGACAAGGATTGAATTGTGGACTGATGCATTGTCCTGGTGGAAATGCCACTGACCCAATTTCAAGAGTGCTGACCTCTTCCTTAGGAATCTCTTCCTGAACTCCCTTAAAACCTCAACAGAGTAACCCTAACCCTAATCCTTTGGCCAGTCAAATCTAGTCTATTGACTTCCTTACTCCTCCCACACCTCTCATCATCCCTCACAGACTCCCTGCCTTCCTTGAATCTCTTATGCCACTTAAAAACTGATGCTCGATTAATGCAAGATGCTCCAAAAGCAGTCTTAAGCATTTCATAGATTTCTCTGGCATTTTTTCCAACTGAATTTTATTACATATCGTTCTTCTAAAGCGTCCTCACGTCCAGATTGCATTTTTGAAACTGACCTGCTGTGACAATCAGGCTTTAGTAGGGTGAATTCCAATTGCTGCTGTAGCTGTTCATTTGAACCTAAAATCAAAAAATTGGCCAGTCATCTCATAAGATGTATAGCAACAACATACTGAATTGTACTGAGAGAGCGAAATTGAAAAGACCAAAACTTCGGGTTAAGCAAACCTGGGGGATTGGGCCCCGATTAACCAAAAATTTGATATTTCCTTGATCAATATGAAAATACCACTCCACATCTTCCTGTTTATGAGATTGATGCAAAGGGAAAGTGTGACATCGGTAATAAAGTCAGTGGATTTTTTCTATGACCACGAGTCTGACTTTTCATCTTGTCTACTTCTCTTCGTCTCTACCAACTTTCTTCGGGATGCATCCAGCACCACACTACACCAGATCAGAATGGATCTGGGAGTAATGTCAGTGAAGGGCTGATTCGACACTCCCCATTACTCCAGAACTGGAGCCTCACCGGTTTAGTATCTTACCTTGGACACCAACACAGTTTTATGACAGGGAACACCTAATGGACTGCTATAATGATTCGTCAACTTCATGAAAGCACTAGAGAAAACAATTATTTTACTACTAGGATACAAGTGTGACTAAATCAATACGAGCATTCCCAATGTGTACATAGTGTAGAGGATGGTGGACAAGCAGGCTTTGAAAATTAGAACAATTGATCAGAAACTGACCAATCACAATGTAACAAATTGGCTTCGCAGAATCGGCGTGGGATTCTTCTTTCACGACAATCTACAATTTTCCTTTGAACTAGCGGTTCAAGTTTTGTTGACACTGAATTTGATATTTCAAGCCAAATGTGTATTTTGTGTCAATCGATTAACATGTATCTAGGAGCAAGCACTAACAAGGGAATATTGTTATAAACAGATTTGACTTGTACTCGTTATTATCCAGTTCGACTGATCCTACGGATTCCGTTGACATTTTATCGCCACCCATCCCCATCGGCCATCTTTCTTGGTGGGTCTTTAAGACGGCATCCAGTGTCCGCGCAGATCTTATGAATGTTGATCGTCTGACACTGGTGTGTCCATACGTAAGAGTCCATCTGAGAACGTTGCTAATGAGTTCCATACCTGCTTCCCCTGCTGTGTTCAGCTTGTCTTACTCGAATGGTATGTGAGATGGGAGTTAAGTGGATGTATATCCGCTGTTTTGTGGGATGCTGCTTCCACGACTTTTTCATTCTTGTGTTGTTCCAATTCGATCATTTTAAAACTTAATTAAAAAATCCTTAGAACATTTTGAAATCTGAGAAATGTGTAGTCTCCTCTTTATTACTATTACTTATAGTTGCGCGAGAATGAAATAAGATTGTTATTTGTTTGTGATTATTTGTAACTTGAAAACATAATTAAATGTAAAAAGATAACTTCGTCGAAAAAGTCATTATTTTAGTAACAGTCTAGTAGAAATTAATAGTCATAATTTTGGCTGCTGTCGGATAGAAATAATTATGACATATAAAAATAATATTCTTTATTCAAATAATTAGATCATTAATAATTACTGTTAATACTAATGGCAACACAATTTTTCTCAGTTATCGTATATAAAGGTTTGGTTTCGTGGGGTTTATGGCATATCAACCTTTGTCGGTTATTTAACGCCAAATCAATTTTTATGTTAATAATCTGTTCTATTTAAACAATTCAGTTTAACATAAGTACACAGTTTAATTGTCAAAAACATTTCTATTTCAAACTATTCAATTAAGTGTAAATACAGTTTAAATGTCGAATAATTAAGTTAAGAATAAGCATGGAGTTTAAATGTAAGTACGGTTTAATTGTCAAAAACATTTCTATTTCAAGCTATTCAGTTTACTCAAACAATTCAGTTTACTATAAATATGCTGTTAGTTCCGGATTCCGTTGACATTTTATCGCCACCCATCCCCATCGGCCATCTTTCTTGGTAGGTATTAAAGACGACATCCAGTTTCCGTGCAGATCTGATGAATGCAAGTCCTTGTTGGTAGTCCAACACTGGTGAGTCCATACGTAAAAGTCCACCTGATAACGTTGCTAAGGAGTTCCATGCCTGCGTCTCCTGCTGCGTCCAGCTTATCTTGTTCGTCCTACTCGAATGGTGTGTGAGATGGGAGGTAAGTGGATGTATATCCGCTGTTTTGTGGGATGCTGCTTCCACGGTTTTTTTCAAAAGAGCATGTAGCATTCTTGTGTAGTTCCAATTTGATAATTCTAGTTGAAATTAGTTGTCATAATTTTAATAGCAGTCTGGTAGAAATTAGCCATCATTATTTTCATAGCAGTCTTGTAGAAGTTCGTAATCATTATTTTGGAATCAGTCTACTAGAAATTAGCCATCATTATTTTCATGGCAGTCTTGTAGAAGTTCGTAATCATTATTTTGGAATCAGTCTACTAGAAATTAGCCATCATTATTTTCATAGCAGTCTTGTAGAAGTTCGTAATCATTATTTTGGAATCAGTCTTCTAGAAATTAGCCATCATTATTTTCATAGCAGCTTTGAAGAAGTTCGTAATAATCACTAGAAATTAGCCGTCATTATTTTCCTTGTGTTTTAGAAGAAACCTAATGTCATTTTGCTAGAAATTAAGTACAAATAAGCCATCATTATTTGGGTGGAAAACAAGTAGAAATTTGAAATAGTCATTTTTATAACTGACTAGTAGAAACTAGAAAAATGCAATATGAGCTAAGGTAAAAAATACTATATCATAGTAGTGAGTAGTATTTTATAGGTTGATAAGTTGAAGAGTCCCCAAAAAATTAACTCGGAATTGTTCGGTAGGACATATGGTATAATGGATATTGGCACTTGCTTCGAAAGTGCTTTGATCTGAAATCGTCAGGAGGCTGCTGGTTTAATCCTGAATACAGGTCAATAAGGGGTTCTTACAATTGTTGTATTTTGACCTTTTGACCCGGCCAAAAATGCCATTCCAAGGTGATGCGCCGGAAGGAGGTGACACATTCTAATGGCAGTTATGAGAGGAAATCGCGTGGGCGGAAATTGGCTGATGAAATGGGACGAGCTAAAAAAATTCCCACGGTACACTCATAGACTGATGCACCGAAAGAGGGTGACCTGTGAACTGCATGATAGTTATTTCCGCTTGATGACGATTAAACATTCAATTTCAAAGATCGAGTGGGCGACCGTGTGGGCGTTGAATTATTATATAACGCAGTCAAGATGGAAGTCAAGTGGCAGTTGAGTTCGAGTTCCAGTCGGAGTTATAGACGAGATGTGGTAGGGAAAGCCACATCAGGCCGAAGGGGCCTTTGAGCCCGATGAGTTGAGGTCCGGAGAAGATGCTGATAAGATGCCGTAAAGAAAGCCATCACCCAGCAGAGTGGCCTCTGGACCTCCGGTTGAGCATCAGGAGAACGAGAAAGACACAACGTTGACGGTCATAACAATGGGGTCAAAATATTACAGTTTCTGTTCGGTCTCCAGCTCCCTCTCACAGTAAAACCCCACACAACCTTTTCGAACCCTTACAAATAAAGTGAGAGGTATATATATTTATAAAGAAGTCTTCCTGCGTCTGTTTTTATTATTGTGTCGTTATGATACGGCACATGAGGATATAACACAATAACTTAATACTTGAATCTGGTTATTGTTAACGGAATTTGAAGAATTTACCCGTGGATTGAATAAAGGGTTCAGTCCTGAGTCCTCGGACGCATTGGCCGAAAGATAGGGATTTAACAATAAAGACAAAAGTCTAATTAAGTAATAAAAATTATCAAGTTGCTCAGAAATTTAGACAAATAATTGTAGAAATTAGCAGTTTTTTTTTTATAGAAATTAATAGTCAATATTTTGATATCTTTCTCGTTAAAATTAGTCGTCACAATTTTGTTAGCAGTCTCATAGAAATTAGAAGTCATTGTTTTGGTATTACTCTAGTTGAAATTAGCAGTCATTTTTTGTGGAAATCAAGTGGAAATTAACAGTTATTATTTTGGTAACAGTCTCGTAGAAATTAGTCATACTTTTTATTACAGATGAGTCGAAATAGTCTTCGTTTTGGTAGCAGTCTAGTAAAAAAAAATGCCATAATAGTTACAGTTTCTTTATTAAATGGCATATCAACCTTCCTGGATTATTTAATCCCAAAGCCATCCTTTTTGAAGAATTGCAGTGATACTATTTATACCCTTGCCGGGATTAGCCTTAATTATGACATCGAATACCGACTCCTTGCCCTAACAGGTAGAGTGTTTGCCAATGGCCCGGGAGACCGGGATTCAATCCTAAGCCGAGTCTTACCAAAGACTCAAAAATGGTACTTGATACCGCCTTGCTTAACACTCAGCATTCTAAGGTGCGGATGAAGGGTAAAGTGGAGCAATCCCGGGAAAGTAATAGTGCCCTCCCTACACCTCGACGAAGTAGCTATTAAAAAAAGACCTTTGGGGTTGCTTTCGACTACCGCCGCCAACTTTACCTTGTTTTACTTATAGCATCCAACAATAATGTTCTTTACTTTTGTGTTGTTTTGGAAAGAATACAGATAATCCTGGGATGTTTTTGTTACTGGCGAATACACCTAATCAAGCAGAGACACTACTGCATAGTTTGGAACGAGCCGCAGCAGGCATTGGCCTCCATGACAATGCACACAAAACTGAATATATGTGTTACAACCAAACGGGCAACATTACCACACTAGACGGAGCCTCTCTGAGGCTGGTGGACAAATTCACCTACCTAGGAAGTAGCGTCTCATCAACTGAAAACGACATCGACACACGACTGACGAAAGCATGGACGGCTATAGATAGGCTCCCGATCACAGGGAAATCAGACCTGACCGATAAAATGAAACACAGTTTCTTCCAGGCAGCGGTTGTATCGATACTGCTATATGGATGCACTACTTGGACGCTAACTAAACGGCTGGAGAAGAAATTTGACGGCAACTACACAAGAATGTTGAGAGCAATATTGAACAAGTCCTGGCGACAACACCCCACGAGACACCAACTATACGGCCACTTGCCTCCCATCACGAAAACTATACAAGTTAGACGAACCAGACACGCAGGACACTGCTGGAGAAGCAAGGACGAGCTCGTAAGTGATGTACTCCTACGGACCCCCACATATGGCCAAGCAAAGGCAGGAAGACCATCCCGAACCTACATACAGCAGCTATGTGAGGACACAGGATGTAACCTTGAAGACCTGCCGGAGGCGATGAATGATAGGGAGAAGTGGCGAGAGAGGGTCAGGGATATCCGTGCTGGCGGCACGATATGATGATGATGATGATGAATTGTACGCTGGCCGACGTGAAAAAACAAGATGGAGACGTTAAAGTAATTTTAGAAATAAGCAAATGATAATTAGCAACCTCTGAAATATGAAGAGGGGCAAAAAGAAATTGATAAATGGCAGTTGTGAACTTGTAAATGGTTAAGGTAGCAATGTTATATAGCAAATTAGTGAAATATATTTTCGACGTGTAATATACAATATAAATTAGGTTCTGAGTCATGGAAAAACACAAGTTCAACCAGTTTGATGGACAACCGTTGAATGTGAGGTCAATCTAACACCATGGCACTGATTGGATGGTTTCAGTCAGCTGATCAAAACGGTTCTGGCATTAGAATTAGTCAGTTAGTGAGAGACACTCACTGCGAGGGGTTGAAAACTCAATCTTGCTTTCTAGATCCCCGTTTTAGCCAAGTTTGTAATAATAACGAAAAGTCGCTAAGAAGTTGAGAATAAATAACATGTGCACGTGAAAGGATGGTCACATTGTCATTCTTCGACAACGAAATGGAATAAAGATGGCAACTTAAAAGAGACTGCTGAGCGACTGAGAAAACAAAACAAGACAACAGGAATAGAAACGAAGTGAAGAATCAACTTAAGAAAGGTGAGATGGGAGCAGACCGATTTGGGTGTCAGGCCTATATCTATATATCCATATAATATAGGACAGACAATTGTTGAATGAAGGGTGCCAATGACCTAGGGGTTCAATTTCAGGTCGAGTCATTCTAAAGACTCAAAAAATCATTCTTGATGCCACCTTGATGCCAGTTGGTGTCTTGTGGGGTGTTGCCGCCATGACTTGTTCAAGATTGCTCGCAATTTTCTTGTGTAATTGCCGTCTAGCTTCTTCTCCATCCGTTTTGTTAGAGTCCATGTAGTGCATCCATATAGCAGTATCGATGCGACCGCTGCCTGGAAGAAACTGCGTTTCATTTTATCGGTTAGGTCTGATTTCCATGTAATCGATAGCCCATCGATAGCTGTCCATGCTTTCGTTAACCTCGTGTCGATGTCCTTTTCGGTTGATGCGACGCTGTTTCCTAGGTAAGTGAATTTGTCTACTAGCAACAAACATTTTAACTTATCGTATCAAACACCACCAGCAGCAGTAGCAGTAGCAGCAGCAGTAGCAACCGCAGCAGTTGTTTTTAATTTTTGTTTCTTTAAATAGTTTTTGAAGAAAAAAAGTGTTTCTTTCGTAATGAATGCATCCATTTTGATTCCCCCATCGATTCATTTTTCTTTTTCATTCGTTAGCGACTTTAGCGATCAGTTCGGTTATCTCCCTTGATCTTCTCGGCTGGATCATCTCTTATCCGACGCTGTCGTCTGACGTCATAGCTTACCTGATTGCTCGGCAACGATGGTCGAAAAAGCTCATTTAAAAAACAAAAAACAAAACAAAGCAAAAACACAAACAATCATATCAAACATTAAAAAAACAAAACAACAAAAACAGGAAATAAAGTAATTTCCATAAATATTTAATGAAACCGTTCTGAATGAAAAGGCATGAGATAGAATTGGCATGTCTTCATTTTCTATTACGTCAGAGCAAGAAAGACTATTTGGGTTAAAAATAAGTAAGATAAACGTGATTTGGAGATTTACATAGATACAGAATATCAGTAAATGTAAGCATTCCCTTTATCTATTAATATATTTATGGAGGTGCCCGTATTGTAATGGTTATCGTCGTAGGAAATGGACACGGCGACACGAGTTCAAATCCTGGACGAGGCTGATTGCATTTCACATAGCACTAATACCCTTGGGAAAGGTATGAATCCAATTATTCTCCCTCCAGCTATGGGTAAATAGCAGGAGAGTCTTGGTTCTTCAGCCTCGGTGAGGCAACTAGTCTAGGAGAAGGAAAACTCTGAATTGAAACCTGTTAAACTCCGCTTAAAAATTGACCTTGTGTCATATCCTGACCGAGCGGTGGGGTTGGTAAATAGGATCTATTAATATATTTATTCAGAGGGGAGTCCCCTTAACGAAGTAACTAACGTGCTGTTTAGCGATGTCGTAGTAAAAGTGTTCGAATTCCAGTCTTACCAATCACCCACTTTCTGACAAGGTAGCTGTCGTATCGATAATGCTGTATGGATGCACTAACAAAACGGTTGGAGAAGGAGCTGGACGGCAATTACACAAGAATGCTGTGAGCAATATTGAACAAGTCCTGGCGGCAACACCCCACAAGGCACCAACTATACGGCCACCTGCCTCCCATCATGAAAACTATCTAAGTTAGACGAACCAGCGGTGGAGATGCAGCGACGAGCTCATAAGTGATGTACTCCAATGGACCCCCACATATGGCCGGACGACCAGCACGAACATACATTCAGCAGCTATGTGAGGATACGGGATGTAGCCCTGAGGCGATGAGCGATAGGGAAAAGTGGCGAGCGAGGGTCAGGGATATCTGTGCTAGTAGCACAAGATGATGATGATGATTAAATAGTAGGACAACTGTTCTTCAACAAGGATGGCTTTGGCATTAAATAACCTACCTAGGTTTAAATGGCATTGAACAAACAAAGCAAACAAAATCATTTATTGGTTAATTTGATTAGTTTCAAAGCTTGTACATGAATCGAATACAATTCTAGATTCATCCCACTCGCCAAAAAATAACATTGACTCGCCCCTAGTTTTCCGGAAGCCAACCGGCAGTTGTACAAAGTTGCTGATCCCCTTATCCAAGGAGGGGGCTTTACCCAAATTATTATCTGCTCGGCGGAGATTAGTTTAACGCTTGGTAGCTAAGGTGCCCCAACATGGCTAGTACCGGGAAGGTCAAGCATTTTGTGACAGCCATGAATGAGTCTCAATTCGTGCGTCACCCAACCCTCATTTAAAATGACTTAACATGAAATGTACAGAGGGACGCCCTGGATATAAAACAAAACTGTATCTGATGTTGTATAGCCGTAATACATATCCAACTATACACATATACATGCGGAAGCAAAATCAGCAATAATGACGAACGAACACAGTTCTTTAGAAAAATATACCTCTCGCACTTTATTCGAGATGGTTGCGAAAGGGTTGCGAAAGGGTTATGTGTGAGAGGTGAGTTGGAGACTGAACAAACTGCAACATATTGACCTCCAGTTCCTTTGTCTTTAGCAGCACTTCTTTCTCGTTCTGGTGGGCTGCTCAATCGGGGGTCCTGAGGGTCCATAGCCCTTTGCTGGCTGCTGGTTCTCTCTACAGCATCTTATCCCCAACTAACTGACTCCAACTAACTGATATATGATCATATAATCATAAAAATTGGTCAGTCATCTTATAAGATGTATAGCAATAACATAGTGAATTTTCAAGTGTCTACGACAATTTTAAATGCCTGCATAAAAAAGTCTGGAAACTCATCGTATACACCTTGTACATCATATATCTGGAAACTTATTGAAGACATTAAGACATATATATATATACAATTTGTAAACGAATACTTTGTACTATCATCTTTAGTTGAGCCAGAGTTGATTTCTTTGCATAGAGTTAAATGGTTTCAAGTATGGTAAATGATTGAATAATTTGACCCATTCTACTTGATTCTGATGTCATGGCCACTTTTCACCACCAGGGACGCAGTCATGAGAACTCTCGTGGTAAGTGTGAGAGACGATTATACATGAGACTGGTATTTTTGAAAAAAGCTTGTCTGTTTGTTACCGGGAAAGCAACAACTAATAACCTAAATTTCAGAGCTAACATTAGAAGAGAAAGGAAACCTGTGATACTCATGATAAAACTGATCTTGACTCGCATCTTGCTCGTAGCGTAGGGCTTAGGTCAATAGAGACTCGCTGATACAAAGTAGTCACTCATCTAAGTACCGAGCAGACACTGCACTGCTTAACTGTTAGAACTCTTATTCTTTTTGAGAGAACTGGAAAGAAACACTTGGTAAACAATAAAATGTACAGTCAAAAGATACAATAGACGCTAAATTAGAACTGATTTAAATATAATGTCTTGGAACGACATTCTTCTTGACAAGTAAGAATGTCTGAGTGAAATTAGGATGCCATTTCTAGAATTCATTATTGTCAGATATTGAAATCTTACTTCCGACCATCACTCAGGATTCTATCTTGGTCTTTAGTCGTAGAGCGTGGACAAAGTTTGCAAAAGTTTCAGAGGGGGGGAGGGGGATACACGAGTTTATTTTGGTTTAGTTTATTTGTTTAATGGTATAAAATTCTTCATGGGTTATTTAATGCCAAAGCCATCCTTGTAGAAAGATAGTTGTGATAATATCTAACCCATACCTGAGGGTTAAGGGGTGGAGAGGTTAATATAATTCCAATTTGTATTAGTTTGAAAGTTAACGTGTCTGGAATCGAACTCGCTCACTACGATATCACTGGTTAGCACTTTAGCCATTACGCCACGGAAACTCCGAGAAGAGAGAGAGAGAGAGAGAGAGAAAGAGTGTGTGTGTGTGTGTGTGTGTGTGTGTGTGTGTGTGTGTGTGTGTGTGTGTGTGTGAGAGAGAGAGAGAGAGTGAGAGAGAGAGAGAAAGAAAATGTACAGATGTTGTTTCTCCTCCCCACTTGCTTCAGTCCGAAGATTTAAAACTCCAGGGGGAACACAGATTTTACAAGTATGAAGGAGAAAGATATTGCACTTGTGTAATGCTGTATGATTTATACATGATCCTGATAGCTCTCGCTGATTCAAGACAGACAGACAGACAGACGTAAAATCCATGAAGAATTTGCAATTGACACTGGAAAAAATTTAATAGAATAGAAACCAACAGTGTTTGGTTGGCCAACGCATAAAACTACGTACCATAACAAGTTTACTAAAAGATATTGAATGGAACAGGTTTAAATCACTTATTGAATAACTGTACCGTAATTATTTACACATTTTTACATATTTTTTAGTGTAAAAATTAGGAGTCCGTATTAAAATGAAAACTAAATATCAACTTTTTATCGGGTTATGTGTGTGACCATATTCAGAACGGTATAATCGAATGTAAGTTATATCTCTGATCCAAACAAATAAACAAACATACGAAAACATCAATGTAACAAACTCTTCTGTTTTAGATAAATAGCCACTGGAATGTGTCTTTTGTTTATAATTTTGTTTATTTTCGAGTTGACTTATATTTGCAGTAAGCTTGATGCTTCTTGTGTGAACACGTTCCTGTGTTTGCTTCAAGTAAAGTAAAGTATTAAAGTTGCCAACCTTAGTCGAGGGTGACACGAAGGCTCCCCTTTCGATAGCTACTACACCGAGGTGTAGAGGAGGGTGCTACTCTTTCCCTGGATTAGTCCACTTTACCCTTGATCCCTAACTTATATTGCTGAGTGTTAAGCAAGGAGGCATCAAGTACCATTTTTTGGGTCCTTGGTATGACTCGACCTGGTATTGAACCCAGGTCTCCCGGGCTATTGGCGAACACTCTCAAAACATAACGAAACTGTATAAATTTTTATTTTTTTATCTTTAAGAACCGGATAAAAAGTTGAACAGATATTTAATTTAGTTACAACAAATTCTAAAATGTTTGTGCGTATTGTAGACGTGATAGATTTTTTTTTTTTAATGAAATTCAAACAAGCCGGTTTCCGAACTTGAACTCAAGAAGCCAAGTTCCCTTGCAACTACATTAACCACTATACCGCATACACCTCATGATAAAATATACGCACTCGGTGATTTGCGGGGAGAGGTTGTTTCAGTAGTGTAGTGGCTTACGTGCGCTATCATAGTGAGTTCAAACTTCAGTGGTGCCATTACGTTTATTTTCAAACTTTTAATAAAGCGAAAAACCCACTTATTCTTCCCAGTTCTGAATTAAGGAGTACCACTATCATTCTTCAAGAAGTACTTAGGCATTAACAAATTAAATAACCAAAGAATGTTGATTTTCTATCAAACAAAAATACCATATAATTTTATACACAAGTATGGACATTTCAAATGAAATGTTAAGATATTTCATTCATATTTTCAGTGGTCTTTTTCAAATTAAATTTTCATTGCTGAAACACGATTGGAGATGGATACTTTTATTTCTATTGGTTTGATACAATTGGAGGTTGATACTTGCATTTCCATTGCCCAAACACAATTGAAGGTTGATACTCTCCTTTGAATTACCCAGACTCAGTTGAAGGTTGATACTTGCATTTCCATTGCCCAGATACAACTGAAGGTTGATACTCTCCTTTGAACTGCCCAGACTCAGTTGAAGTTAATACTTGCCTTTCTTTGCCCAGACGCAACTGAAAGTTGATACTCTCCTTCGAATTGCCCAGACACAGTTGAAGGTTGATACTTGTATTTCCATTGCCCAGATACAACTGAAGGTTGATACTCTCCTTTGAACTGCCCAGACTCAGTTGAAGTTAATACTTGCCTTTCTTTGCCCAGACGCAACTGAAAGTTGATACTCTCCTTCAAATTGCCCAGACTCAGTTGAAGGTTGATACTTGCATTTCCATTGCCCAGATACAACTGAAGGTTGATACTTTCCTTCGAATTACCCAGACTCAGTTCAAGGTTGATTCTTGCATTTCTTTGCCCAGAAAAATCTGAAGGTTGATACTTTTCCTCGAATTACCCAGACACAGTTGAAAGCTTAATCAGAGGTTGATACTTGCTTTTTCATTGCCCGGACACGATTGGAAGTTGATACTTTTATTTCCATTTCCCAGACGCAATTGAAGGTTGATATTTGCATTTCTCCTGCCCAGACGTAATTAGACGTTGATACATTCATTTTCATTGCCCAGACACAGTTGGAGTTAAAATAGTGTCTTTAAACAATAATAGAATTTAATACTTGTTAAATCATGCTGGCAAAAATAATGGAATCAGCACACTTGAATGTTTAAATAGGAATTTACTAAATAGTAAATAAACTAATTGCTCATACGAGGCGAAACATTTTTAGAGAGTTAAACATTCTAGCTTCATAAAATATTCCTTTAACAAGAGATTAAAGTATTTAAAATAAGTGTATAATTCTTTGCCCAGGCATCCACGGGAAATATCATGAAATAACCCGAAGCAGAGAAAGAATATAAGAGAATTAATTCACTAAAAAAATATGAATAATATTTAGCGGCGTCATTTTGAGCTCCAATAACAGTCTTTATTCTTTCAAGCATGAATTTTGCTGATTTAAAGCAATATTCTTAATCCGGTAAATGGTTCAATCTTGCCTGATTGGAAGTTTATCCTTCTATGGAGAATGGATCCTTCCATTCTCATAGATCTTTTTTTTTTAAAATTTCCACAAAAACTTTTTAGTTGGAATTATATCCCAACTATTCACAGGCCATATCATTAATTTTATTTGCTCTTCCTGAAGATCCCCTTTGAACTGTGACAAGATGGATTATTGTCCTAAAAAATGGCTTCCTTTTATCATCAAACCAATTTTCTGTTGATCTACGCTTAAAAAGCAGTGTCTCATCGACCGAGACAGACATCGACACGCGACTAACAAAGGCATGGACAGCTATAAATAGGCTATCGGTCATATGGAAGTCATACCTGACCGATAAAATGAAACGCAGTTTCTTCCAAGCAGCGACCATGTCGATACTGCTATATGGATGCACTACATGGACGCTAACTAAACAGCTGGAGAAAAAGCTTGACAGCATCTACACAAGAATTCTGCAAGCAATACTGAAAAGGTCCTGGAGGCAACACCCATCAAAGCAGCAGCTGTACGGCTACCTACCACCCATCACGAAAACTATCCAAATTAGACGAACCAGACATGTGGGACACTGCTGGAGAAGTAGGGACGATCTCATAAGTGATGTACTCTTATGAACCCCTTCACATGGCCGAGCAAAAGCAGGGTGACCAGCTCGAACCTACATACCGCAGCTCTGTGGGGATACGGGGTGTAGCCCTGAGGACCTACCGGAGGCGATGAACGATAGGAAGAGGTGACGAGAAAGGGTCAGGGATATCCGTGCTGATGGCATGGCATGATGATAATGATGAGGCATAATCGTAATCCATAGAAAATATGCAAACTATCAACCGTGCTTCCTACAGCCAATTCTTTAGGCAATATTTCATCATCATTATTGAATAATCTTCGTAATTCTATTTATTTGATGGGTAAAACAAACCCTCTTTTGCCACAATATAAAAATATTAAGGAATTTATGGTGATGAAAAAACTACAGACCGACGGAAATAGAGAAAGAGAGAGAGAGAGGGGGGAAGGAGATCTGGCAAATAGATAGATAGATAGAGTCAGTGAGGAGGTAAACAAGAAATAAATAGTGAGAGAGAGAGAGAGAGAGAGAGAGTAGAATTATATCATTAGCTATCTAACTAGAGAGAGAGAGAGAGAGAGAGAGAGAGAGTGTGGGAGGGTGATCTGGCAGATAGATAGATAGATAGATAGATAGATTGAGTCAGTGAGAAGATAAACAAACAAGAAATAAATAGTGAGAGAGAGAGGGGGGAGGGAGATCTGGAAGATAGATAGATAGATAGATAGATAGAATCAGTGAGAAGGTAAACAAACAAGAAATAAATTATGAGAGAAAGAGAGAGAGAGAGAGAGAGAAAGAGAGAGAGAGAAAGAGAGAGAGAAATAAAGAGTAGAATTATATCATTAGCTAGCTAACTAGAGAGAGAAAGAGAGTGAGAGAGAAAGAGAGAGAGAGAGGAGGGGATCTGGCAGATAGATAGATAGATAGATAGATAGATAGATAGATAGATAGAGTGAGTCAGTGAGAAGGTAAGCAAACAAGAAATGAATAGTGAGTGTGTGTGAGAGAGAGAGAGAGAGAGAGAGAGAGAGAGAGAAAGAGGATCTGGCAGATAGATAGATAGATAGATAGATAGATAGATAGATATTCATTAGAATGAAAACAGATATTGGTTGATGAAGACAGATGTTAGAACACTCTGAGCTGTCTGCATGTCCTCTCTGTATCTACAACCACCAACACAACCAAACACCCACCCACCCAAACGCATGCATATATAATAGGGAGAGAGAAAGAGAGGGAGAAAGAGATAGAGAGGGGGATGTAGCAGATAGATAGATAGATAGATAGATAGATAGATATTCATGAGAATGAAACAGATATTGGTTGATGAAGACAGATGTTAGAACACTCTGGGCTGTCTCCTTTCCTCTCTGTATCTACAACCACCAATACAAACACCCACCCACCCAAACACACACATATATAACACGGAGAGAGAGAGAGAGAGAGAGAGAGAGAGAGAGAGAGAGAGAGACAACAGTTGAATAATTTGCATAAATTAATGAAATAGAACAGTGGTATTTCCATCTACTTATCTCTCTATCTATGTGTGCATGTGTATGTGTGCACATATGTGTGTGTGTGCATGTGTGTGTGTGTGCGCGCGCGCGCGTGTGTGTACGCGCGCGCGCATGTGTGTGTTTGTGTGTGTGTATGTGTGTGTGTTTGTGTGCGTGTGTGTGTGTGCGCACGCGTGTGTGTTTGTGTGTGTGCGTGTGTGTGTGTGTGTGTGTGTGCACGCGCGTATGTGTGTGTGTGTGTGTGTGTGTGTGTGTGTGTTGATAGATGAATAGATAGACGAATAGAGTGGATAATAATATGATCAGATTTATCTTTGATGCAGTGACACAAGGAGATCTGATCTTAATTGCTTTCGTGTGAATAATGTGTTTCGTCAATTATATTCAAATATTAATTTGAGGCATATATTTACATTTATTATTTAAAGATTGCAATAATATATCGCCTAGAGATATCTAGAAAAATATTAAAGGGGTGAATTTATCGGCTTGATTAAACCCTCTTTAAAACAATGTCTCTTCGAAGTTGAAGTAGTGGAGCAGGTGGATAGTTTATGCTGTATTCCTCAAAGACAAAATTATCTATGAGTTTCGGCTACAGCTTATTGTAATGAAATATCAGCCTCCAACTGCCAGAGAACCTGGGGCCTAACTGTGTGACTGGCAATAAAGTGTCAGGGACAGGAATACTCACAACGGGTGCGGCAAATAGTCCTAAGTAAGAATTGGGGATTTTTAGAAAGGGTCAGTCAATGTTTTTGCTACCTGCAGAGGAAAATAGTAATTTACTAAGCTTTTTGCTTAAATGTGTCACAATACCGTATGAATGGGGCACCTAATGAAACTTGATCTCACTCGTCAAGGTTTGCTAGTCAAGCTTGTTAACCAATATGCCACCTGAGGTTCCTCCAACAGAGGAAAGTAACGACATAGCAAGCGACCCCCTCACCATAAAATAATACTGCCAAAAAAACAATTACGTCAAAGCAAAAATTGATAACACGTCCGAGGATCATTAAATAAGTTTCCCGACTTTTTTCGTATGAGTACTTTTATTGATATCACACACATGAAACTCTAGTCCCCTTCGAAGTAATCTCCGGCTGCAATGCACTTGTACCGTTTCAACAACTTCTGGTACGCCCCATTGAAGTCCTCTTGTGTGAGCATGTCAATGACCTTCGTCACAGCCTCTTTCATCTCCTCAATTGTCTCATAACGACAGCCTCTGAGCTTAGAGAATAAGCAAAAGTCAAAGGGAGCAAGGTCTGGCCTATAGGAAGGCTGAGGAACTGTGTTGATGCCCATCTTGGTCAAATAGTCTGTGACAAGGATGGAGTTGTGGACTGGTGTATTGTCCTGGTGGAAATGCCACTGACCCGATTTGAAGAGTGCTGAACTCTTCCTTAGGAATCTCTTCTTGAACTCCCTTAAAACCTCAACATAGTAACTCTAACCCTAACCCTTTAACCAATCAACTTTAGTCTATTGATTTCATTACTCCTCCCACACCTCTCATCATCCCTCACATACACCCTACCTTCCTTGAATCTCTTATGCCACTCTCAAACTGATGCTCGATTCATGCAAGATGCTCCAAAAGCAGTTTGAAGCATTTCATACGTTTCTGTGGCATTATTCCAATTTTAAAACAGAATCTTATTTCATATCGTTCTTCTAACGTGTTCTCATGTCCAGATTGCGTTTTTGAAATTCACCAGCTGTGACAATCAGGCTTTAGTAGGGTGTATTCCAATTGCTGTTGTAGCTGTTCATTTGAACCCTAAATTATAAAAGTTCGTCAGTCATCTCATAAGATGTATAGCAATAACCTACTGAATTTTCAAGAATCTACGACAATTTTAACTACCCATATGAAAAAAGTCTGGAAACATATCGTATGCCCCTCGTATTTACATTATAAGTGAATTCAACGAACGGGTTCAAGCTGAGTTCAAGAATAAACAGGATTGGTTGGAATATGTGATCCAATAGGAATTGTGCAAAAGACTAAAGTTTGTCCTGAACATACCTGAATCTGTCCTAGAAAATAAGACGCATGAAGTTCCCTGGGATTTTGAAATACAAATAGAACACTAGATCCCAGCCATAAGGTTCGACTTAGACGTAATTAACAAGAAGAAAACAACTTGTCATTTATTGGATTTTGCGGTACTAGCAGAATGCAAAGTTAGAATAAATGAAAGCGAAACTAAAGACAATTTCCTGGACTTTATCAAAAAAAAAAAATTGAAGATACAATTCATCAAACAATAAACCTTGCTTTAGCGACGCGAGAATACTACGGTAAACTTTACAATGCTGTCACTCCAACTCTTAGATCATTAGCTAACGCTAGTGAGAAAAACCCACCAGGAGTTCTCGACTCGAAGACTACATAGAAAAACACGAACGAAGACTGGTTACAGCCATCAGAAATGATTCTGACAACACGATGGATAACAGAATGACAACAACTAGGAAACAAAAAAGAGAAGAAAAACAACTCTGTAGGCATTTTAAACGACTAATAAAAAACATCTCACACGAGAAAACCTGGACCTGGCTAAGAAAAGGAAACTTTAAGAGATAAAAAGAATGTCTCCGAATAGCAGCACAAAAGAACGCCGTAAGAACCAATCATATCAAAGTGAGAAAAGATAAGACGCACAAAATAGCAAATGTAGGCTATGCGGTAACAGGGATGAAACCGTCAATCACAAAATAAGCGAATGCAGCAAATTAGCACAGAAGAAGTATAAGACTAGACACGACTGGGTTGGCAAAGTGATCCACTGTAAGATGTGCAAGAAATGTAAATTTAACCATACGAACAAATGAAATATGCACAACCCAGCATCTGTCCCTGAAAATGACACACATAAACTCCTATGGGACTTGGACATACAGACGGATCACCTAATCTTGGCCAGAAGACCAGACCTTATAGTAATAATAATAATAATAATAATCAACAACAAAAAAAGAGAATTTGCAAAATTGTCGACTTTGCTGTCCTGGATGACCACAGAATAAACCTGAAGGAATGTGAAAAGAAAGAACAGAACGTCGACCTTGCAAGGGAATTGAAAAAAATATGGAACATGGAAGTGACAATTATACCAATCGTGTTTGGTGCTTTTGGTACAGTAACTAAACGATTATTAAAGGGCCTGGAGGACTTGGAAGTTGGCGGACGAGTGAAGACTATCCAAACTACAGCAAAATTAAGAACGGCCAGAATACTGAGAAAAGTCCTGGAAACTTTAGGAGACTTGCTGTCACTTAAAATCCAGTGAAAGACTATTAGCTAATGCTGATGTGAAAAACTCTAATGAGTAAAATAATAATTATAATAATAAACCTGGACCTGTCTTGAAAAAAGGAAACCTTAAGAGAGAAACGATAAAAGAGTAAATAATAATGTAAACCATTCAAAGTACAGTAATATGAAGATCAGGCAGAATACTGAGAAGAGTCCTGAAGACCTGAAGAGACTTGCTGTCACTCAGACTCCAATGAAAGACGACAAGCAACCGCTAGTATGAAAGACTTCCAATGTATATATTACTACTACTACTACAACTAATAATAATAATGAAGAATCAAGATTATTCAGACTAAAGATGTATTGAGATCGGTCAGAATACTGAGTAGAGTCCAGGAACCCTGCGGAGATTCGCTGTCACTCAGACTTCAATGAAAGCCGACAAGCAACCACTGGGGTTAAAAACTCACAATAATAATGATAATAATAATAATACGTAAGGGAATAGCCAGTGTAGGTTATGTGGAGAAAGGGATGAAACGATTAATCACAAAATAAGCGAATACAGCAAACTAGCCCAAAAGGAGTACAAGGGTGGGCATGACTGGGTGGAAAGGTTTTCCACTGGGAATTGTTCAAAGGAGGGAATTTTGGCCATACAACGAAATCGTATATACACAAACAAGAATTCATCGTAGAAAATGAAACGAATAAAATTCGCTGGGACTTTGAAATACAACCGGATAACCTAATTCCAGCCCAAGACCAGACCGAGGGCTAATTAAAGAAAAAAAAAAAAAAAAAAAAAAGAAAAAGGAAAGAAAAAAGATAAGAATCTGCTGCCTTGTAGATTTGACCGTTCCGGGAGACCACAGAATGAAAATATAAGAAATCGAAAAGATAGGCAAATACATGGACCTAGCTGGAAAACTAAAAACACCAGTGTAAAAAGATGTCAGTGATACCAATTATCGTCTGTGCGCTTGGAACGATCTCCAAAAGCTTCAGAAAAAGACTTGAGGGACTGAAAATTAAAAAAAGAATCGAGACAATTCAGAATTCAATATTGCTGATATCTGTAATATAATGGCCGAAGGATTTCGTTTTATGCCTTTGTGTTTAGTTAGGCTGAGAACCTTTCGGCTCAGTGCTTGGGTTACTTAGATGCAACATTAATTCAGGTGTTCACGCACGCGCGCGCGGAGTGGTCGTGTCACTCAGAGATGACACAATAGCCCAGATGTGAAACGGGGCTAGCAAGTGCGAATGACGTCGCGCACCGGAAGCGCGCGGAGGATTTGGGGATTTAAAAAAAGTCAGTTAGTTGAGTTGAGGACTGCCTCGGGAGAAGACGGTTGATTTTCGCTTGCTCGCGGAGGCCTTGGGCAAGTGTCACACGAGGTGGGGGGGGCAGATGAGAAAGACAGGATAGAAAGAATGTGTATCTCTCTCCTTATGTCGAAGAACCTTTAAACTCAAAGGTAATAAAAAGTTTCGTACCTGAACTGAGAAGTCGTTACGTGTTTTTCGAATTTCGAGATTCCTATGTTCTATCTTTATGAATATTCGATGTACGTTTCACACATAGCCATATCATGGCTATGGTACATATCGGCCAGAATACTAAGAAGAGTCCTGGTGACCTTAGGAGACTTGCTGTAATTCAGCCTCCAGTGAAAGATAACAAGCAAACGCAGGCGAAAAAAAAAACTCAGAAGAAAAAATTCTTTCGTCCACTATCATCCTTTTAAATAACTATTTTAGATACAAATAATTGACATTTATATGTTATCAAGCATACCTATTCTAATACAAATAATTTTCAAACAGATATCATAATCATCATCATGTCCCGCTGCTAGCACAGATTTTCCCGACTCTCTCTTTCTTTCTCTCTCTCTCTCTCTCTCTCTCTCTCTATTTGTCTCTATCGTCCATCGCTTTCGGCAGGTCTTCTAGACTACGTCCAATGTCCGTACGGAGCTTTCGTAGATAAGTTTTAATTGGTCGTTTAACACTTGTGCGTCCGTATGAAGGGGTCCAGAGGAAAACGTCGCTTATGAGTCCATCTTAACTTTTCCAGAAGTATCCCGCAAGTCTTTTCCGTCTTATATGGATGGTTATAGAGATGGGAGGTAGATGACCATACAGTTGCTGTTTTTTTTAGATGTTGCTTCCAGGATTTGTTTAATATGGCTCGTAGGATTCTTGCACTGTTCTCGGCTGGCTTTTTCTCTATACACATAGTCAGTGTGGTGCATCAATATAGTAGAATTGATATAACCTCTACTTGGAATAGATTGCGTTTTAAAAAGAAATATTCAACCCTAAATAAGACCTGAACAGAGAAAACCTGTGAATAAGGCGCTGTTTAATACACTGGACAGTTTATTTTTTTGTATTTTGTAGGGAGATCTGACCCCTCAGCAGAGGATACAGTCAGCTTATGCTAAGCACCATCGATAAAGCTGACAAAGAGACCTGCCTGCCCTATGATTTTCCCAGGGTAAAAGAGATGTAATTTACAAAGCTTTTTTGCTTAGATGTGGCACAAGGCCATATGAATGGAGAATCCAACTAGACTCGACCTCACTCGTGAAGGTTTGCTAGTCTAGCCTGCTTTTACACCACCCGAAGCATCAATTTAATTTATTAAGCTATTTGCTTAAACGTCATATTTGATTTACGAAGCTTTTTTGCTTAGATGTGGCACAAGGCAATATGAATGGAGCACCCATAAGAATCATGTTAGATGGATTCGTGATTTTCACCAGGCAATTTGCGCGATAATAAATGTAAAGTGCCTGGTCCAGAATTTGAACTCAGATTACCGCATATTACACAACGAACGACCCCTCGGGATACTATCCTCTGTGCTAATTTGAGCCTGAAAATCGAAAACCTAAGTGGGTCGAATGTATAGTGAAAGAGAAGATTAAGCTATAAAATATTCAAACAACAGCAACCACAGCAAAAAGAGAAAAAGAAAAAAATCGAATGAAGAAAAGGCATAGAGGTTGAAATCAGATATACTGAATAGAAATGAATGGTTATATAACGAACCTTACGTACGCTGATCAGAAATGGCCTCTGGTAACGGTTTAACCATATCAACCGGGTTAAAAAAAAAAGAAAGAAAGAAGGAAAACGAAACGAAACAAAAAAACAAAGCCTAAAAACAAACAAACAAAAATAAACTAGTTGGTCGACCGACCCCCGTTTGACCTTCAATTGTCAATAGTTGGCATTTTATACTTTAATAGAAGATACACGCGTGTATCTTCGGCATAAAAGCATTTCGTGACAGCAACTATGAAGGCGAACAGAGACAAGGAAACCAAGGATTTTGACTTACAAGTGCATGTCAGAATATATATATATATATATATATATATATATATATATATATATATATATATATATATATAAGCAGACGAACATGGCAATTCTTGGAGAAAACCATGAAAGACAAAACAGAATCATCCTCTGACGACCTTGTGTTTTGTCATCTCTGTATATTTTCATATATATATATATATATATATATATATATATATATATATATAACAAAAAATTAGATGAAAAAGTTTTTCCATAAAAAGTGTTCAATTTTTTTTAATATCTAAGCAAGTGTAAAACCTGAAATATGTTATAATTATGGACACTAGAAGTCCTGCCCATTGACATAATGATTAGAATGTTCGAGAATGGTCCGGGAGACCTAGGTTCAGTCCTAGGTTGAGTCATACCAAAGACTCAGAAATGGTACATGATGCCTTGTTGTTTAACATTCAGTATTACAAAGTATGGATCAAGTGTAAGAGGAGCAATTCATGGAAAGGAACTGTGTCCTCCCCTACACATCGTGTAGTAGCTATAAGAAAAAAGAGACCTCGAGTTCCCCTTCGACTATGGTCGATCATCTTACTAGAAGTCCGTTGCTTGAGGTTTCCTGGTGTTGGTTGGTTATTTGAGTTTTTTGGCATATCAACCTCTGTAGGTTATTTAATGCAAAATCCATTTTTATACAAATAATCAGTTCAATTTCAAACAATTCAGTTTAGCGTAGTACAGTTTCAATGTCAAAAACAGTTCCATTTCAAACAATATAGTTTAGCATAAGTACGTTGCTTAGTTCTGTTTGAACCATAGATAGGACCCTATCAGGTACTATCACTCCGGGCCAGAGTGGACCTGGGAGCGATGGCAATGAAGGGGTGCTCCGCATTCTCCAAATTCCGGCTGGCGCTGTAGAATACGCCGACTTCACCTATGAAGAGGGGTAAGCCCCCCCCCAACATGTATCCTGGATAGGAGGTTTCAGTGCTGCTGGAGCTTTGGGGAATGCGGAGCACCGCTTCATTGCCATTGCTCCCAGGTCCACTCTGGCCCGGAATGGTAGCATCTGATAGGACCGTATCTATGGGTTAAATTGAACTAACGACATACTTATGCTAAACTGAAATATTTGAATTAGAACTGCTTGACTAAACTGAATAGCTTGAAATAGAAATGTTTTTCACAATTAAACTGTACTTACATTTAAACTGCGTGTTTATGCTAAACTGAATTGTTTGAAATGGAACTGCTTTTAACATTGAGACTCTGCTTACACTAAACTGAACTGTTTGATATAGAACAGTTTTGACATTTAACAGTGGGTAAACAAAATCTGTACTTATACAAAACAGAATTAGCTGAAATAGAGTTGTTTGAATAAACTGAAAAGCTTGAAATAGAAATGTTTTTGTCAATTAAACTTTGTATTCATGCTAAACTGATTTGTTTGAAATAGATCTGATTATTTGTATAAAAATGAATTTGGCATTAAATAACCTACAAAGGTTGATATGTCATAAAACCCAAACAACTGACTAATATTAATGTATAAGGATGCTACATTATAATACACACACACAGACACACACACAGACATAAATATATATATATATATATATATATATATATATATATATATATATATATATTATTATCATTATTATTAATCAATCAGAGATGTGATTTAATAGCTAGATGTAGACATCGGAATAAATTTAAACTATAGATAAATATCATAGATAAAGTTTAATTAACTATAAACATAGGATTGAATTAAAATTTGAGTTGAAATGAATAGAAATATAGAGGTGGACGTATGTACGTTTCCGTGAAAAGGTGACTGAAAAAATGGGCACGAGGATAAATTTTGAATTTAAAATAAGGATTACGATAATCTTAGATTATTGTTAATTGGAATTATTGTAATTCCTTAGATTATTGTTAAATCAGAAGAATTACCTTAAAATGTAAGTGTTATATAGTCATATAATAAATATGCTTATATACACATATATATATATACACTGGATACATACCGACGCAATAATAAAGGACGAGCGAAGACTTCTTATATACCTCTCACTTTATTGTAAGGGTTCGAAAAGGGTTACTCAGGGTTTTACTGTGAGAGGGAGTTGGAGACCGAACAGAACTGCTATATATTGACCCCACTGTTATGGCCATCAGCGTTGTGTCTTTCTTGTTCTCCTGATGCTCAACCGGAGGCCAGGGGGCTCAGCTTTCTGCTGAGTGCTGCCTTTCTCTACCACATCTTATCAGCAACTTCTCTGGACCCCAACTCATTAGGACCCAAGGGCCCCGTCCGCCGGGCTTTCTCTACCACATCTAGTCTATAACTCCGTCTGTTCTCTGTCTGACTTTTTGTCTTGACCGAGTTATATAATAGTTCATCGCCCACTCAATCACCTACTCAATCTTTGGAATGGCATGTTTGATCGTCATCAAGCAGAAATAACTGTCATGCAGTTCACAGGTCACTCTCTTCCGGTGTATCAGTCTATGAGTGTACCATGGGATTTTTACCTTGTCCCATTTTGTTAGCCAAGTTCACCTACGCGATTTCTCCTCATAAGTACCATCGGAATGTGTCACTTCCTTCCGGTGCATCACCTTGGAATGGCAAGTTTGGCCGGGTCGAAGGTCAAAATACAACATAAGTTAAAATGAGAATTAATTTACTGTAAAAAGATAATTAGAACCTACGTAGAGTTACTTTATTATGATTCCGACCGGTAACCAAAAAAAAAAAACAAAAACAGAAATGGGTGAAATGGGGAGGAAACTCTTCAGCCCTTTTCAACCACTTCCTACCCTTCCCTACTGTGTCCATTCTGGCAGTATTAATTATATCTATTTGATCTAAAGAAGTCCTGTTAAATTTAGGGCTATTGATTCATATCAACACCGATAGCAGGATGGAAATAAATTTATAATCCTATTGTGACCGAATTTTGTTTTTCTTAAAGGCATATATATATATATATAGAGAGAGAGAGAGAGAGAGAGAGACGTAAAGTGGTATGTGACAGTACTTAGGCAAAAATATTTGAGACAAAATTTTTTAATTAAACATTTCTGATATCTATCTGTCGATCGATCTGCATGCACGCTTATAAGTGCGCGCTCGCGTGTGTGTATGTGTGTGTGTATGTGTGTGTGTACGCGCCCACGCGCGTGTAGGTGTGTGATTAAGTTATGACCTGCTTGGCATAATGCCAGGAATACTTGAGAGCATATAGTTGTGCTGAGAAATGATCATTATTTGATAAATTATTGATGTTAGATATGAATACTTGATACCACATAATTGTGTGTAATAAAGTTATTATTGCATATAATTATTTAACTTTGTTTGTTTGTTCGTTTGGGTTTTATGATATATCAACCTTTGTGGGTTATTTAATGCCAATTCCATTTTAATACAAATATACAGTTCTATTTCAAACCATTTACTTTAGGATAAGTACACAGTTTAATTGTTAAAAACATTTCTATTTCAAACACTTCAGTTTAGTCAAACAGTTCTAATTCAAACGATTCAGTTTAAGATGAGCAGTTTTTGTTTGCACACAATTAAATGTCAAAACAGTTCTTTTTCAGACAATTCAGTTTAGTATAAGTACGCTGTTTAGTTCTATTTGATCCATAGATAGAACCCTATCAGGTGCTACCACTCCGCGACAGAGTGGACTAAGGGGCGATGACAATTAAGAGGTACTCTGTGTTCCACAATGCTCCTGATTTACTGTAGCCTTAACATCAGATTGTTTAGTGTCATATCCAGGACACTTGTTCGGGGGTCTTACCTCTCAGCAAAGATGCAGTCGCTGTATTCTACAACACCACCCAACAGGGCAAATCTATCTTCGATGGCACAATTAAAGCAATGAAACTGTTTGTATTACATATAAATACTTGATACCATATAATAATGCGATAACAAAAATTCAAGAAGACAAATGAGTTGCCCACTTGGCTGGTGGGGGGAAGCTGTAAAATACACCGACTGCACCACTGCAGAGGGGTAAGACTCCCCAATGAGGGTCTTAGATATGACACTAAGCAATCTGATGGTGAGGTTCCAGTAATGCTGGAACTTGAGGGAAAACTAAACTGATTTATTTAATATAGAACTGTTTTGACATTTAACTGTGTGTAAATCTGCACTTATACTAAATTGAATTAGCTGAATTGGAACTGCTGGACTAAACTAAATAGCTTGAAATAGAAATGTTTTTCACTATTAAACTGTACTTACATTTAAACTACGAACTTATGCTAAACTGAATTGTTTGAAATAGAACTATTTTCATAAAAATGGATTTGGCTTTAAATAACCTACGAAGGTTGATATGCCATAAAACCCAAACAAAAAGACAAATGAGAAGGGATTCTAAACAATCATAGTAATGGAATATTAAAAATATAAATAATTATAAATTCATTATTATAACGAAATAGTTATAAATAGTTAAAATAAAAAGTTCTTATAATTTAACATTTAGAAAAGCTTGGAGACAGCAGGAATGAATCGATAGGGATGGATCCATATATTTCCCAAGGGCATTAGCACGAAGTGAAACACATATAGATTCGTCTTGGAGTTGTTCTCGGAAAACCGATTCTATTTCCCACAATCATAACTGTTACACTGCCTCATTATCTAAAGATAAAGTTATTCGATAGAAATTAATTGAAATATGTGGGGAAAAATGAAATGCAAGGCGTGAATACATATCTACAATCTAACACTGCAAATCCCCCGTTGTGGGGGCCATAGAATACGCTGACTGTATTCCCTGCAGAGAGGTCAGACACACTCAGAAATAAGTCGGCCTGGGTATGAAATTAAACTGCGTCTGAGATCTAATGAGTGTAGAGAACCTCTTCATTATTATTATATATCATCATCATCATCATCATCATCATGTCGTGTCGCTAGAAGTAATTTCCCGGGTCCTCTCTCACTATTCGTCTCTATTGTCAATCGCTCCCGGCAGGTCTTCGTGCGAATGTGAGGCTATTTTGTTCTATGTGTTAGTGGTGCGTGTGAGTGTGTCAGTGTGCATCTCAAAAGTTAAGGCCAGCCGAATTCTTTGTACACCCAACAAAGTAGTGTTTGGGGGGGGGCACTATTTAGCAGTACGTGTTTGTGAGTGTGTGTGTGTCTGTGTCCATCTCAAATCGCAGGGTCAGCTCAAGCCCGTGCTCTCACGCTGTTCCGCAATCGATCACCTGATTATCTGTCAGGCCATTTAATGGAATGGAATCATTCTTCTGATTTAATACCATACTTGAATGGGACATAATAACCGAGGCGACAAAAGGACAGTCACCAGAGTACCATCATTATTAATGAACCAATATTTGATTATCCTTTTTTTATCGAATTACTTTTTAAATCATTTTAGCAGTCTACATCCTGTATTAGTGTAAAGGTGTTGTTGATAGGTTCTAGCTGGTCGTCCAACTTTTGCTCGTCCATGTGAAGGGGTCCACCGGAGTATATCGCTTATGAGTTCGTCCTTACTTCTCTTGCAGTGTCCCGCGTATTTGGTCCTTCTTATTTGTATGGTTTTAGGTCCACTCAAATTTGGTACTATTGTACCTGTTAGATACATTTGATTAAAATTATTTATGTTATATAGGAATACTTAAAACCATCTAATTGTGCGTAAATTATTTATATAAAATAGGGATGTTTGATATCGTATGACTATATGCACGAATGAATATAGACAAATGAAAAAGGTTGGTTGTTTGGGTTTGATGGCATATCAACTTTGTAGGTTATTTAACGCCAAATCCTTTTTTATACAAATACCTAGTTCTATTTCAAACAGGTCGGTTTAGCATGAGTACACAGTTTAATTGTCAAAAACATTTCTATTTCAAGCTATTCAGTTTAGTCAAAAAGTTCTAATTCAAACAATTTAGTTTAGTATAAGTATAGTTTTTGTCCACTGACAGTTAAATATGAAAAGTATTCTATTCAAGCCATTTAGTTTAGCGTAAGTACACTTAAATGTCAAAAACAGTTCTACTTCAAACAATTCCTTTTTTTTATAAATGCACAATTTAGTTCTATTTTGCCCATAGATAGCACCCTATCTGGTGCAACCATTCTGGGTTAGAGTGGACATGGGAGTGATGGCAATGAAGGGATAGTCTGCATTCCTCAAAGTTTCAGCATTACTAGAACCTCACCATCAGATTGTTTAGTGTCATATCCAGGACCCTCATTGGGAAGTGCGTCTTACCCCTCTGCAGAAATGTAGTTGGTGTATTCAACAGCCTCAGCAGACTGGGCAAAAATAAAAAAGGCCAATTTTAAATAGAAGCGATTGAATATTGAAAATATAACAACGATTATGGGCAAAAATTAATCAAGTTTAGGCATTAAATAGCCCACAAGGAGTTAATATGCTATTAAATAAATAAACCAATCATCTATCAAACCCATATAAAGGGTTGTGAATTATTTTTATCCAACTGGAATAGTTAATTAAATGTGGGTTTGTTTAGTTAGGTTTTATGACATATCAACCATTGAAAGTTATTTAATGCCAAATCCTCTTTATACATATATATAATGTTATATAATTGCGGAAGGAATTTTTTTTCATATTATCATTTTTCGTTGGTTATATCGTATCTTTCGGTTTAGTTAGGCTTAGAACTTTTCGGCTTAGTGCACGGGTAGAGGCACACATTGAGCGTTGGTGTTCACGCTCGCGCAGGGAGGATGTGACAATCACAGATGTCATAATAAAAACCCAGGATAGAAAATGATACTGGTGATGTGAATGACGTCATGCCCGGAAGCGATGGGCTGAGGATTTTGGGTGATTTTTGCAAAAAAGCAGTAGTTGAGATTTGAACATAGACGAAGCAAGTTGATTTTTGGGCGTGGGCGAGGCCAGTCTAGTTATGAACAACAGGATGCCTGCGTGTTGTTGGGTCAGATGGAACAGTCAGCATAGTAAAGATTGTGTCTCTCTCTCCTCGTGTCGAAATGTAATATAATGGCCGAGGGATTTCGTTTTATGCCTTTGGATTTAGTGAGGCTGAGAACCTTTCGGCTCAGTGCATGGGTTAGCTAGGTGCAACATGAACGCAGGTGTTCATGCGCGGCGGACGTGTCATTCAGTGATGACAAAATAAAAATCCCAGATAGGGGGATGTGAATGACGTCATGCACAGGAAGCGCGCGAAGGATTTTGGGAGATTTGAAAAAGTCAGTTGAGTTGAGAACTAGACTCCGAACGGGAAGGGTCGACTTTCGGGGCTCGCTGAGGCCAAACAAATTTATGCGCTACGGGTGCCACACGTGTTGGGGGTGCAGATGGAAAAGCCAGATTAGAAAGAATGTTGTATCTCTCTCCTTATGTCGAAGAACCTTTAAACTCAAAGGTAATAAAAGGTTTCGTACCTGAGCTGAGAAGTCGTGAACTCGTGAAGAAGTCCCGTTTTTCATGTTTCGGGATTCCTATATTCTATGTATATATGTTATGAACATTCTATGTACGTTTCACATATCCATATCTGGATATGCTAAAGTCAAGACGATAATACAAGTTTCGTACCTGAACTACCGAGAGTCGTCAGTGTTCCGGGATTCCTATGCATAAACTATTTACCCAACCCCTCCGCTCGGGCAGGATATGACACAAGGTCAATTTTTAAGCGGAGTTTAACAGGTTTGAATTCAGAGTTTTCCTTCTCCTAGACTAGTTGCCTCACCAAGGCTGAAGAACCTAGTCTGTCCTACTATTTACCCATAGCTGGAGGGAGAATAATTGAATTCATACCTTTCCCAAGGGTATTAGTGCTATGTGAAATGCAATCAGTCTCGTCCAGGATTTGAACACGTGTCGCTGTGTCCATTTCCTACGACGATAACGACTACACCACGGGCACCTCCTATGCATATGAACGTTTTACATATCCGTATGTTTCACGTATCCGTATATTTCACGTATCCCTATCATGGATATGCTACAATAAAATATATAGGATTTGGTTTTGTTTTGTTTGGTTTTATGACATAACAACTATTGTTGGTTCTTTCATGCCAAATCATTCTTATTTATATATCATCATCATCATCATCATCAACATGTCGTGCCGCTAGCACGGATATCCCTGACCCTCTCTCGCCACTTCTCCCCATCATTCATCGCCTCCGGCAGGTCTTCAGGGCAACATCCCGTATCCTCACATAGCTGCTGTATGTATGTTCGAGCTGGTCGTCCTGCTTTTGCCCGGCCATATGTGGGGGTCCATTGGAGTACATCACTTATGAGCTCGTCCTTGCTTCTCCAGCAGTGTCTTGCATGTCTGGTTCGTCCAGCCCTGATAGTTTTCGTAATGGCAGGCAGGTGGCCGTATAGTTGGTAATTTGTGGGGTGTTGCCGCCAGGACTTGTTCAATATTGCTCGCAACATTCTTGTGTAAGCAAGCTTTTTCTCCAGCCGTTTAGTTAGCGTCCAAGCAGTGCATCCATATAGCAGTATCGACCCGACTGCTGCCTGAAAGAAACTGCGTTTCATTTAATCGGTTAGGTCTGATTTCCATATAACATATTAAGTATATATTATTTGTAAACATTTTTTTTATATCATTTTTAAATCCGGTCGAGCTCATTTTCTTTTGCACATGTTCCAAAGGTTTCAAGTATTTCTATCAAATACGAATATCTCTATTTACTATCAATAATTTGTTTGCACATAGTTAGATGGTTCTCAGTATTGCTATGAGTCACTAACAATTCAATTAAACATCAGTCATTTCTTTTCACAGAATTAAATTTTCAAAGAGTTTTATTTCGAACAATTCAATTCAGCTTAAGTCATTTATTTGGTCACTGTTTAAATGTCAAACAGTTTTATTTGACCCATAGACAGGAGCCTATCAGGTGCTGCCAGTCCGGGTCAGAAGAGACATGAAAGCATTCCCCAAAGCTCCAGGAGTGGAGCCTCATCATCAGATTGTTTAGTGTCTTATCCAGGACAGTCGTTGGTAGGGATCGAATTCCTCTGCAGAGATGCAGTCAGTGTATTTTACAGCCCCAGCCGATTAGGCTATAATTCTAAGTATTGTTATTACTAAATAGAAATATTTTCTTTTCAAAATGTTTATTATTATTATTAGTTACATGAAACAAATGATTTGTTGGTTGGTTGGTTGGTTGGTTGGTTTTATTTTACAGTGTATCAACCCTTAGGGCCATTTAACACCGAATTAAATCATTTCGATAAAAGTTTCAAACAATTCAGTTTAGTATAAGTATAATTTTTTGGTTTACACTCAAATTAAATGTCAAAACAGTTCTATTTTAAATAATTCAGTTTAGCATGAGTACGCTGTTTAAACACTGTAAAATGATCAAACAGTTCCATTTCAAACAATTCAGTAGAGGCGGTCATAGAGTTGTTAGGAGCACAATGCGAGGCAGCAAACCAGCAACCTGTTACAACCAAGGAAACCATAATTCAGTTTCTCAAGGAGTGTTAATATCCTGTGAGGAAACAAAAAATCCCAATATTAAGCTACTGAATGGAGTTAGTGACTGGAAAGTTTCAGCGGACCTCAAGACATCTCTACAATTTCCAGTTCACATTATTCAAACAAAAAAGCGGCCGGACATTGTAGCATGGTCCGATTCAAAGAAGAATGTCCTCCTCATAGAATTGACTGTCCCCTGAGAAGAAAACCGGGAGGAAGCACACGACCGGAAGAAAAACCGATACGAAACACTGCGTGCCGACTGCGCGGAAAAGGATTGGATATGCCATGTGATTCCTATTAAGGTTGTTTGTCGAGGCTTTCTAGGACACTCAGTTATTTCGTTTCATTCAAAAATAAGAATCACTGGCCGCAGTTTGAAAGTTGCCTCAAATTGTCTTCAGACTACGGTGCAATATGCATCAAGTTGGATTTGGTTGAAAGCGAGAAGTATTCAGCATGAATGAAATGCACGCGGAACTACTATTCCCGTGTAATTACGTAACATCAAGAAACGGTTACTGTAAACGTTATTACGGTCAGGGATATCCGTGCTAGCGGCACGACATGCACGGCCAAATAATCAAAATGTGTCTTGCAAGTTGCATCAGTACTCTTTCAAGATTTGGTGTCAGTTGTATGCGATATGAACTGGTGGCTCAGTTGTAGAGTTTAGGCACTGCAATTGTTGTATATTGACCTTCGGCCCGGGCAAACATGCCATTCCAAAGTGATGCACCGGCCAGTAATCGAAAGAGATCACGTGGGCGGATTTGGCTGATGAAATGGGACAATGTAAAAGTCCATGATACACTCATAGACTGATGCACCGGAAGAGAGTGACCTGTGAACTGCATGACAGTTATTTCGGCTTGATGACGATCAAACATTCCAATCCAAAGATTGAGTGGGCGATTGAGTGGGCGTTGAACTATTTTGTAACTCGGTCAAGACAGGAAGTCAGACAGTTGGGGATCAGAGACGTCGGAGACAAGATATGGTAGGGAAAGCCACACCCGGGCGAAGGGGTTCTTGGGAATCCCGATGGAGTTTGGGGACCAGACCAGTTGGTGATAAGATGCTGTAAAGAAAGATATCATCCAGCAGAGAGCTGAGCTCCCGGGCCGGTTGAGCATCTGGAGAACGAGAAAGACACAACGCTTACGGCCATAAGAGTGGGGGTCAATATATTGCAGTCTTTGTTCGGTCTCCAACTCCCTCTCACACGCAAACGTTACAAGTGAGAGGTATATTTTTCTAAAGAAGTCTTCCCTTGTCTGTTATTATTGTGTCGGTATGTATTCAGCATATATACATATTATGTGTTTGTATAGTTAATCATGGTCATGGCTATACAACACAATCTGTAGTCGCTGGTTCGATCTTCAGTGGTGGAGATTACGGTATACACTGCTGATAAGACCTAATAAGGTCAAAACAGCTGTTCAGTGTTCCCGTATATTGTGCGTAGATGTTCGCCAGATTTTCTGGTCGTGGTAATTCAATTCAAAATATTAATTCCTCTAGTTAAGAAATTAAAATATGTACATTAGGAAACATGTTGAAATAAAATTAAAAAAAGAAAGAACAAAAAAGAAGACTAGAACAATAAAATAAAGCTGATTTCAAAGCCAATAATTGTTTTAAACTATATGCAAACTTGCAGTGATCAAAGTTACAAATGGCAAAAACACCCACCTGTAAAAGAAGTCTTTACCTCCTGGAAAAATCACTTTGAAGAACATCTCAAGATTTCTTTTTCACGTGATAGCTATCACGTGATAATATTCAAACCCTAAACAATGCTCAAGAATCTATCCGAGATGTCAGCCGGGAGGAAATCAGAATGACTGTCAAAAGGATGAAATCAAGAAAAGCCCCGGGGAGATGATGTCATCACAATAGAAGTAATTAAAGTCAACCGAGAAGCAATAAAAGGATACAACACAAAATATTTGGTGGTTGGGGAAGCAAACAAACACCGAGAACCTGGTCAGGTGTGATCATTAACTCCATCCGCAAAGAAGAAGACAAACTCTATCAAGAAAATTACAGTGTGATAGGGTTAACCTGTATCGACGGTAAAGTATTTAATTTTTCTGGCTTCCCATCAAGTCGAAATAGACATAAGGTCATTTATTATGAGGTGCCACGCATAAATCGAAACTCATCATAGACCATTTCAAAAAATGCTTGGCTTCATCATTATTTATCCTCAGAAAAGCCTCAAGTACCGAGCTATTAACAAAGTCCTCGTCCCATAAAGTATTTGCCGAGGGTTTACCGAACAAAAGAAGAGAAAGAAAAAAGCAGATATAGTTTTAATCAAGAATCGGAATGGATTTTCATCTGGCAGATAGATACTATTCGCCATATTTATACTGAAGCATGTTAATGTAAATAAAAAAGAAAGAAAAGTCATCTTACACTTCAATTTCAGAGATATTTTATCTTACACTTCTATTTCATAGATATCTAATCTTACACTTCTATTATATAGATTTTTAATCATGTACTTCAATCTTATAGATTTTTAATCTTACACTTCTGTTTTATAATCGGACACTTCTATTTAATAGATTTTTAATCTTACACTTCTCTTTAATAGATTTTTAATCTTACACTTCTTTTTTAGAGATTTTTAATCTGGCACTTCTATTTTATAGATTTTTTATCTTACACTTCAATTTCAGAGATATTTTATCATACACTTCTATTTCATAGATATCTAATATTACATTTGTATTATATAGATTTTTAATCATGTACTTCAATCTTATAGATTTTTAATCTTACACTTCTGTTTTATAATCGGACACTTCTATTTAATAGATTTTTAATCTTACATTTCTCTTTAATAGATTTTTAATCTTACACCTCTTTTTTAGAGATTTTTAATCTGGCACTTCTATTTTATAGATGTTTAATCTTACACTTCAATTTTATAGATATTTTATCTTACACTTTTATTTCATAGTTATCTAATTCTACACTTCTATTATATAGATTTTTAATCATGTACTTCAATCTTATAGATTTTTAATCTTACACTTCTGTTTTATAATCGGACACTTCTATTTAATAGATTTTTAATCTTACACTTCTCTTTAATAGATTTTTAATCTTACACTTCTTTTTTAGAGATTTTTAATCTGGCACTTCTATTTTATAGATTTTTTATCTTACACTTCAATTTCAGAGATATTTTATCTTACACTTCTATTTCATAGATATCTAATATTACACTTCTATTATATAGATTTTTAATCATGTACTTCAATCTTATAGATTTTTAATCTTACACTTCTGTTTTATAATCGGACACTTCTATTTAATAGATTTTTAATCTTACATTTCTCTTTAATAGATTTTTAATCTTACACTTCTTTTTTAGAGATTTTTAATCTGGCACTTCTATTTTATAGATTTTTTATCTTACACTTCAATTTCAAAGATATTTTATGTTACACTTCAATTTCATAGATATCTAATTTTACATTTCTATTATATAGATTTTTAATCATGTACTTCAATCTTATAGATTTTTAATCTTACACTTCTGTTTTATAATCGGACACTTCTATTTAATAGATTTTTAATCTTACATTTCTCTTTAATAGATTTTTAATCTCACACTTCTTTTTTAGAGATTTTTAATCTGGCACTTCTATTTTATAGATTTTTTATCTTACACTTCAATTTCAGAGATATTTTATCTTACACTTCTATTTCATAGATATCTAATATTACACTTCTATTATATAGATTTTTAATCATGTACTTCAATCTTATAGATTTTTAATCTTACACTTCTGTTTTATAATCGGACACTTCTATTTAATAGATTTTTAATCTTACACCTCTTTTTTAGAGATTTTTAATCTGGCAATTCTATTTTATAGATTTTTTATCTTACACTTCAATTTCAAAGATATTTTATGTTACACTTCAATTTCATAGATATCTAATTTTACATTTCTATTATATAGGTATATAATCTTACCCTTATATTTTATAGATTTTTAATCTTACACTTCTATCTTAAAGAGTTTTAATCTCACACTTCTATTTTATAATCTTACACATCTATTTTAAAGATTTTTAATCTTACAATTCAATCTGATAAATTTTTAATCTTACACTTCTATTTTATAATCTGCCATTTCTCTTTAATAGATTTTTAATCTTACACTTCCATTCTAAAGATTTTTATTCTTACACTTCGATTTCATAGATATTTTATGTTACACTTCTATTTCATAGATATCTGAATTTACACTTCAATTTCTTAGATATCTAATTTTATATTTTTTTAAATAGATTTTTAATCTTACACTTGTACTTCAAAGATTTCTTATCTTACACTTCTTTTTTGAAGATATCTAATCATACACTTCTATTTTATAGATTTTTAATCTTACACTTCTATCTTATAGATCTGTAATCGTACACTTCTATTTTATAATCTTACGCTTCTATTTTATAGATTTTTAATCTTACACTTCTATTTCATAGATTTTTAATCTTACACTTCAATTTCATAGATATCTTATCATGCATTCCTATTTCATAGGTATCTAATTTTATATTTATATTATATAGATATCTAACCTTACACTCCTATTTTATAGATTTTTAATCTTACACTTCAATTTTATAGATATTTTATCTTACACTTTTATTTCATAGTTATCTAATTCTACACTTCTGTTTCATAGATTTTTCATCTTACACTTCAATTTCATAGATAATTTATCTTACACATCCACTTTATAGATATCTAATTTTACACTTCTGTTTCATAGATGTCTTATCTTACACTTCAATTTCATAGATATCTGATTATACACTTCTTTTTTGTAGACTTTTAATCTTACACTTCTATTTTATAAATTTTTAATCTTACACTTCTATTTTATAGATTTTTAATCTTACACTTCTGTTTTAATGATTTTTAATTTTACACTTCTATTTTAGAGATTATCTGACACTTCTATTCTAAATATTTTTATTCTTACACTTCAATTTCATAGATATTTATGTTACACTTCTATTTCATAGAAATCTGATTTTACACTTCAATTTCATAGATATGTAATTTTACATTTCTATTTAATAGATTTTTAATCCTACACTTCTACTTCAAAGATTTCTTATCTTACACTTCTATTTTGTAGATATCTAATCATACACTTCTATTTTATAGATTTTTAATCTTACACTTCTATCTTATAGATTTCTAATCTTACACTTGTATTTTATAATCTTGCACTTCTATTTCATAGATTTTTAATCTTACACTTCAATTTCATAGATATCTTATCATGCATTCCTATTTCATAGGTATCTAATTTTATATTTATATTATATAGATATCTAATCATACACTTTTATTTTACAGATTTTAAATCTTACACTTCTACCTCATAGATTTCTTATCTTATACTTCTATTTCATAGATATATAAGTTTACACTTCTGTTTCATAGATTTCTTATCTTACACTTTAATTTCATAGATATCTAATTATACACTTCTTTTTTATAGACTTTTAATCTTACACTTCTATTTAATAAATTTTTAATCTTACACTTCTATTTTATAGATTTGTAATCTTACACTTCTATTTTATAGATATTTTATCTTACACTTCTGTTTTATAGATATTTTATCTTACACTTTTATAGATTTTTTATCTTACACTTCTATTTTATAGATTTTTTTTTACGCTTCTATTTCATAAATTGTTTTTCTTACACTTCCATTTCTTAAATATCTAATTTGTTGAGTTGGTTGGCCAAAGGGTTAGTGTTAGGGTTACTATTTTGAGGTTTTAAGGGAGTTCAGCAAGAGATTCCTACGGAAGAGGCCAGCACTCTTCAAATCGGGTCCATGGCATTTCCACCAGGACAATGCACCAGTCCACAACTTCATCCTTGTCACAGACCATTTGACCAAGATGGGCATCAAGACAGTTCCTCAGTCTCCTTATAGTCCAGACTTTGTTCCCGTGACTTTTGGTTATTCCCTAATATCAGAGGCTATCGTTATGAGACAATTGAGGAGATGAAAGAGGCTGTGACGAAGGTCATTGACACGCTCACACAAGAGGACTTCTATGGGACCTTCCAGAAATTATTGAAACGGGACAACAAGTGCATTGCAGCCGGAGGAGATTACTCCGAAGGGGACTAGAGTTTCATGTGTGTACTATCAATAAAAGTGCCCTTACGAAAAAAGTCTGGAAACATATTTAATGATCCTCGTATATATATATATATATATATATATATATATATATATATATATATATATATAACCTACAAATTCACATCTGCTTGTACAACGCGCTGCGTTTGCAGATTGACCTAATCTCATACAAACACAAATTAATACACAACTATAACCCATACACACACACAGACACACACACTCACACACTTACAACCACACGTACAAAATCATTCAAAATCCCAACAATTTTTTTCCTGTATTTTTCGATTTTCGATTCATTTCATTTACTTAACTGCCTGATGATTGTTGTTTTGCAAAAAAACTCCATGAAACCCAGGGGTCGTAGTCAAAATTCCATGAATTAAATATATATATCTAATATATATTTATTTATTATTATTATATAATAGCTCTATTCTAGATATTGAGCACTCTCCATGTTATATTGCACTTAGTTCGACACAAACCCACAAAGTGATTTAGTGATAACAAACACTGTTATAATATATATATATATATATATATATATATATATATGTATGTGTGTGTGTGTGTGTGTGTGTGGTAAAAGAAGTGAATTGAATCCGACTGGATTCAGGTAGAAAAAGGTAAAAACGGTAGAAAGATGTATTTTTTATAATTCATATCTATACTTCTATAGAGAATCGTTCATTCACCGGATGGAGACACAGAATACTTTGACATTGTAGCAGGTGTACTACAAGAGGACACATTAGCCCCATACCTCTTTATCATCTGCCTAGACTACGTGCTTAGAACATCGATCGATATAATCAGAGAAAACGGCTTCGAGCTATCAAAGAAAAGTAGCAGAAGGTACCCCGCAAAAACAATTACCGATACCGTCTATGCCGATGACATAGCGATACTGGCAAATACACCCAACCAAGCCGAAACACTACTGCATAGTTTGGAACGAGCCGCCACAGGCATTGGCCTCCTTGTCAATGCACACAAAACTGAATATATGCGCTTTAATCAAGCAGGCGACATTTCCACACTAGACGGAACCTCTCTGAAACTGGTAGACAAATTCACCTACTTAAGAAGCAGTGTCTCATCAACCAAAAAAGACATCGACACGCAGCTAACGAAGGCATGGACAGCTATGGATAAGCTATCGATCATATGGAGATCAGACATGACCGATAAAATGAAACGCAGTTTCTTCCAGGCAGCAGTCATGTCGATACTGCTGTATGGATGAACTACTTGGACGCTAACAAAACGGCTGGTGAAAAAGCTGGACGGCAATTACACAAGAATGTTGCGAGCAATATTGAATAGGTCCTGGCGGCAACACCCCAAAAAGCACCAACTATACGGCCACCTTCCTCCCATCACGAAAACTATCAGGGCTGGATGAACCAGACATGCAGGACATTGCTGAAGAAGCAAAGACGAGCTCATAAGTGATGTACTCCTATGGACCCTCGGATATGGCCAAGCAAAAGCAGGACGACCAACTCGAACATACATACAGCAGCTATGTGTGGATACGGGATGTAGCCCTGAAGACCTGCCAGAGGCGATGAACGATAGGGAAAAGTGGCGAGAGCGGGTTAGAGATATCCGTCTTAGCGGCACGACATGATGATGATGATGATGATATCTATACTTATTTTTCCTAGAGATGGTGATATTTGGAATAAATAAACATTGTATTAGCGTACCATAATACAATACTACGACGACAAGATTTTTTCAAAATATCACCGTCTCTTGGAAAAATAATACTAGAAGAATTCAAAATCCCCGCTAAAGATGGTCCATTTTTTTTTCTCTAAACATTTAAAGTAATAAAACGACTCAAATCCGTTTCTCAAACCACAAAACGCCATTTACTTTTTTAAAAAAATCCAACGAATGGAAACATAATTTGAACACAATAGCATGTGTTATTCTATTTTTCACATAACACCCACAAACCCAGATGATGACTTCGAACTGAATTAATAAAAAAATGTCTGTTATAATTATTTCTCGTACAAAAATAATTTTGATAATATTTTTGTATTCAGACAAAACCTTGAAGTCAAAACGCGTTGGGAAATAAACAAACCATTAAACATCTATCTTTCTTCTGTGTTTACCTCTTTCTACATACATACATGCATACATACGTGTGTTTCTCAACTGGGAAGAGACGATTAACGTCAGATAATTGCTTCTATTAAAAGATTAAGCCCTCAGTTTCGACCTTGGTAAATATTAACATTTATATTGAAAAACTTTATTCCGAATCAGTTTTTAAAAGGTAAAAATAAAAACGACCTCGAAACGCAACACCCCATTAAAAATAAAACAATGGTAGAATAAGAAAAGAAAAAAAAACGTTTTTCGTTGATCATGATTGTAATTGCCGTGACAGTCTGAATCTTTGGTTTATTAGAATATTCGCCAATGGCCTGGAAGATCTGAGTTCAATCCCTGGTTGAGTCATACCAAAGACTCAAACAATTGTACTTGATATCTCCTTGCTTAACACAGCATTATAAGGTAAGGATTAAGGGTAAAGTGGAGCAATCCAGGGAAAGGAGTATCGCTGTACCCTACACCTTGGTGTTGTAGCTATCAAAAAAGGAGCCTTCGGGTCAACCTCGACTAGGATCGTCAACTTTACGTACTTACTATCATCCTCATCATCAAGGTATGCCGACAGCACGAATGCTTTTGACTCTCTTTCTCTATCTATCTATCAATCTATCTGTCTTTAGTCATCCTTCCCTAACGATCATCGCTCAAGGAAAGTTCTCTAGACGTCAACCAGTGTCTGCACAGAGCTGATAAAAATACATCTTTGCTAATGGGCCAACATGTGTTTGTCCATGGGTAAGAGTCCATATAAGAATTTCAAATACTTTTCAGCAGTACCCATCATGTGTTTTTCGTCTTTCTTTGATAGTTTTTAAAATCGTGGCAAATGAATGTATTTCTTTTGTTTTAGTAGATTTGACATACAGTTGGACTGATACGGCTACAGATAGAAAAAAGGGGGTCCTCGTGGTATAATGGTCAAAGCGATGGACTGCAGAATCGTAGTTAGTGAGTTCAACCCCCAGTTGCGCAATTAATTTCACTTTCAGATAAATACCCCTGGGAAATCGATGAAACCCCCAATTCCTCCATGTATGGGTTAAATAGTACCACATGTTCTTCTGGAAGGATGACTTTGGGATTAGATGACCTACAAAGGTTGATATGCCATTAAGCAAAAGAAATTTAGCTGGGAAAAATTACCGTTTAAGTTTATCAGAGAATAAATTTCCATATGGTCGATAACCTCTCAAGGGCAGTCCATGCTTTATTTTTGCGTATACTAACATCACTTTTTGTAGATGAGATATTTCTACCGAGGTATGTGAACTTGTCCCCTTTTTTCACTTGTTTGCTGCTTCTTTTGTTTCTCTTATTTTGCCAGATGATTCAGCTGTTTATTTTTTCTTGTGTGAACCCCTACCACACACACACTCTCACTCTTTCGTTTCTCTCGCTCTCTCTCTCTCTCTCTTCCTCACACACAGAAATACCCACTACTGTTCTCTCTCTCTCATTCACGCACTCTCTCAATCACACCAACACATACACGCTTTACTCTCACTCTCTTTTTCCCTGACACACACACCTTCTCTCTCACACACATTATACCCCTCTTCCTCTTTCTCTCTCTCTCTCTCTCTCTCTCTTTTTCTCTCTTACTCAAACAGACTCTCACTCAATCTCTCTCACTGACACAGACACATTACTCTCACTCGCGATTTCCCCCAGAAATACACACACACTTTCACTCTCTCTCACTCTCTCTCTCTCTGACATCCACACATTTTCATTCTCTCTCGAGGGTGTCCTCGTGGTGTAATGGTTAAAGCGATGGACTACGGAATCTTAGTAAGCGAGTTCGTACTCCAGTCGCGCTATTATGTTCACTTTCGGGAAAGGTATGAACCCCCTTATCCTCCCAGCTATGGGTTAAATAGTACCACTACTGTTCTTCTTGGAGAATGGCTTTGGTATTAAATGACCTACAAAGTGTAATATATTAACGTGACCTGCGGGTGTGAATACGGCGGATGTTGTTGACAGATAGATTGATAAGACCGGTGTGATCACCGAAATGTCATCATGTCCACAGGTGCTGTGTATTAGACGATGTTGACAGGATCATATCCGCTCAAGGATAATATCAACAAGGTGATTGCCGAAATGTCACCATGCCCATTGTTGGAAACAGGTGCATCCGGTCGAAGATATAGGAAAATCACCGAACAGTGGGCGTCGTTGAATTCGGTGATAGTGGCAGATGCGTACGCCCACAGAACCGGGTTTGTACAAGTAGCCAATGGGAAGCAGACAACACAACCAATGAAAAGCAAGGAAGTGAGATGTGGGCATAACCATGGTTAACGAAAAAGAGGAATTGCTGCAGGTCACGTGAAAGTTGTAGACTATGTAAGTTCTCGAATTTCGGCTAAAGTCATTTGTTAACTGGCTCGTCCGTCTTCCGACAGCCCCTCCGTGTGTGCGAACTCTCTGCGATTGCTTTCTGCTCCACACAAGTATCATCACCGAAAATAAAAATATAATCTTATGTGCTCCTCGTTCTTAATAACGACACAGTGTACTATACAACAAAAGGTTGATATACCATTAAACAAAGGAACCAAAGAAACCAAACCATCGTTCTCTCTTACAAACACTATCTCTCAACCCCTCTCTCTCTCTCTCTCACACACACACACACACACACACAGGCATATGAACCCACCATACACAAACATTCAGGGTGTCTCAATATACATGGGACTCATATGACTACTAATGATTCTACAAATAATAATGATGGGTTTCTTTTTGTTTCAGACTTGAAAATGGTATACTATAACAACAATTAATCCTCAATCACAATACCTGGGACAAGAGACGAAAAATATTTGCATCATTACTTATTTGGAGACAGAATCATTCAAGACTGTGCAAGCAAAAGTTCGCAGGAAGTTTAACTTTAACAATTATCCCCAGAAAAGCCACATTTATCGTTGGGAACACAAATTTCAAGCCAGAGGGTCTGTAAACAAACCTCAACAAGAAGGCAGAAAATTCCAGATGTGGCAGGAAGTTGACTGCTAGATGTTCTGACGATGTGGATGCGGAGAGGGATTCAGTCGGAAGGAGTTAGAGAAAGTCCCTCCGAAGATGTTCCCAAAAATTTGCTCTTTCACGTACTGGCAGATTTTAAAAAAGAAACAATCTGCGATATACAACAAAATCTTTTCAGATAGTATATATATATATATATATATATATATATATATATTGTCTTTTAAACTTACGGGCAAATGAATATTACTTGACATTTTTTTTATCATTATCAAGTTTCTCAGTATACACACTCACTGAATTATACATTGCACTTTTAAACATTGCAGACATGTGTGAAAGAAAGTAAATAAAAATGGCACGTGCCCAGGGTACAGAAGGGGTTTGTAAACAGACGGTCTTGTTCGCTAATTAAGATAGAGGGTGTCAGCTCGAATTATACTGCACGCATCGAGTGATCTGTCGACCTTAACAAGACGACGTGGAATTGCATTGAGAAAAGCAAAATGAAATCCCGGTCGAACGAAGCGGACAATGACGACGGATCCTCATTGATATTTATGAAGGCAAATCAACCAAGTCAGATTCAACAAGGAATAATTCACCTGGTCAATTCACTTAACTGTCCTTTCTTTCTTTCTTGAGCTTTTTTTTTTTTTGAAAAAAAATCTCTCCTTAATCTTTATCTGTCTTTTTTTATTCACTCACAATTTCTTTTTCTCTTCCATGTGTCTCTCTCATCCTCTATCCATCTTTCTTTCTCTATAACTTGTACCTCTCTTTTTTATCTCTTGTGCCTCTTTTTTTATCTCTTCTGCCTCTTTCTTACTTTATCTCTCTTTCTTTCTCTATCCCTCTTTCTTTCTCTATCTCTTATGTCCTTTTCTTTCTCTCTCCCTCTTTCATTCTCTCTCCCTCTTTCTTCCTCTCTCCCTCTTTCATTCTCTCTCCCTCTTTCTTCCTCTCTCCCTCTTTCTTTCTCTATCCCTCTTTCTTCCGCTATACCTCTTTCTTTCTCCCTCCCTCCCTCTTTCTTCCTCTATCCCTCTTTGTTCCTCTTCCTCCCTCTTTATTCCTGTATTCTTCTTTCTTACTCTCTCCCTCTTTCTTACTCAATCCCTCTTTCTTTCTCTATCCCTCTTTCTCTCTGTCTCCATCTTTCTTGCTCTCTCCCTCTTTCTTCCTCTCTCCCTCTTTCTTTCTCTATCCCTCTTTCTTCGGCTATCCCTCCTTCTTTCTCCCTCCCTCCTTCTTTCTTTCTTTCTCTCTCCCTCTTTCTTCCTCTATCCCTCTTTCTTTTTTTATCCTTCTTTCTTTCTCTTCCCCCCTCTTTATTCCTGTATCCCTCTTTCTTTCTCTATCCCTCTATCTTTCTCTCTCCCTCTTTCTTTCTCTCTCCCTCTTTCTTTCTCTCTCCCTCTTTCTTTCTCTATCCCTATTTCTTTCTCTCTCCCTTTTTCTTTCTCTATTCCTCTTTCTTCCTCTATCCCTCTTTCTTTCTCTCTCCTCCCTCTTTCTTTCTCTATCCCTCTTTCTTTTTCTTCCCCCTCTTTCTTTCTCTATCCCTCTTTCTTCCTCTCTCCCTCTTTCTTTCTCTATCCCTCTTTCTTTCTCTATCCCTCTTTCTTTCTCTCTCCCTCTTTCTTACTCAACCCCTTGTGTTTTTCTCGCATGTTATTTCGCACCAGCATAAATTAGTCCATTTAATTCGGTTATATTATTCGTTGATACTTCTTTCTTCCTCTTTTTCTTTGTTTCTTTCTTTTCCTTTCTTTCTTTCTTTTTCTTTCGGATTCTTTCCTTCTTTTTTCTTTTTATTCCCTCTTTCTTTCTTTCTTTCTTTCTTTCTTTCTATTTCCCTCCTTTCTCTTTTATTTCTTTTTTCTTTTTATTCATTTCTTCTTATTTTCTTTTCCTTCTTTTTTCTTCTCTTTCTTCTCTTTCTTCTTTCTTCTTCTTTGCGTTTCTTTCCTCCTTCTCTTTCTTTCTTTCTTTCTTTCTATTCTTTCTTTCTTTCGTTTTCTTTCGTTCCTCTTTTTTTCCTTCTCTCTCGCTTTTCATTTCTTTTTCTTTCTGTTTTCTCCCTTCTTCTTTTCTTTTCCTTTTTCTTACCTTCTTTCATTCTAATTTTGTTTTTCTTTTTTATTTCCAATAAACTTTCATCTATTTTCATTATTATTAACTTTTTTGGTTTCTTTGTTATTTTTTTTTTCTAATGGAATATCAACCATCAATGTAAAATGTAATATAATCGCCGAGGGATTTCGTTTTATATATCTTGCCTTTGGGTTTAGTTAGGCTCAGCACATGGGTTAGTTAGGTGCAAACTTGAGCACAGGTGTTGACGCGCGCGCTGGGAGAATGTGTCGTTCACAGATGTCAAAATAAAAATCCCAGATAGAAAGGTTGACCAGTGGATGTTAATGACGTCATGCACTGGAAGCGCGCGCGGAGGATTTTGGGGTTTTTGAAAAAGTAAGTTAGTTGAGTTGAGTCTTGCGGTCCGAAGAAGGTTGACTTTCGCTTGCTCACAGTGGCCTTGTGGCAGGTACCACACGCGTTGCGGGGTGGGGGCAGATGGAAAAGCCAGCATAGAAAGATTGTGCCTCTCTCTTTATATCGAAAAACCTTTTAACTCAAAGGTAATAAAAAGATTCGTACCTGAACTAAGAAGTCGTAAGTGTTTTTTGTGTTTCGGGATTCCTATGTTCTATGTTATATATATGTGTATATTTAACGTCGGTATGCTATATCCATTTCACACATGGCGTTTATTATGGCTATGGTACAGAAAATAGTGATACTATTTAACCCATTGCCGAAGAATAAAGAGGTTCATACTTTTGCCAAGTGAATTAGTTCAAAAGTGAATTCAATGGAGTGCCTGGAGTTCGAACTCACTTAATTTAGTGTCACAGTTCTCTGCATTAGCCACAACACCACGGGGAGATGACCTTATCTTATTAACCCTTTACGTTTTTACAAATTTATTAACACCTTTCTTTCTTTTTTTCTTTCTTTCTTTCTTTTTTTCTTTCTTTCTTTCTGTCTTTCTTTCTTTCTGTCTTTCTTTCTTATATTTCAAAAAAACTGTATCAGTATTTAACTTCATTTATTTCCTCTTATAATAAATTCTAGTATTTTTTAAAAATTTGTAGGCGTTTCCCACATGCTTTCTCTTGAAGTCATCTCTAGAGATCAAGTGACAACAAGTATTCACGATACTTTAGCCCTCTCCTTTGTGTCCTTACTCATCTTAAAAATGTTCCTACCTGGATGATTTTAAAACGTCCAAGGTTTTCCTGTATTTACAATCTCTTTTCAAAGTTTTTCACAACTGTTCCAATTACTCCAGTAATGATGGGAACAACTTATTTATGGTTAGCAATGTTTTTATTCATTTCCAAAGCTTCATTTTTTTTATTTACCTTATTGTTGTGGCCCCGGAAAGGGTCACAAATGAAAACACAAAGACGGATATTAGATAACAGATTATATTACACAAGAAAGATAGAGTTACATAGAAAAGGTAAGAAGTCTCGTACTCTTCGGATAACACCGATATGGATCTGCGGTATTTGTTGCTCGCCCCATCTAACGGGCAAGTGAGGCACAAGGCCTTTTTTAGGTGGGTCCGGGCGCAGGGCCATAGCCCACACGCGCCCAGCATTCCCAGATATACTACGGCCTCGTCAGCATTTCCCTTATTAGGGGCACCTCAGGCGCCGGGCGATAAACCCAACCCTCCCGAAGGGGGTAAAATCCTGGGGGGAGGAAGGCCCCCTAAGGCCGAAGGAAATCTCCTGATACCGAGATACACTCGGCCAGATCCGTGCCGCAGATAACACGGCCGGCCGAAGTGCTACCCGGCAACTGGAGAGGTGCAGACCGATAGTGATCTGCGGTATTTGTTGACCGCCCCACCCAATGGGCAAGTGTGGCACAAGGTCTTTTTTATGGGGGGTCCGGGCGCAGGGCCGTAGCCCACACGCGCCCGGCATTTCCCCAAAATGCCTACGGCCCCGTCGGCATTCCCCTTATTAGGGGCGCCTCAGGCGATTAACCCAACCCTCCAGAAGGAGGTAAAAGCCTGGGGGGAAGGCCCCCTGAGGCCGAAGGAAATCTCCAGGTACCGAGACACACTCGGCCAGATCCGTGCCGCAGATAACACGGCCGGCCGAAGTGCTACCCGACACCTGGTGAGGTGTCAGACCGATAGTGATCTGCCTCTCTGGCAGCGAAATCTCTCAGTACTAATAACGGTGAGAAGAGTCCATTATGGTGAGATGGGTAAGGCTCCCACAACACTTATTTGACATCTTTTTTGCTTCCTTCATGATGTATAAGGATACCTCGGCCAGTCAAATAGTCAGCGAGTTAAGTTAGCAGACTATTGATAATGATTTCGATTAAGACAGGAGGTTCCCAACCTCTGACCTTATGCCAAACAAACCTGTATCGACCGCGAACTTTTACCGTTCTTGGCGACCCAACTATTACTAGAGATAAAAAAAAACCCTCTCCTGTGTTTAACTCCTGGCCGCCCCTTGAATATATGTGGTTCTGAATTTCAAATTCCAATCACAAATACTATTCCCAATCTCAGCAGATGACGTTCCCAACCCATCATGTATATTCTTATACTTCATCTTTTTGTATTTGATTTCTTTTAATATATAACTAGTTTCATCTATCCTGAATTTATTTTTTGGTGCGTGAGGGGACGGTTATCTGATCTATCGATAATTATTATGTCGAGAGAGACATTTGTGTTTAAAACTGTCTGCTGGTGTAATATAGCCGTCACCTTAAATATTTGTTTGATCCTCACCTATCAAAATGTTGTTGTAGTTTAAATGTTCCCTTATGTTGAAATATATTCGTTATGTTGTTTATCAGTCGAGTTGCCTTCTTTTGCATATATCTTTTTCAGCTTCATTCGCTTCAATTTATTCTCGCTAAATGTCGTATTCACCTAATAAACATTATACGGGAAATTGGAATTTCTGACTACAGTAAATAATATTTTATCTTAACCTAGAAGTCCATGTTTTCCGTTATCCGAGGGGGTAGGAAAACGAATGACTTGGTGGTATATGCAAAGTGAAAATGGAATTCCCCTTGACTGCGTCGGGCTGAGTCTAGGCTCAAATTAACCCCCATGTTATTTGCCAGTCCCCATATGCCCGAAAAAGGGATCTTAACTAGGACTTATTTTGCGAGGGGTCAAGTGCCAGACTACCCCGACGTCACACGTGCGTGAAATAAACTCGCGTCCTGGTATAAATATTTATACACCGTTACAGCTGGCACAAATAAATGAAATTAAATTAAGTTTTAAAAAATGAAAAAAAATCACTGAAAAACAGAAAATAATTAATGTCCTTGGTTTGGGGATAGGGTCAGCAGCATTAATTTTTTGTCGGCTTTGCACCCCAACCCCAGCTTTTTAGCCGGGCCGTCTAGCATTCGTGTCGAATGGGACATTGTTCATTTAAGGAAGACTCGAGGCCGATTGGTAGCTGGCTTCGGATGTATTATTGACAACTTTGAAACCATTGTATAGTATTGGACCCCGTGGTCCAGGTTAAGCTATAATCTGGCATCTGTGCCTGGAGTCAAGTTTGAGTCCATGTCCAGTTAGGCTCATTGGCTTATATTCCACCAAGTGAGCCGATGAGCATCATAGATCAGCAGGGCTCGAGCCTCGGCTCGGGTTCGACCTTCCCCTCCACTAACTCCCATTATAATCTGATCTTCGCGTCATTTGAACTTGCCTTAAGTCCTGTCTGGCGGGAGGCCGAGAAAAATATGGTCTTGGATATGACACTAAAACATCCAGTCCAGTCAGCTGAGCTGCAGAATACACCTACTACATTTCCGATGAGGGGTATGACTCTCCCAACAAGTATCCTGGATATGACACTAAAAAATCTGATGGTGAGGCCCCAGTAATAATGGAGTTTTGGGGAATGTGGAGTACCCCTTTATTGTCTTTGCTCCCAGTTCAACTATGGCACAGAGTGGTAGCACCTGATAGGGTCCTATCAATGGGTTAAATAGAACTAAAGAGTGTACTTATGCTAAACTGATTTGTTTGAAATAGAACCGTTTTTGACATTTAAACTGCGTATTTATGTTCAACTTAATTGTTGGAAATAGAACTGTTTATATGTATAAAAGTGTATTTGGCATTGAATAACCAACAATCGTTGATATGCCATAAAACCAAACCAACCAACAGTTGATTGATGGGTGCCCGATGTTTAGTATTGCATATAATGTTGTTTGTGTACCTAACTACAGTGTACCACCCTACTCGCTAGCACCCACGTACCTAGAGAGAGCGGGGCTTATCCCTCAGCTTAAAATGATCTTAATGTACAGCGTCAAGTGTCAACGATGAGTTTGATTGTTGATTTTTTTTTCTTTTTAGCTTTTTATTTATGTAAGAATGGATCACAAGTGTAAGAATACTCCTGAAGGTCTTGTTATATCTGCGGTAATGTGGTTCTTTCTATCCGTCTAGCGATAATACCTAACTTTGTGAAGAAGGTATATCACGAATAATTATGAGTAAAACTTAGAGATTTGGATAAGCCATTCCCTCCCCAAGTTTGCTGTAAAACATGTGTGAAGAATTTGAGGGGTTGGCAGAAGAGTAAAGGAAAGAGTATGCATGCCATTTGCCATTTCAATGACCTGGAGGGAAGAAGATCAGATTACGGATATTTCTGCATGATAAATCTCAAAGGAATTGATCGCATGAACAAATACCATGTCCAATATCCCGATGTTCGTTCTGCCATACAACCAATCCCACATAGCTCCGACCCTCCAGTTCTAGAGCCACGTGGTTACTTGGAATATAGCTCTGATTCCAAACGTTGTGACATGACTATCGTAGCTGGGGATGACGCATACAAGCCAAAACAGGAGGAACAACCAGTACCCTTCGCACAAGTAGTACTCAACGACCTGATGTTATATTTTGACCTTCGACCCGGCCCAAAAATACTATTCCTAGGTAATACACCGGAAGGAAGTGACACATTCCAACAGCCAGTAATCGAAAGAGATTGCGTGGGTGGATTAAGGCTTATGATATGGGAAAATGTGAAGGTCCCATTCTGCCATTACAGTCATGCACCGGAATAGAGTAACCTCTGAACTGCATGACAGTTATTTCCGCTTGATGACGATTAAACATCCGATTCAAAGATCCCGTAGGCGATCGTGTGGGCGTTGAGTTATTATTTAACTCAGTTGAGTTTGGGTCCCAGGGCAGTTATCAGTAGAATTCCAGACAGTAGAGACCAGATGTGGTAGTGAAAGCCACACCCGACCGAGGGGGCCCTCGGAAAGCCCCGATGGAGTGGACCCCAACATCAGGAGAACAAGACACAACGTGACGGTCATAACAGTGGGGTCAAAATATCAAGTTTACGTTCGGTTTCCAGCATCCTCTCACATGCTAACCTTTCGAACCCTTGCAATAAAGTGAGAGGTATATATTTTCTAAAGAAGTCTTCATGCGTCTTCCTTCCTGCATCTTAATTCTTCTTGCGTCCTTTCTTCGTGCGTCTATCGTTTGTCATGCGTCTGTTATCATTGCGTCGGTATTTACCCAATATATATATATGTATGCAACACTGACAAGAAACCTGAACTTTTCAATGGAGTCTGCTCAGCTGCTGGATTCGCATCTCAAAGAAATACACCATGAACGACGTTCTACTGCTATTAAGACTGAGAGAAATAAAATAGTTCTTACATACCAGGATAGTAAGTAAAGTTGGCAACCTTAGTCGAGGGTGACCCGAAGGCTCCCTTTTTAATAGCTACTACACTAAGGTGTAAAGAAGGGCGCTACTGCATTCCCAGCATTGCTCCACTCTACTCTTAATCATATTTACCAACCCCTCCGCTCGGGCAGGATATGACACAAGGTCAATTTTTTAAGCGGAGTTTAACAGGTTTCAATTCAGAGTTTTAATAGACTAGTTGCCTTACCAAGGCTGAAGAACCTAGTCTGTCCTACTATTTACCCATAGCTGGAGGGAGAATAATTGGATTCATACCTTTCCCAAGGGTATTAGAGCTATGTGAAATGCAAGCAGTCCAGGATTTGAACTCGTGTCGCCGTGTCCAATTCCTGCGACGATAACCATTACACCACGGGCACTCTACTCTTGATCCCTACCTTATAATGCTGTGTGCTAAACAAGGTGGCATCAAGTACATTTTTTTGAGTCTTTTGGTATGACTCGATCTGGGATTGAACCCCGGTCTCTCGGACTAGGATATTCAGCATTAATTTACAAAATTTACGAAATTGCTCGATTATTCAAATCAATGGGCTTAGAGTATGATACAACAGAATGGAGACATTTTTTATTGATTCTTCTAGCAGAAGTCTCGAAGCAGTTCTATATAATGGGAATAGCACAAATGTAAGAAACAGCATCGATCATTTGCTGTCTGCTGTTAACTTCCAGGAACACAAATGGTTGATCTTTGGAGATCTTAAGGTGGTTGGACTAATCCTAGGGCGCCAAGGAGGGTACACAAAGAATCCTTGTTTTCTGTGTTTCTGGGACAGCCAGGCTGACGACCAACATTATATCAGTTAAGAGTGGCCGTTAAGACAGATGTTAAAACCTAGCTTGCATAAAGTTCAGTTTCACCCTCTCGTGGAACCAAACGACGTAAATTTTCATTAATATTTGACCCAGTAATATAAAATAAATAATGAGACTAACTCGCTGATGATTTTAAACTACTTATTAAATCATAATAAAAAGAAATGTCATACTGGAGAAATATTTGGAAATTAAAATCTAAGATAGAAAAATATTAAGAACCGGATCAAAAGACAATAAAAAAGTTGAATATAAATTAAGCAACTTCAAAAGATATTTAAGCGCACCTCGGGTAGTGTAATGGTTAGCAAGCTTGACTAGCAAACCTGCAAGAGTGAGTTCGAGTCTCATTGGGTGTCCCATTCAATCGGCCTCTTGCCACATCGAAGCAAAGAGCTTCGTAAATTACAACTTCAAAATTTTAGAATATAAATGAAGATTTTGATCTTGGAGTTGGCTTTGATGATACATTTAAAGCTGACAATCATATTCTGTCTATTGTATCAAAGGCAAATGGAATGGTTAGCTAGATAGTCAGACATTTTATTTCAAAGAAGACAAATGTTGTTAAAAATATATTAAATCCTAGTAAGACCTCACATAGAATAGTGTACTCAGGCGTGGGGTGTCCTGGATATGACACTAAACTATCTGATGGTGAGGTCCCAGTAATGCTGGGGCTTTGGGGAATACGGAGCACCCCTTCATTGCCATTACTCCCAGGTCCATTCTTGCCCGGCTTGGTAACACCTGATAGGGCCCTATCTATGGGTTATATAGAACTAATGGCATGCTTATGCTAAACTGAATTGTTTGATTAAAATGAATAGCTTGAAATAGAAATGTTTTTGACAATTAAACAATACTTACATTGAAACTGCGTGAAAAAGGTCTGGAAACTTATTTAATGATCCTCGTACTTTGCAAGAGAAAAAAGTTTGATCCTATTGAGAAACGTTATATGCCCCGGGAATTAGGCTTGAGATTATCATTTGACCATACCCTCAAATGGTATATGCAGAAAGCTGAAAAAGGTTCTAGAGAATGAGACGTATAAAATTCTCTGGAATTTCGAGATCCAGATCTAAACTGAAGATCTCATGTAAATCAACAAGAATGTAAAGTATTTATCATCTTGTGGATTTTGACGTTCAGGTTGACCACGGAGTACAAATTTAAAAAAAAGCGAAACGATAAACAAGTACTTTGACCTTGCCGGAGAAATAAATGAAAAAGAATGCAACAAGTGAATGACGGTGAGATCAATTGTTAGTTGTGCATTTATGATTGTCCCAAAACGTTTATGAAAAAGACTTGTGGGATTGGAAATCAGTAGAAGAATCAAGACCCTCCAGATCACAGCAGTGTTAGGATTGGCTAAAATACATAGAAGATCTTGGACAGCTTCGGAGACTTGCTATCACTTAGACTCCAGGGAAAGCCCACCAGCTGACTCTGATGTGAAAAACTAATAATCTTGATAATGATAATAACCACAAAAAAAAATAAATAAATAAACTAAGCCTTCTGTCTGGGTTCCTTCCTCATTTCTTTAAGAATGGTACTATCTATTCCATGGCTGGGGAAATTAGGGACTTCATACCATACCCAAGAGTATTAGTCCAAAAGAGAAGCAAATGCTTCTCAGAAGAGGGGTAAGACCCCACCTCACCCATCGAGTGTTGAGGATATGACTTTAAACAATCTGATGGTGAGGCTCTAGTAATGCTGGAGCTTTGGGGAATTTGGAGTACCCCTTCATGGCCATCGCTCCCATGTCCACTCTGGCCCGCAGTGATAGCACCTGATAAGGGTCTTATCTATGGGTTAAATAGAACTAAATCGTAATTTCTTGAGTTGATTGTTTTTGCATTTAAACAGCGTATTTATGCGAAACTGAATTGTTTGATATTGAACTATTTTGACATTTGAAGTGCGTACTTTTGGTAAATTGAATTGCTCAAAATAGAACTGTTTTGAGATGTAAACTGTGTACTCATGCTAAACTGAGTTATCTGAAATAAAACTGTTTAATAAATTTATCAAGTCTATTGCCCAGTCGGCTGAGGTTGTAGAATACACCGACTGCAGAGGGGTGAGACCCCCATGAGTGTCTGGGATATGACACTAAACAATTTGATGGTGAGGTTCCAGTGATGCTGGAGCTTTGAGGAATGAGGAGCACACTTTCATTGCCATTGCTCCAAGGTCCACTCTGGCCGGGAATGGTAGCACCTGATAGCTTAAATATGGGTTAAATAGAACTAAACTGCATACTTATGCTGAACTGTTTGACTAAAGTGAATAGCTTGAAATAGAAATGTTTTTGACAATTAAACTGTGTACTTAGATTTAAACTGCATGCTTATGCTAAACTGAATTGTTTAAAATGGAACTGTTTTTGACATTGAAACTGTACTTACACAAAACTGAATTGTTTAGTATAGAACTGTTTTGACATTCAACTGTGTGTAAACAAAATCTGTACTTATACTAAACTGAATAAGGACCGTTTGACGAAACTGAATAGCTTGAAATAGAAATCTTTTTGACAATTAAACTGCGTACTTACATTTAAACTGCGTACTTATGCTCAACTGGATTCTTTGAAATGGAACTGTATATAGGCTAAACTGATTTGTTTGATATAGAACTGTTTTGACAGTTATCTATGTATAAACGAAATCTATACTTATGCTAAACTGAATTAACAATATTAGAACTGTTTGAATAAATGGAAAAGAATGAAATAGAAAGGTTTTTGACAATTAAACTGTGTACTCATACTAAATTGAATTGTTTGAAATAGAACTGATTATTTGTATGAAAATGGATTTGGCGTTAAATAACCTACAAAGGTTGATATGCCATAAAACCTAACCAACCAACCAAACAACCATTTTAAATGAGACACGGCTCATTTGTTTCCATACAATTAAATGTTTAACTATATGATTTGTAAGTCAATAAATAGCTTGTTGGTTATCCTTTTCTTAAATACGTCAGAGCTAATTAGTTATTATTGTTTGCACACAGTTAAATGGTTCCAAATATTCGAACTCAAATACTTCTATTCAGTATTAATCATTTTTTTGAACTCACTTAAATGGTTTCATATATTGCTATCTAGCATTGATAGTTTTATTTGCACACAGTTAAATGCTTTCAAGCATCAATATGTAACACTAACAATTCAATTTAGGCATGCAATTAAAGGATTTCAAGTATGGAGCCTCACCATCAGATTGTTTATGTCATATCAGGACACTCGTTCCTGGGTGTGTAGTAACCGTTTACTTGTATGAAAAACAGAAATGTCCTGTTTCTCTTTTCAAATGTTCTTTACGCAAACATATCAGTGAAATCAGCATTTTTTTGTTTCATGTAACATTTGTGGGTTTTTCTTTTTAAATAAAATTTTTGTCCTTTAGGATTTTTCTGATTCTTTGTCGTCCTGTCAATTTTATTGCAAATTTTCGCTATCACAATTTTCTGTTTCTTTCTTAGACCTTAACTCTTATCATAGCTAATCGATAAACATTCAATGCAGCTACGTCATCTTCCGCCCTTCTTCTTATTCATATAGATTCTATCAACACATCCCACGGGTTCAAGCTTAAACAAATCAGCTACAAGTCAAGATAATATTTTTTTCTTATATGGAAAAATATTCTTAACAAAAAATAGGTTTATCAAATTGAATGGAATTTGTTGCACGTGAAGAACATGTAATTATATATATATATATATATATATATATATATATATATATATATATATATATATATAAACAATACATCTCAAAAATCTTAATTCTTACGAATCTGTCAATCTATCTCATCTGATTTCTATCTATCTATCTATCTATCTATCTATGTATCTCAGTCTGCTCATATCTATCTATCTATCTATCTCAGTCCGTTCATATCTATCTATCTATCTTAATTTATTCATATCTGTTCAAATCTACGAGGATCATTAAATAAGTTCCCAGACTTTTTCGTATGGGCACTTTTTTTGATAGTACGCACATGAAACTCTAGTCCCCTTCGAAGTAATCTCCTCCAGCAACTTCTGCAAGGCCCCATGGAGGTCCTCTTGTATGAGTGTGTCAATGACCTTCGTCACAGCCTCTTTCATCTTCTCAATTGTCTTATAACGACAGTCTCTGAGCTTAGGGAATAACTAAAAGTCACAGGGAGTAAGGTCTGGACTATAGGGACTGTGAGGAACTGTCTTGATGCCAATCTTGGTCAAATAGTCTATGACAAGGATGGAGTTGTGGACTGGTGCATTGTCTCGGTTGAAATTCCACGGACCCGATTTGAAGAGTGCTGGCCCCTTTCCCTAGGAATCTCTTCCTGAACTCCCTTAAAACCTCAATATAGTAACCCTAACCCTAACCCTTTGGCCAATCAACTCTGGTCAATTGACTTCCTTACTCCTCCCACACCTCACATCATCCCTCACAGACTCCCTGCCTTCCTTGAATCTCTTATGCCACTCAAAAACTGATGCTCGATTCATGAAAGATTCCCCAAAAGCAGTCTGAAGCATTCCATACGTTTCTGTAGTATTTTTCCAGGTTTAAAACAGAATTTTATTGCATATTTTTCTTCTAAAGTGTCCTCACGTCCAGATTGCATTTTTGAAATTCATCAGCTGTGACAATCAGGCTTTAGTAGGGTGTATTCCAATTGCTGCTGTAGCTGTTGATTTGAACCTGAAATCATAAGAATTAGCCAGTCATCTAATTGGATGTATAGCAATAACATTGTGAATTTTCAAGAGTCTACGACAATTTTAAATGCCTGTACCAAAAAACTGGAAACTTATTGAATGCTCCATGTAACTATCAATCTATCAATTAATCTCAATATTTTCATGTGTGTTCATATATATATATATATATATATATATATATATATATATATATATATATCCTATGTTTTTATATCAACCTGTTTATCTATCTCAGTATGTTTCGTGGACGGGATACGGCACTATTAAAATTTTTAGCAGAGTAGAGTTAGTTTAATTTCAGCTTTCCTTCTCCAAGACTAGTTGCCTAAGCAAGACTAAAGAACTAAGTCTGCTCAACGGTTCACTCATAGTAGAGAGGAAAATAAATGGATTCCTGTCCTTTCAAAAAGTATTAGCGCAAAAGTGAAACAGAAACGTTGAGGATTTGAACTCAGATCGCGGTGTCCATTTTCTAAGGATATAACCGTTACGGAATGTGCGTCTTGTAAGTTCCAATGTCTCTTCTTTTTTAAACGATTTCTTTGGCCGAAATTGGATATAGAAAGAACTGAAGAAATCATATCTTAACTTTTTGTTTTGATATTTTTTATTGACGAATATTTCTAATTAATTTAGCTGCTAATAAAGATTTGGCAATTAAATTCAATTTAATTTCATTAATTTATGAACCTCTTCGAATATCAAAATACCGAATGTAAGGTATCACCGTTATTTTTCCGATCACTCGACAAATGACATAATTCATTCTTCCAATCTCGATGTTTTAATTAGTGCATATTTCAGATTTTCTTCTGTTCAAGTTATGTCTCCAAAAACGAATAATAATTAGACTTTAATTTGATTTCAGTCCCTTGGGAACATTTTTTGTCCTGGAACATCAACCGGTGTTGGCCTGGCGGAGAAAATAATATCACCGTCTGATCTCTATTTATAAGATTTCAAGTAATTTGCAAAACACACGCTACGTCCAATAAAAAAAAGATCTTGACAGTGGCTGTATTTACCAAGACACAACTTAACAAAGAACAAAATATTACTTTTTTTCGAAATTAGCATTTATCGACACACTTATTCCAACGAGATTTTCATTGGTCGAAGTATCTCTGAAATCTTTTTGTCAGGTTTTCTCATTTTATCTTTTTTCGTTTTAGTTCTTGCATTCTTCTTCTTCTTCTTCTTCTTCTTCTTCTTCTTCTTCTTCTTCTTCTTCTTCTTCTTCTTCTTCTCTCTCTCTCTCTCTCTCTCTCTCTCTGTATAGACTGTCATCCCTTGTCGCCAATGAAAGTATTCATCTCCCTCCATGTAACTTTCACGGTATGAACAGATGGTTTGGTTTAGTTTCTTTGTTTAATGGCATATCAACCTTAATGGATTATCTAATGCTAAAGCCATCCTTTTAGAAGAACAATAGGTATACTTGTTAACCCAGAGCTAAAAGGGAAAAGAAAGTTCAACCAAAGAATAATAGTCCGAAAGTAAAATTAATAGCGAGACTGGAGTACGAACTCGCTTACGATAATGTTGTAGTCAAATAAGTTAGCCACTACACTGCAGGGACTTACCACAGTGAGAACAAAATTCACCTAGTTATAAGTATGTGTTATAATGAGAGTATACAAGTTAGTATGTATGTAAACCTAGTAGTAAGAGTCACTAGTGCAGTAATAGTTATTATTGTTGGAAATGGACACGATGGACCGAGTTCAAAACCTGGACGAGGCTGTCTGCATTTCTCATAGTGATAACCCCTTGTGAAAGGTTTGAATCTAACTATTCTCCCTCCAGCTATGGATAAATTATTGGACAGAGTGGGCTCTTTAATCATGGTTTGGCTACTAGTCTAGGAAAAGGAAAACTCTAAATTAAAACTCCCCGTGGCGGATAAGCCGTGTGTGTATATATATATATATATATATATATACGTGTAGTTGGCCAGAAGTCATTCAGTTAAGCATGTTTGATTAAATAATAAAAATATTTTATTAAGATCCTTTCAAGTCTCCAGATAAATGTCTTGGTTTCAGGTTGGAATTTGTGGATGAATTTACCAAAATTGTCCCGAGTGCTTTCGGGCCTTTCTTTGGCCATGGTTTTTCAGAATAGTATTCTTTTTCCGTTGATAGCGTTCTATTTTTAAATTCGTTCGATGTTATTAGCATGTTAGTTTTATTCGACTTAATTTTCTAATCCTATAAAAAAAACGCTAAAAAACTCTTTAAAAAACACTCTGTACACATGCAAACAACCCCTGATGATGGCGTATGAAAGTGTACCATACCCATGATGTGGATATGTGAAACGTACATAGAATGTTCGTAAAATATATACAGAGAACATAGGAATCCCGAAGCATGAAAAACACGTAACGACTTCTTAGTTCAGGTACGAAACCTTTTATTACCTTTGAGTTAAAGGTTTCGACATAAGGAAGACAGATGCACAATCTTTCTATGATGACTTTTCCATCTGTTTCCCCCACCCCCATCGCGTGCGGCGCCCGTAGCTCACAAATTCGTCTGGCCTCAGCGAGCCCCGAAAGTCGACCCTTCCCGATCGGAGTCTAGTTCTCAACTCAACTAACTGACTTTTTTCAAATACCCCAAAATACTCCGCGCACGCTTCCGGTGCATGACGTCAATCACATTCCCAAGTCCAATCTGGGATTTTTATTTTGACATCTGTGAACGACACACCCTCCTCACACGCGCGTCAACACCTGCGCTCAAGTTTGCACCTAACTAACCCATGTGCTGAGCCGAAAGGTTCTCAGCCTAACTAAAACCAAAGGCAAGATATATAAAACGAAATCTCTTGGCCATTATATTACAAAAGGACCAAAAGTGCTCAGGATATTTTGGGTAAATTTATCCACCAATTCCAACCTGAAACCAAGACAATTATCAGGATCTTTATAAAATTATATAGAGAAAATGTGTTTTTATTATTCAATCATATATATTTATATGAGATGTTTGGTTGTGTGTTTAGTAGGATTTATGGCATATCAACTTGTATAGGGTTATATAATTCCAAAATTACTTCTTTTTAGGTTTGGTTCCTTTAATGGCATATCAACTTTCGTGGGTTATTTAATGCCAAGTTGCCCTGTCGGCTGGGGCTGTAGAATACACTAACTGAACCTTTGCAGAGGGGTAAGACCCCCCTTTAACGAGTGTCTTGGATATGACTCTAAACAATCTGATGGTGAGGTTCCAGCAGTGCTGGAGCTTTGGGGAATGCGGAGTACCCCTTCATTGCCATTGCTCCCAGGTCCACTCTGGCCCGGAATGGTAGAACCTGATAGGGCCCTATCTATGGGTTAAATAGAACTAACAGCATACCTATGCTAAAATGAATTGTTTGAATAAACTGAATAGCTTGAAATAGAACTGTTTTTGACAATTAAACCGTACTTACATTTAAACTGCGTGCTTACGCTTAACTGAATTATTTAAAATAGAACTGTTATTCGACATTAAAACTGTATTTACACTTAACTGAATTGTTACATATAACTGCTTGAATAGTTTGAAATGGAAATGTTTTTGACAATTAAACTGTGTACTTATGCTAAACTGAATTGTTTTAAATAAAACAGATCATTTACATGAAAATGGATTTGGCGTTAGATAACCTAAAAAGGTTGATATGCCATAAAACACAACAAACCAAACCTTAATGCCAAGACAATCCTTCTCAAAGAACAGCAATGATGCAATTTAATCCAGAGCTGGGAGGATAAGGGCGTTCATGCTTTTCCTAAGGGTATTTGTCCGAAAGTTAACGTAATAGCGCTATTGGAGTTCGAACTCGTTTACTACGATTCCGCAGTTCAGCACATTAACCATTACATCACGAAGACACCCTTTTACAAGCAATTATATGCTTTCAAGTAACTAATGATAATCATTTGTAAACAAAAAGAGCATCAAATAACAATTCTTTACACAAATAATTTGCTAACAATTACATGGTTTCAAGCAATTATTTCTACTTAATAACTTTCTTTGAGACGATTCAGCTTGATGTTAAAGCATCCACTCCCACACACACACACACACACACACACACACACACACACACACACACACATATATATATATATATATATATATATATATATATATATATATATATATATATATATCTGGGAATCCAAGAGAATCTTTTGATGAGTACATGAAATCCTTTTGTGAGTAAAGATCAGCAGAAAAACAAAATTGCCTTTGCTATACAAGAAAAAAGGGAAATTAAAAAGAAAGAAAGAAAGAGAGAGAGAGAGAGGGGGGACAGAGGGACAGAGAGAGATAGAGAGAGAAAAGTAAACTAGAAAGAAAGAAAGAAAGAAAGAAGTAAAACAGTAGAAAGAAAGAAAGAAAGAAAGAAAGAAAGAAAGAAAGAGAGAGACACAGAGGGAGAGAAAGAGACAGAGAGAGAAAGAAAAGTACACTAGAAAGAAAGAAAGAAAGAAAGAAAGAAAGAAAAATAAACCAGTAGAAAGACAGAAAGAAAGAAAGAAAGAAAGAAAGACAGACACAGAGAGAGAGGGAGAGAGAGAGAGAGATAGAAAAAAAAGTAAACCAGTAGAAATAAATAAATAAATAAATAAATAAAACAGGAGAAAGAAAGAAAGAAGTAAAAGAGTAGAAAGAAAGAAAGACAGAAAGACAGAAAGAAAGAAAGACAGAGAGACAGAGAGAGAGAGGGACAGAGAGAGAGAGAAAAGAAAGAAAGAAAGAAAGAAAGAAGACAGTAGAAAGAAAGAAAGAAAGAAAGAAAGAAAGAAAGAAAGAAAGAAAGACAGAGAGAGAGAGAGACAGAGAGAGAGAGAGAGGAACAGAGAGAGAGAGGGAGAAAAGTACATAAGAAAGAAAGAAAGAAAGAAAGAATGAAAGAAAGAAAGAGAAAGAAAGAAAGTCTGTTGATATATGAGAAACAAAAAGAATAAACAAAATTAGAGAAAAAGAAAGAAATGTAAAGAATCTAGAAAGAGAAACTAAGAAAGAAGATAGAAAGATATCGGCTCACTAGAAGCGATTAGAATATATATATATATATATATATATATATATATATATATATATATATATATATATATGCATATATATATATATATATATATATATATATAAACAACATGAAGCCTATAGAGTAATCTTTACTAAGGTTTGCTTAGTTATGGCACATGTTGAATATATTGGGTCACCCAGTGACACTCGAACTCACTTGCTAGTCTAGTTTGATAGCCATTACAATACGCGAGGGAAATTTATTTACTCACTTTAAGCTAGAAATATGGGACACTCAGTTCAAACAATTTACAAGCAATAATCGGCTACTTTAGCTCGTTTACATAGCACTCCTGCACCAAATGTGAATTAGAGTTGCGTTACTGTTGCCAAATCGAAAGTTGTAACCCAGCACTCTACAAAAACGACTATATTAGCTCGTTGGATACGAAAGTTTTTTTGTTACTACCTTTTTAATGGTTGCTGGCGAAAAGAGAGCGATAGGAAGTTAGAATGTGTCAACTGATTAGATAGACAGAGACCATTAACTGTTAGACAGACACATTTATTTTCTTTGCTGATCACCTGCCTGTACATACAGTTAAATAATTTCACTTATTTCTATCAAATACCAATATTTCCATTCACTGTCGATCATTTGTTTGTACACAGTTTAATGTTTTCAAGTATTGCTACGTATTACTAACAATTTAATTAAACATCAATCATTTGTTTACATACAATTAAGAGATCAAACAGTTCAATTTCAAACAATTCAGTTTAGAATAAGTACATGGTTTTTTGTTTATACACGGTTAAATCATCAAACAGTTTTATTTCAAACAATTCAATTTAGCATGAGTACACTGTTGAATGTCGAACACTTCTATTTTACCCATAACTGGGACCCTAACAGCTACTACCACTCTGGAACAGAGTGGACCTGGGAGAGATGGCAATGAAGGGGTACTCTGCATTCCTCAAAGCTGCGTCTATCTATCTATCTATCTATCTCCATCTGATTGTCACAGCTGGTGAATTTTAAAAATGCAATCTGACACAGAAACGAATGGAATGCTTCAGACTGCTTTTGGGGCATCTTTCATGAATCGAGCATCAGTTTTTGAGTGGCATTAGAGATTCCAGGAAGTCAGGTAGTCAGTGCGGGATGATGAGAGTTGTGGGAGGAGTAAGGACGTCTATAGACCAGAGTTGATTGGCCAAAGGGTTAGGCTTAGGGTTAAGAGGCTGTGACTAAGGTCATTGACACGCTCACACTAGAGGACTTCCATGGGGCCTTCCAGAGGTTGTTGGAACGGTACAACCAGTGGATTGCAGCCGGAGGAGATTACTTCGTAGGGGACTAGAGTTTCATACGTGTACTATCAATAACAGTGGCCATACGAAAAAAGTCTGGAAACTTATCGTATGCACCTTGTAAATGACCAAACAATTTATTTGGCCCATTGTTGGGTCCCTAACAAGTACTACTAAATCACTAACCAACCAACCAACCAACCAAACTCATCAACCAACCAACTAAACCTTCCAACCAACCAACTAAATCACAAAGCAACTAATCTACCAACTCAATAATCATCCAAAAACTACGTATTACTAACAATTTAATTAAACATCAATCATTTGTTTACATACAGTTAAGAGATTTGTTTACATACAATTAAGAGATCAAACAGTTCCATTTCAAACAATTCGGTTTAGAATAAGTACATAGTTTTTTGTTTATACACGGTTAAATGATCAAATAGTTTTATTTCAAACAATTCAATTTAGCATGAGTACTCTGTTTAATGTCAAACACTTCTATTTTACCCATAACTGGGACCCTAACAGCTGCTACCACTCTGGAACAGAGTGGACCTGGGAGAGATGGCAATGAAGGGGTACTCTGCATTCCTCAAAGCTCCAGCATTACAGGAGCCTCATCATCAGATTGTTTAGTGTCATATCTAGGACATTCGTTGGGGGGACGTACTACCCCTCAGCAGAGAGACAGTCGGTGTATTCTATTGCTCCAGATGATTGGGACGAGAGAGAGAGAGAGAGAGAGAGAGAGAGAATGCGTGTGTGTGTGAGTGTGTGTAAGTGTGTAACAAAAAGAGAAAAATGCAAGGACTAGAATGAAATCAATCCACAATCGAATGACGGAGATTTCAGACTTATTCCGACCAATTAAATGCTCGTGTGATTTAGTGTGTCGATAGGCGAAAATTGACCATCCGTTCATTGTTAATTTGTGTCTTGGTAAAATTTGTGTCTCAGTTTTCTTCTTCTTCTTCTTCTTCTTCTTCTTCTTCTTCTTCTTCTTCTTCTTCTTCTTCTTCTTCTTCTTCTTCTTCTTCTTCTTCTTCTACCTTACGTGTAATGTGTGTATCGTAAATTACTCGAAATCCTATAAATATTTCTCAAACTGCAGTTATATAAAACCGTTGCGATATTTATTATTAATGAAGAAATTATTTGCTCATTGCCATTGAAACAGTTTATCTTTTTTCTCTAGTCTTTCCTCGATATTTAGATCGGCCATACATTTATATTTGTCATATTTCATTTTTCATTTAAAAAAAAAATGCTGAAGCGCCTATTTCGGACTTCTTTTTAAAAAGAATAATCCTTATAACTAATCAATATTCTGGCTTTATTGCTTGCCATTAATTATTCCTTCCTCTGGTTATTTCTTATCCAGTTCTTACGTTTAATTGGAAAATGATTACTTTTTGACAACCAGGAAACATCATATAAGAATAATAAGATGCATCAGGAGAGAGAGAGAGAGGACATGCTTCGGTGATCTCAGACGACCTGCGAATTTGTTAGCTTCTATTTGTAACGACGGTCCATGCTGATATCAGGGCTGCTATTCAGGAAAGGGTTAGGGAATCTGATTAGAATCTCATAATTAACTACGTTATATCGAGAATTTGGAGGAAAAATGAAGTTCTATGATAGATAGATAGATAGATAGATATGACCAGACAGAAATAGATAGATATGAACAGAGATAGAAAGATTGATTTGAACAGATAGACACACAGACAGACGAATAGATAGATAGATAGATGAAAATTTGGGAGCATTTATTCGATATTCCTTGGCAAACATCGTATATAACGGTTTGACTATGTATATGTGTGAGAGTGAGGGATAGGGAGAGTGAGTGCAAAAGAGGGTGTGAGTAAGAGGAGAGAGAGAGAGAGAGAGAGAGAGGGAGAGAGAGAGTGTGTGTGTGAGAGAGAGAGAGAGAGAGAGAGTGAGAGAGAAATCATCAGGGGATGTAAATCTCGCATAATGGACGCGCGTTTCCACAAAGCAAGTTTGGAAACGTTTCTTTTTGTTCGGCGTGTTTGTCTGAAAAATATCGGCATTAGCTGCTGAAGTGAGATCTTTGCTGGATGTCACAAATGTAACAAAGATTCCATCCAACATGGCGACATCCCTGCAGCGGCGTCCATGGCATTGTCTGGCGTGAAAGTGGATCGGACAAGACATGGAGTAGCAATTGGCCTGGCTTTCCGACTTTTCTCTGTTTCCTCTTTGCAACCCAATCAACTGGCGGGTGATGTAAGCCAAAAGCAGATGTTGAGCGGTCTCACTTACCCATCCATTTCTTTTATATATCGAGATACGCCCACGTCCAAACTTTCAAGTCACCCCACCCCACACACACAATGCATACACACACAAAATACACATACACATCCATACATAAACACAATACATGAAGGGCACCTCTGGTGATGTAAGGGTTAGCAAGCTAGACTAGCAAACCTACACGAGTGAGTTCGAGCCTCATTGGGCGCCCCATTTATTCGGCCTTGTGCCACATCAAAGCAAAGCGCTTTGTAAATTACTATAAACACAATACATGCACATTTACATCTATGAATAAAAATTGCGTATTATAGAGAAATCAGACAGCAACTGAATCGCTAAGTTTCCGCTTCTGACAGAAGTTTATGATTATATAGATAATCTATCTATCTCTCTATGTCAATTTCTTGGTTATCTATCTATCTATCTATCTATCTATCTATCTATCTCTTGGTTATCTCTTTATCTACCTAAATATCTTTGTTATCTCTCTACCTATCTATCTATCTATCAAGCTAGCTAGCTGTCTGTTGATTATCCATTTCTCTCTCTCTCTCTCTCGATATATATATATATATATATACTCCCCTACCCCTGTAGGGTTGAGTTCTCCGGCGAATGAAGTAATCGTGTTGCCATTAGCGTTTATTGCAAGTCTCTTCATATATGAATTGAGGTCTCGGTAGCCGTTAAACGGATGTACGTAAACAATAGTAATTGTGATTCATAACTGTTTAAAATTTACTTCGATGCTATTGGCTCCTCGTGGCTGAAGGGTTAGAAGCTTGGATTGGCGTTTGAGTCAACCGGGTTTCGATCCCACATACGGGAAGCTAATATGTCAAGCTACACTGATGAGTTCTGATAAAACGAAACTGATCTGTCTGTGGATGACTATATATGTGTGTGTGTATATATATATATATATATATATATATATATCCCTTGATTATCACTTTTCTATGTATCTATCATATATGTGTATATGTGTGCATATGACCTATAAAAGTTATAGAACATTCTGTTATAAGGTTTAATAACAAAATAGACAACATTTTTACTTAATCTAATGTCTATATTAGGACATGTGATTAATTGCAATCATCAATTTTATATAGAGATTTTTTTTACTCTTAGAGATTCAGATCCACTCTTTATTGAGATCAAACAAATTTTAAGAATGGACCCCCACACATGGCCGAGCAAAAGCAGGACGACCAGCACGAACATACATTCAGCAACTATGTGAGGATACGGGATGTAGTCCAGAAGACCTCCAGAAGAGGCGATGAACGATAGGAAAAAGTGGCGAGAGAGGGTCAGGGATATCCGTGCTACCAGCACATGATGTTGATGATGATATATTTTGCTCAAAATCTGATACAATGAGAATTTTACAATTTAAAGATTTAATACACAGCTATCTTCTCACAATTTAGATAACAACCGTAATCACTCAATAGGAAATAAATTGCACAGACGACTGCATGTCTGCAAAGGGCTAAGATCTTCCCCCATTTCAACGAGTATTCTAGTTATGACACTAAACCATATGATGGTGAGGTTCTAATTCAAGTTTTCTGGAGAATATGAAGTGCCCCTTCATTACCATTACTCCGAGGTTCACTCTTGCCCGGAGTGGCTGTAGCAGTTAGGGTTTCCTCTATGAATCTAATAGAACAGTTTAACCATTTAACTATGTGCAAACAAATAACTGATTTTAAATAGAATTGTTAGTGTTGTGTAGCGTTCCTTGAAATCATTTGACTGTTCATAAATAAAACTATAGTTGTTAGATTACAATACTTGAAACTATTTAAGAGTGGGCAAACAAATGATTAATACTAAATAGAATTATACATGCTTGAAAGGAATGGCTAAAACTGTTTAATTTGGGGGAAATTAATCGTGTTGAAAGATTAGTAGATTGATAGATATCCAATAGATTGAGATAGATAGATAACCAACAGGTTGACATAGATAGATAGATAGATAGATAGATAGATAGATAGATAGATAGATAGATAACCAACAGATTGACATTGATAGATTGATAGATAGATAGATAACCAACAGGTTGACATAGATAGATAGATAGATATATATATAGATAGATAGATAACCAACAGATTGACATAGATAGATAGATAACCAACAGGTTGACATAGATAGATAGATAGATAACCAACAGGTTGACATAGATAGATAGATAGATAGATAGATAGATAACCAACAGATTAACATTGATAGATAGATAGATAGATAGATAACCAACAGGTTGACATAGATATATATATATAGATAGATAGATAGATAGATAACCAACAGATTGACATAGATAGATAGATAGATAGATAGATAACCAACAGGTTGACATAGATAGATAGATAGATAACCAACAGATTAACATTGATAGATTGATAGATAGATAGATAGATAGATAGATAACCAACAGTTGACATAGATAGATAGATAGATATATATATATAGATAGATAGATAACCAACAGATTGACATAGATAGATAGATAGATAACCAACAGGTTGACATAGATAGATAGATAGATAGATAGATAGATAACCAACAGGTTGACATAGATAGATAGATAGATAGATAGATAGATAGATAGATAGATAACCAACAGATTAACATAGATAGATAGATAGATAGATAACCAACAGGTTGACATAGATAGATAGATAGATATATAGATAGATAGATAACCAACAGATTGACATAGATAGATAGATAGATAACCAACAGGTTGACATAGATAGATAGATAGATAGATAGAGAACCAACAGGTTGACATAGATAGATAAATAGATAGATAACCAACAGATTAACATTGATAGATAGATAGATAGATAGATAGATAACCAACAGGTTGACTTAGATAGATAGATAGATAGATATATATATAGATAGATAGATAACCAACAGATTGACATAGATAGATAGATAGATAACCAACAGGTTGACATAGATAGATAGATAGATAGATAGATAACCGACAGGTTTACATAGATAGATAGATAGATAGATAGATAGATAACCAACAGGTTGACATAGATAGATAGATAGATAGATAACCAACAGGTTGACATAGATATATATATATATAGATAGATAGATAGATAACCAACAGATTGACATAGATAGATAGATAGATAACCAACAGGTTGACATAGATAGATAGATAGATAGATAGATAACCAACAGATTAACATTGATAGATAGATAGATAGATAGATAACCAACAGGTTGACATAGATAGATAGATAGATATATAGATAGATAGATAGATAACCAACAGATTGACATAGATAGATAGATAGATAACCAACAGGTTGACATAGATAGATAGATAGATAGATAACCAACAGGTTGACATAGATAGATAGATAGATAGATAGATAGATAGATCTCACTGTCGCCTTCATTTTCCACAACCTTTTTTCTGCTCTCTGATCTTATATATAATCGGCTAAAACTTCGAAATCTTTTTACTTTCAAGTTGTTTGTTTGTTTCTTTCTTTCTTTCTTTCTTTCTGTCTTAGTTTCTTTTTTGCTGGTAGGTGTTGATGAACGAAGCTCAAACTTCTCACCGTTACTGGGGGATCATTTTTGATATCAAAATTCCAAATAATTTTGTATGTTTGATTTTCCCGGACTACGGGGGCTATTTCCTTTGATTATTTTTGATGGTTTATTGGAAACAAATATTTTGCTTCTTAGTTGCTGGTTGGTTTATTTTACGGCATTTCAACTCTTTTCAGGTCATTTAACGCCAAATCAAATTTGAAACAATTCCGTTTAGTATAAGTACAGATTTTGTTTACAAACAGTTAGATATCAAAACTGTTCAGTTAAATGTCAAAACAGTTCTATTTCAAATAATTCAGTTCAGTATAAGTTCGCAGTTTAGTTCTATTTCAAACAGGAGCGATGGCAATGAAGGGGTACTCTGCATTCTCCAAAGCTCAAGTATTTGTAGAACCTCACCATCAGATAATTTAGAGTCATATCTTGGACACTTGTTGTGGAACAGGTCTTACCCTTCTGTAGAAAAGTCGTCGGTATATTCTACAGTCCCAGTCGACTGAGCAATTAGTTTTGTGCTTGAATATAAATAGTCTGCAAAATAAGTATCCAGAAAAAAATCCATTACTCAACCCCAAAACGTTTGGTCATTCTCTCCCTTATTTTGGTTCTTTTGTATTGCAGTGCTTTTATTCCTATTTCAAGTTTTTGTTTCCCCGTTTACTTTCAGCCTAATTTAGAAGCAGGGTATTACGTGGACTGATAGGAGGGTCAAGCCTAGAAATTGGGGAAAACGGTCAAAAGTGACAATAGAGCAATTGGCGTCCGAGTCAATAAGAGGAAATGATCGTAAAAATGATAAAAAATAAGTTAGGTCGGAAAGAGGAAAAAGATGGACGAAACGAGAGATAAATAAAAAGAAATCGACAACAAAAAAGATATGGAGAGGAAAACAAAATGGCGGATGAAAATAGAAAAAATGTTTCGTTCAAGTGAAAAGAAAATAAACATGAAAATAAACAAATTTTCAACGAGAGAAAAAAATAGAAAATGTATCAAATGAAATGTGAGATGTATAGGCGTGTGCTGGTTGGTTGGTTGGTTCGCTGGTTAGTTGGTTGGCTGTTGGTTGTTTAGTGAGTGGTTGGTTAGTTTGCTGTTGAATTGGTTGGTTGGTTGCCTGGCTGGTCAGTTGGTTGTTAGTTGGCTGTTGGTAGGTTGGTTTGTTGGTAAATTGTTAGTTGGCTAGTTGGTTGGATGATTGGTTGGTTGTTTTTTTCATGGTTGGTGGGTTGGTGGGTCATTTGATTTGTGATTTGGTGGGTTGGTTAGCTTGTTCGTTGGTTGGTTTGATGGTTGGTTATTGTTTAGTTGGTTGGTTGGCGAAATGTTTGGTTGGTTGGTTGGTTGGTTGGATAATTGTTTGTTTGTTTGGTTGGTTGGTTCGCTGGATAGTTGGTTTGCTGTTGGCTGTTTGATGAGTGGTTGGTTCGTTGGCGGTTGAATTGGTTGGTTGATTGGTTGGTTGGTTGGCTGGTTGGTTGTTGGTTGAATGGTTGATTGGTAAATTGTGGGTTGGCTAGCTGTTTGGTTGCTAGTTGGTAGGTTGGTTTTTGGATGATTGTTGAGTTGGTAGATTAGTTGCTTTGTGATTTGGTTCGTTGGTTGGTTGGTTCGTTCGTTCGTTAGTTTGATGGTTTAGTTGGTTGGTTGATGAGTTTGGTTGATTGGTTGGTTGGTTAGTGATTTAGTAGTACCTGTTAGGGACCCAACAATGGGCCAAATAGAATTGTTTGGTCATTTACGAGGGGCATACGATAAGTTTCCAGACTTTTTTCGTATGGCCACTGTTATTGATAGTACACGTATGAAACTCAAGTCCCCTACGAAGTAATCTCTTCCGGCTGCAATCCACTTGTTGTATTGTTCCAACAACCTCTGGAAGGCCCAATTGAAATCCACTTGTGTGAGCGTGTCAATGACCCAAGTCACAGCCTCTTTCATCTCCCCAATTGTCTCATAACCACAGCTTCTGGGCTTTGGGAATAACCAAAGTCACAGGGAGCAAGCTATGGACTAAAGGGACGGTGAGCAATTGTCTTGATGCCCATCTTGGTCAAATAGTTTGTGACAAGGATGGAATTGTAGACTGGTGTATTTTCCTGATGGAAATGCCACTGACCCGATTTGAAGAGTGCTGGCCCCTTTCCCTTTGAAATCTCTTCCTCAACTCCTTTAAAACTTCAACATAGTAACCCTAAGCCTAACCCTTTGGCCAATCAACTCTGGTGTATTGACTTCCTTACTCCTTCCACACCTGTGATCATCCCTCACTGACTCCCCGACTTCCTGGAATCTCTAATGCCACTCAAAAACTGATGCTTGATTCATGCAAGATGCTCCAAAAGCAGTCTGAAGTATTCCATACGTTTCTGTGGCTTTTTTCCAAGTTTAAAACAGAATTTTATTGCATTTCATTCTTCTAAAGTGTCAGATTGAATTTTTAAAATTCACCAGCTGTGACAATCAGGCTTGAGTAGGGTGTATTGCAATTGCTGCTGTAGCTGTTCATTTGAAGTTGAAATCATAAGAATTGGTAAGTCATCTCATAAGATGTATAGTAATAATGTATTGAATTTAAGAATCTATGACAATTTCAAATGCCCATACGAAAAAAGTCTGGAAACTTATTATATGCACCTCGTAGTAGAGTTGAAACAATTTATGTTGAATAAAATTATTTGTGTTAAATTTCAATGCATGAAACCATTTAACTGTTTGCAACTAATTGAGGTCTGGCTAGTTTAGGAATAGTATTACCTCCAAAATATTTGTTTATAAATTATATATATTCAATATGTATGTGTTGAGAGGATTTGGCATTAAATAACCTGCAAGGGTTGATATGCTGTAAAACACAACCAACCAACCTCTGATCATATATGGTAGAGAAGCATTTCTTCAGAATCATTTTAAACAGTTGAAAAGTTCAATCTTTAAAAAAAAAAACTATTTTTTATCCAAATTGATGGAATTCTAACTGATACTGCAGATTCGGGTCCGAGTGTATTTAGGAATAAGTCTCTATAGACTCCCAAAATCTAGAACTGGATCCTCACCATTAGATCCAGTTTAATGCCATACACAGGGGCGGGGGGAATTCTAGGGTGTGTGTGAGAGAATTTACTTCGCTTTATAGGAAGCTTTCTGTGTTATATGCATCCTACTTACACAGTATTTATCTATCTATCTATCTATCTCCATCTGTTGGTTATCTATCTATCTATCTATCTATCTATCTATCTATCTATCTAATATTATTCATATCTGTCTATCATAATACATATCAATCTTTCTATTTATCTCACATACGAAAAGTAGCAAATAAGTTCATAGACTGAAAAGTGCATGTGATGACGTCATGTTTGCTGTTGATGATTTTTTACCGATGGGACTCAAGCACTTCAACACCAATGGAATAAGTTTGTTCATTGCAAAGGGGACCATGTACAAAAATAAAGCTCATTTGGTCACCTTTGATCAGAGTATCTTGGTCTGTCAATGAACTTTTCGTAGTTCTTGGACCATTCGGCTGTGGCGATAGAATACACTGACTACATCTCTGCAGAGGGGTAAGACTCCCCCAACGAGTGCTCTGGATATGACACTAAACAATCTGATGGTGACAATCCAGTAATGCTGGAGCTTTGGGGAATGCGGAGTACCCCTTAATTACCATCGCTCTTAGGTCAACTCTGGTCCGAAGTGGTAGAACCTGATAAGGGTCCAATCTATGGATCAAATAGAATTAAACTGTATACTTATGCTTGAATTGTTTAAAATACAACTGTTTATATGTATAAAAATTGATTTGGCATTAAATAACGTACAATGGTTGAGAGGCCATAAAACCAAAACAAACTTTGTATGTATGTATGTATCTATCTATCTATTTATCTATCCTGTTCTGTATATGATTGTAAACTGCATGCACTAATAAGGCTGCATGTTCTGGAACTCTACTGAAGTTTGACGCCAACAGTTTTTAGCAATGCGCGCATATATCCCTTGACCTGGAGCGGTAGTACCTGTTAGAACCAGAGCTCCGGATCAAAAAATTTGTTCGAAAATTTTCGATGTTAGATATAAATATTCTAAATCATGTAACTGTTTTCAATCTATTAAGGAAGTATAGATTATCTTGTAACAAAGATTAAACCGTCACAAATCTAATTAGAGAATACAGCAAACTAGTAACAAAGAACTACGAGACTAGACACCCTTTGATGTGAAAGGTGATGCACCGGGAAATGTGGAAGCGACTGAAATTTAACGATGTTGACAAATGGTCTAAACACAAACCTGAATCTATCATTTAAAATGAGACGCATAAAATGTAGGTGCCCGTGGTGTAATGGTTATCGTCGTAGGAAATGGACACGGCGATACGAGTTCAAATCCTGGACGAGACTGCATTTCACATAGCACTAATACCCTTGGGAAAGGTATGAATCCAATTATTCTCCCTCCAGCTATGGATAAATAGTAGGGCAGCCTTGGTGAGGCAACTAGTCAAGGAGAAGGAAAACTCTGAATTCAAACCTGTTAAACTCCGCTTAAAAATTGACCTTGGGTCATATCCTACTCGAGCGGAGTGGTTGGTAAATATGAGACACATAAAATTATCTGTGATTTTAAGATGCAAACCGACAACAAATTCTCGTCTGAATGGTGGGTCAAAAATTCAGAAGCCCATGATGTTTCTTCCAAGGTAGTGAAGGTGACAAAACACATTATGAGATGCTGATTTCGCCTGATAGTCTCAGAGAGCTAATCACCAAATTTGCCTTTGTGGCTTGTAGCACGAGCCCGAAATCCACCTGCCCAAACTTACCTGATCGTCGAAGTTCTCGCAACCCAAGCTAAATTTCTTGAATTTGTGATAAGCCGCACCTTCTAAAAGCTTAAATACTCGAATTAGACAACGATCATCTGCGTGGCTTTTGAATCACTCATATACTAGCTTAGCTGGTGACGATGAACATAGCAGATTCAATACGGTTGCAAGATATAATCAACAAAGTGGTTTCACAAGAAAGAGAATATAATTTATTGCCTATGGATAGAGTGACAGCTATTTCCGTTCGCGGATAAGATCAACAAATTACCAAAAAAAGAAAAACAAAAAAACCTGAAATATGTAAGTTCTGATAAGCAGCCATAAACAAAAAAAATACGTGAGACGAAGGGGATATTCATACTTCTGCATGGGACTTGAAAAGACACTATAAGTCTGTAATTTTGGACTGAAGGGAGAGATCCTCTGGCCGCTCAAGTGAAAGGGGAGACCTCGCTATTCTCTCAAGCGACGGGGAGAGATCCGCTGGTCACTCAAACGAAGGGGGAGACCCCACTGGTCTCTCAAACGACGAGGAGAGATGCGCTGGTCGCTCAAGCGAAGGGGAGAAATCTGCTAGTCTCTCAATCGAAGGGAGAGACCTGCGGGTCACTCAAGCAAACATGTCGTTTGTGTTCTCCGGCAGTCGCACTACTTCACAAAAAGTGTCCCCACCACTGAAGAAATATATGTGCGAACTCTCTCTGACTGTATTCCTACTAAACACAATCGTCACCGTCGATGAAGAAAAATATAAATTATATTTTTATATATCTACGAGTCCTTCGTTGTTTGTCTTGCGGTTCGATATGCGACAGACGTAGTAAAGCAATGCACAACGTGTTTGCGTACCAACTAACAGGATACTGCCCAACACAGCAGGTACCTCCCACGGCTTAAGCTGCCTTTTATTTTTTTAAATAATTAGGAATATCAATTTATAATTCTTGCTATAAATTCTTTTTTAGTTAAACTAGGAATTTAAAACAGAATTACGGAAGTTTATTTGTGATCATTGTCATGGCTGGAATGGGTATTTGTTTTACTTGGGAATGTCAAGTGTAAAATATAAGTGAATTCAAAGATGGAAAGTTTGTTTAGAATCGGTTGATATTTAATATTCTAAGATAAACAATTGTATAGAATCAGATGATATTTGGGACTTAGCAGTGACGTGTCACTAAAGGATTACATAATTATTAAGTTTAGGGATGTTTATATAAGAAACGGATTCGGAGACGACTGGAATTGACCCCTAAGAGACCAACAGCAGAAATACTGGAAACGATGTTGGGGTCTCGACGAAGAAGACACTAGAGAGACGAAGGGGTAGACGACAGCAAAAGTCACAAACACGTACAAAACGGCCGACAAGCAGAAAGATAGTAACTGCTCTCTCTCTCTCTCTCTCTCTCAGTCTCTCTCTCTCTCTCTCTCTCTTCCCTGTACAACTGTCTGCCTATCTTCTTACAGGCACATTTTCTTCTCTCTGTCTCTCTTTTCGGCGATTGCAATAAAACGTGCTGTCAGAATAAATGTCGTACCACGGTCAGGTAGCGTTACAACTTTCGATTTGGTAACGTGACCAGCGGTATCGTTACACCTTGGTTGCGTAATATACGTACTATAACCTAGCCCGTACCAAAATGTTACAAAACCTTTAACTCACGTTTGTATTGACCAAAATATCAGCTTGAATACTTAGAATGGTCCTGGAAACCTTGTTCTATCTATCTATCTATGTCAGATTATTCATCTATTTACCTATGCCCGATTATCTATCTATCTATCTATCTATCTATTTATCTATCTCTGATATGGTACAACTACAGTTCTAGGAAACCAGCTCATTGGTCAAGCGGGTAAAGTGTTCGCCAATGGCCCGGGACACCTGGGTTCAATACCTGGTCGAGTCATACCAAAGATTTAAGAATGGTATTTGATACCTCCTTGCTTAACTCTCAGCAATATAAGGTACGTATCTAGGGTAAAGTGGAGTAATCCAGGGAAAGCAGTCGTGCCCTCTTCTACACCTCGGTCTAGTAGCTATTGAAAAGGGAGCCTTCTGGTAGCCCTCGACTACGGTCGCCAACTTTACTTACTTAGTGTTCGAGGACGTTTGGCATTAAATATCCCACGTAGGTGGATATGTGATTAAACAAAGAAACCAAACCAAACCAAACCAAACTATCTATCCATTTATTGCAATGAAGTGCTTCAGTTGTAATGATTATTGCGGTAGAAAATGGACACGACGTACCGAGTTCAAATCCAAAACAAGGCAGTTTGTATTTCATATAGCACTACTACCCCCGTGAAAGGTATGAATCCAATAATTCCCCTTCCCGATAACGATAAATAATAGTACTGACAGGGTTCTTTAACCTCAGTGCGGCAACAAACCTCTTAATTCAAACTAATTAAACTCCAATTCAAAATTGACCTTGTATCGCACCCTACTCGTGCAGAAAAATTGTTTACAAGTATCGAAAGACGAACTGAAATCTTGGAAATGAGATGAACATCAAAAAGAGCTGAACATCAAATTGTGATGGAAGATTATCCGCCAATATACACAGACACGCCATATATATCAAATGTCATTTTTAGTTTCGGTAGAGATTTTCGAAATTAGAAGTAATGTTTTGTTTTTTTTACTCGTTACACAATCTACTATTTATATAAAGTTCCGTTTTCTTTTATGAGAAGCTTTGTTTGTCACAACGAAAAGACAATATTTCCATAAATGCTCACCTGAAAGATTAAAAGAGAACTTTTTTTTTTTTCTTATTTAATGGCATATCAACCTTCGTGGGTTATTTAATACCTAAGGCAGACCGTATAGTAGAAGAGAAGCGGTACTATTGTAATATACGCAGAATGGGACGGCAGTATCTCGTATGGATAAAAATAGAGATCCTTTTTAATTATGAACGGTCGGAATTGTTGCTAGAGAGAGAGAGAGAGAGAGAGAGACGTATAAATAGGAAACCTCTACGATTTACACCACGTTGAGATAGATATATTCAGAGCCTTATTTCTTCGTGTTTCTTCCACGGGAGACTGATAAAAGCCCAGCCTCTCACCCCCAGGGATCACCACCCCACCAGGGATAGCGCCCAAAACGGCGTAACTCTGTTGACTCCTGACTGACTGCCGACTGACCACTGGGGTTGGAAACTTCCGTCATTTTATATTTTTCTGACGCCCACACATTTTCTTCCGGTGCCCAACCCATGCAATTCTTTGCACACAATTAACTTAGTATTTCTGTTGTCCTTTGCTTATCTTAAGACAAAAGTGAACATCCTGTTTTTTTTTTAATCCACGCCAACTAGCCTGTCAATGGTCAATATATAGTACTATTAAACCCATTGCTGGGTTATAAGGAGGTTCATACTTTTCCTAAAGGTATTAATCTGAAAGTAGATCGACTAGAGTTCGAACTCGCGAACAATGATGTCACAATCGTGCTCATTAACAATTACACCACGGTGACTCCTCCGGGAAGTTGGAAAGCGATCATCTTATAATGAAAATATCGCAGTTAATCGGGGATAAGGCCTCAGTTTTACTTAACATTGCCTGGGATTGGGTTTTAAATAAGAGAATTCCCGCTGTTTTTGCACGAGAAGTACAAGAATATGAGGAAGGATTGATACGTTTGTTGTCTGAAGAATAGAGATAAAGAAGTGATGTATGTTTTAACAGTCTAGAGTATAAAGACATGGAGGGCGTTTGGTAAGTTTGTAGGGCAAGGTAAAAGAACATGAGGAGGAATTTATAAGACAAAGAAGAGTGGTTGATGAGTTTGTTCCTAAGATAGAGAGACAGAGAACCGATCGGAAAATTCATGGCCCAAGGTACAAGAACATGAGGAGGCATTGATACGTCAATAGAATTTCGTTCAAACACATGAATTTTGATTTATATTTTTGTGGAAATAGGTAAAGGAACATGTAAAATACAAGGACATGAGGAGTGATTGATAAATTCGTAGTCTAATTTACAAGGAAATGAGGGATGTCATACGTTTTTGTTAAAGATACGGGATATGAGAAATGATTGAAAAGTTTGTATTTAAAATACAAGGACATGAGGAGTGATTGATAAGTTCGTAGTCTTAAGCAATAGTACATGAAAGTTCATTGATGTTTGAGGGCAAAAGTTCAAGGACATGAGGAGTGATTGATAAGTTTATACCTAAAGTACAAGGACAGGAAAAGTAATTGATAAGGTTAGCTGTTTGGGTGTTTGGTAGTGTTTAAAGCATATCAATCCTTTTGGGTTATTTAATGCCAAATCGGGTTAATACTCACACGCACGCGCATGTGCGTGTAGTGCAATGGGATTCATCTTTAGAAATGGATACCGCGACACGAGATCAAATCCTGGACGATGCTGATTGCATTTCACATTTGGGAAAGGTATGAATCCAATTATCCTGCCTCCAGCTATGAGGAAAATGTAGGGGCACCTGGGTTCTTTAGCCTTGGTTAGACAACCAGTCTGAGAAAAGGAAAACTCTCATACCAAACCTGTTTAACTTTAAAATTGACCTTGTTTCACATCTTGTCCATACGGAATGGTTGGTAAATTCACATACACGTTGGTATATGACTTATAGATATACTTACACCCACATAGGAATATGACTTTTAAATTCACATCTACACACATAAATATATGAATTATAAATCTACTTACATCCACATAGGTATATGAATTATAAATACACATACACACACAAGTATATGACTTATAGATATATATACACCCACATAGGAATATGACTTTTAAATTCACATCTACACACATAAATATATGAATTATAAATCTACTTATATCCACATAGGTATATGAATTATAAATACACATACACACACAAGTATATAACTAATAAATCCACATACGCACACATACCTGGTGCCTTCAGTAAGTTTCCAGACTTTTGTACAGACATTTAAAATAAACGAAGATTCTTGAAAATTCAGTATGTTAGTGCTATACATCTTTTGAGGTGACTGACCAATGTTTATGATTTCAGGATCAAATGAACAGCTACAGCAGCAACTGGAATACACCCTACAAAAGCCTGATTGTCACAGCTGGTGAATTTTAAAAATGCAATCTGACACTTTAGAAGAACGATATGCAATAAAATTCTGTTTTAAACTTGGAAAAAAATGATGCCTCAGAAACGTATGGAATGCTTCAGACTGCTTTTCGACCATCTTGCATGAATCGAGCATCAGTTTTTGAGTGGCATCAGAGATTCCAGGAAGGCAAGGAGTCTGTGAGGGATGATGAGAGGTGTGGGAGGAGTAAGGACGTCAATAGACCAGAGTTGATTGGCCAAAGTGTTAGGGTTAGGGTTACTATGTTGAGGTTTTAAGGGAGTTCAGCAAGAGATTCCTAGGGAAGAGGCCAGCACTCTTCAAATCGGGTCCGTGGCATGTCCAGCAGGACAATGCACCAGTCCACCACTCCATCCTTGTCACGGACTATTTGATCAAGATGGGCATCAAGACAGTCCAGATCTTGCTCCCTGTGACTTTTGCTTATTCCCTAAGCTCAAGGAAAATCTTAGAGGCTGTCGTTATGAGACAATTGAGTAGATGAAAGAGGCTGTGATGAAGGTCATTGACACGCTCACACACGAGGACTTCCATGGGGCCTTCTAGAAGTTGTTGGAATGGTACAACAAGTGCATTTCAGCCTGAGGAGATTACTTCGAAAGGGACTAGAATTTCATGAGTGTACTATCAAGAAATGTGCCCATACAAAAAAGGTCTGGAAACTTATTTAATGATCCTCGTATGTATATGACTTATAAATCCACATACACACACATAAGTATATGGCTTATAAATCCACATACACACTCATAGGTATATGACTTATAAATACATATGTAACATATTTACACCGACCAAGCTGTCAAAATAGGAAATGCACCTGTGTAAATAACAGGTGCATCCGGTCGAGGAATATCAGGATATAACCTCGACCGTGTGATGTGTGACGCCCACAAGAAGAATGGGAACGTCGAACAATTATACAACCTGGGTGAAGACAAGAAATCAAGTCAGTTGGAGATAAGATGCGGTAGAGAAAACCAGCACCCAGCAGAGGGGGTCCTCAGGCCCCCGATTGAACAGTTGCAGTTGGAGAGAAGATGCTGGAATGAGGAACATGTCCCAGAGAGGCTGGGCCCCCAGGCCTCCGGTTGAGCAACCCAGGAGAACGTGAAAGGAACGCTGTTATGGCCATAAGGGTGGGGTCAATATGTTGCAGTTCTGTTTAGCCTCCAACTCACCTCTCACACAGTAAAACCTTTAGTAACCCTTTCGAACCCTTTTAAATAAAGTGAGAGGTATATTTTTCTAAAGAACTGTGTCGCTCGTCTTTGTTGTGTCGTCGTTATGATTCTGCATGCATATGTATATGTATGTATAGTTCTTCATGGCTATACAACCCATATACACATTCATGACTGATAAATCCACTTCCGCACACATAGGTAAATGACTAATAAATGAATAGTTTGTAGGAAACATTCTTTTAAACAAACCATAACTCTTATTTTCACAGAGTTAAATCGATCCAAGAACGTTTATTAACTCAAACAATTTTATTTAATATTAATAATCCCTAGTAAAAGATTGGGCTGTTTTATTTGACTCACAGATCGGTGATTTGAATTACCACGAACCGAAATTTCAATTCATTATATAAATCCTCTTAAAAAAGAAAATGTACATCATAGAGGGGTCTGTTACAGATGCGACCATTCCATGTCTGAGAGAATCTGAGAATAATCGCTGCGAAGAGGTACTCCACATTCCCCAAAGATCCCTCTCTAGAGCCTCATCGTTTGATGGCTTATCCAGGACACTCGTTGGGTAGAGGGCCTCACTCTTCAGCAGAAATGCAGTCGACGTATTCTTCAGTCCTTACTGACTAAGCCGACAAACTTCATGACCTAATATATAATAATATGAGGAAAAACTGATGTGTTCCTGGTTGGTAAGTTGGTTGGTTTTAATGACTAGTCAACCCTTGTAGGTTATTTAATGCCAAATCGTATTCATGAATTTATATTAAATATATATGATTTGTGAACGAATAGTTTGTAGGTAAGATTATTTTGAAATGATCCAGAACTCATTTGTTTACATATAGTTAAATAAGTAAAGTAAAGATGGCGACCGTAGTTGAGGGTGACTCGAAGGCTCCTATTTCGATAACTACTACACCAAGGTGAAGAAGAGGGCGCTACTCCTTTCCCAGGATTGACCCACTTTACCCTTGATCCCTACCTTATAATACTGAGTGTTAACCAAGGAGGAATCAAGTACCAATTTTTTGAGTCTTTGGTATGGCTCGACCTGGGATTGAACCCAGTCCTCCCGAGCCATTGGCGAACACTCTAACCATTTCAATTATTGTTATCCAACACTGATAATTTTATCTAATATTAATAATTTATTTGCACACAGTTAATTGGTTCCAAAACTTAAATTCTGATAATTCAATTTACCATCGGCAATTTTTTTCTCATTGATGAATGATTTCAAATATTGTAAATGATTACATATTTCTATATGACCTTAGATGGGATCCTAACAGGTACTACCAATCCGGGTCAGAGTGGACCTGGGAGTAATTGCAATGAAAGCGTACCTCACATTCTCCAAAGTTTCTGGACTGGAGCCTCACCATCCGATGCAGTTTAGTCTCATATCCAGGACATGAGGAATAACTAACTGGAGTGCATAGGCAAGAAGGATGATTGCTAAGCTTGTACTCTAAGGTAGAAAAACAGTGGGAGTGACTAATAATTTCATTGTCTTCGGTACAAAGACTCGAGAAGTGGTTGAATGATTATTAAGTTACAAGGACATGGAGGATGTTTTATAAAGTTGTAATTTAAGATATGATGAGACTGGCCGGGCACTGTTTATAAACTGCCATTGTGGTCGTCGTCAAACATGAACAGATCGACTGGACCCCGTAAAAATGATAATAGTTGATCAGCTCACTGATCCAGGCAAGCTGATCTCGATTTTAAAATCAGATAAGATCCGCCAATTGTCTCTCAACCCACATTGTATTGATTTTAAATCTGAGAAGGGTTCTTCATGGAGCTGGTCGGAATTTCAACATCGAATTGAAGATCGCTGTTGACAATGGAAATAGACGTAGACCACTCGACTAAATTGGCGAAAAATAACGACATGAAGGTTGTCAGGCCATTAACTCTCTCTCTCTCTCTCTCTCTTTAGAAAAAAAAAACAAAAAAAAACAATTCATGAAGATAATAAAAAATCATTTATAGAAAGGAGTCCTTGGGACGTGGTGGCTAACGTTCTGGACTGTGACTGCGTGATTTGCCAGTTCAAACTCCAGTCGTGCTAAAACACTAACTTTCGGACCAACACCCTTAGGAGATCCTTATTCCTCTAAGTAAGAGTTAAAAAGTATCAATACGTTCTACTATGATGATTTTGGCATTGAAAAACCCACGAAGTTTGAAATGCCATTAAACAAAGTAACTACACCAAACAAAAATCATTAATTCAGGTTTATGGTAAAATCATTATAGTTAACCCTTTTCTCATCTACAACACTAAATTCTCCGAATTTAAACACTGTGGTTGCCTATTCACCTAGTCTGTGGGGTTTAGAATACACTGACTGTACTCCATGAGGGGGTAAACCCATGCCAAAATGGTGTCCTCCGTGTGACACAAGGCTGGATTCGGGGTGGGACGAAATCTATTTCTTGAGATCTGGAAAATGTAGACTACCCCTTCATTGCCATTACTCCCAAGTCCACTCTGACCCAGAGTAGTAGTACCTATTAAGGTACCTTCTATTGATCAAATAGATCTTATTGCAAATTATTTGTAATGAATAAGATTAGGTGACTGTGTGAAAATAAATTATTATTAAACGGATTTATTAAAGTTAACAAGACTTGAAATTGGTTACTTGAAACAATATAATAGCTTACAAAATTATTGGTGTTAGATAAGAATACTTGAAATTATATAAGTCTATGGAAACAAAGGGTTATTATTAAATGGGTATAGGGGTGTCCTCGTGATGTAATGGTTAGAGCAATGGACTGCGGAATCGTAATACGCGAGTTCGTACTCCAGTCGCGCTATTACGTTCACTTTCGGGCAAATACCCTTGGGAAAGGTATGAACCCCCTTAGCCTCTCAGCTATGGGTTAAATAGTACCACTACTGTTCTTCTAGGAGAATGGCTTTGGCATTAAATAACCTGTGAAGGTTGATATGCCATTAAACAAAGAAACCAAACTAAATGGGTATAGTTACTTTCACTTTTACTCAGTGGTAATTTACTAAGCTTTTTTGCTTAGATGTGGCACAAGGCCATATGAATGGGGCACCCAATGAGACTCGAACTCACTCGTGTAGGTTTGAAAGTCTAGTTTGCCAACCATTACGCTACCCGAGGCGCCCTTTTCACTTTTACTCAGTGATCTGCTTGGACAGCCAAGTCCACGATTAGGCAGGTTCTCTTTTTTTTTCAATTCCGCTTAGTCTGGTCGCTTGACCGTGATTCGGTAATCTGTTTGTATCTCAAAATCCCAGAAAAGTTTGTGCGTCTCATTCCCACGGACGGATTCCGGTTGGCGTATATACCATTTTGTCGTAGGGTCAAATTTAAACTTATTGCACAATTCCCAGGGGAATCACCTTTCCCTAACAAGCCGCGTCTTATCTTATACTCTTTTTGGACTAATTTACTGCATTCGTTTATGATATGATTGATCGTTTAATCTTTATCACCGCATAACCTATATTTTCTATTTATTGCCTTTTGTGTATTTTCGCTTTAACGTAGTTGTCCTTATGGTGTTGCTTTGGGGCGTAGCGGCTAATGTTCTAGACAATGGCAGCGTAATAAGCCAGTTTAAACTCCAGTCGTGCTAAAATATCCACTTTCGAACATACACCCTTGGGAAAGGTATAGAAATCCTCATTCCACCAAGTACGTTTGGTTTGGTTTGTTGGGTTTTATGGCATATCAACCTTTGTAGGTTATTTAACACCAAATCCATTTTTATGTAAATAATCAGTTTTATTTAAAACAATTCAGTTTAGCATAAGTACACAGTTTAATTGTCAAAAATATTTCTATTTCAAACTATTCAAGCAGTTATATATAACAATTCAGTTAAGTGTAAGTACAGTTTCTATGTCAAAAATAATTCAATTTAAAACAATTCAGTTTAGCATAAGCGCGTAGTTTAAATGTAAGTACAGTTTAATTGTAAAAAACATTTCTATTTCGAGTTATTCAGTTTAGTCAAGCAATTCTAATTCAGCTAATTCAGTTTAGTAAAAGTACAGATTTTGTTTATGCACAGTTAAATGTCAGAACAGTTCGATGTTATATAATTCAGTTGAGTTTAAATACAATTTCAATGTCAAAAAACAGTTCTGTTTGAAATAATTCAGTTTAGCACAAGCAAGCAGTTCAAATGTAAGCACGGTTCAAATGCCGTTAGCTCTATTTAACCCATAGCCGGGGAAGCACTGATAAAAATGGTTGCTGAAGACATTAGGTTTATAATACCTAGAAACTCATACACAGATGTCTTCAATGACACTTAGCACTTTGGATAAAGGCGTTTGTTAGATCCAGTGACTTACCCAAAAGAGTGTGAGTTCAATACCCAGTGAAGACAGTGGAGAACTTTCAGAGGGGAAATTAAAAGAAGATAACCGATACCTGACATCCATTAAACACGGCTCGTGGAACTTGAGCAGTCTACCCCTGTGAACGAAATAAAGGGCTAACTTGGACATTCCAACCACCTGAAGAAGGCCGGAGCGTTCAACGGCCGAAACGTTGTGATAAACATGGCGACTAAGATCAGGACAATAGTCCGAAAAATGAAAATAAACCAACAAAAGTTGACACACGTTAAAATCAAGTCAAAAAACAACCAACCAACCAAGCGAACTTTTTCAAAACCAAGTAAAAAAAATTAACCAACCAACCAAGCGAACTTTTTCAGTGGTACCAACTTGAGAATATGTTATGGTGATAATCTCTTGATACCGAAGTAGCGGATAAATGGAGGCTACTTGTCATGAATCATGCATGGATATGGAAATCTGGGTTTAATAACTTCGTAAACTTCGGTGCTTTTCATAAAATTCGCTGACTAAATATTCTTCCGGTACCATTCAAGTGTCTACGACCGTTATGTCTATAGAGCTTCGTCTTCAAAGAGAGACCATCCGTGCAAACGCATTACGAATATATTTCCTATCTTGGTCGGTAGACGGGGAAAAACTCATGTATCTTATTGCCCCATGCCCTACGTGAAAAAGATACGACAACTTAGGTTGAAGAAAAAAAAGTTTACTTTTTGTATAAAACTATATTTATATGATGTTTAAAGCACTGGTCGACAAAAGAATCTGCCCTGTTAGTGAAATTGACCAGAATACTAGTTTTTCAACGAGGCGTTGGGGGTGTAACGGTTATCGCCGTAAAAATGGCTACGACTGAACGAGTTCAAATCCGAAGACGACAATATTTGCACTTCACAAAGTACTAATAATATTTACCAACCTCTCCACTCAGGAAGGATGTGACACAAGGTCAATTTTTAAGCGAAGTTTAACATGTTTGAATTCAGAGTTTTCCTTCTCCAAGACTAGTTGCCTTAGAAAAAAGTCTGCCCTACTATTTACTGAAGGGAGAATAATTGGATTCATACCTTCCCTAAGAGTATTAGTGCTATGTGAAATGCAATTAGTCTCGGTCAGGATTTGAACTCGTGTCGCCGTGTCCATTTCCTACGACGGTAACCATTACACCACGGGCACCTCCCCACAAAGTACTAATACTCTGAGAAATATTTGTTCATTGAACAAATAGTTGGACAGTTTAGGCTCTCTAGCCTTGGTATGGCAACCGGTCTATAAGAAGGAAAACTCTTAATTCAAACCCGTTGAACTCAGCGTAAAAATACTGTTTTAAAGAATTGATCTTGTGTCACATGGAGGTGCATTTAGCGTAACGTAAAATTGAATCATTGTGCCCGAGGTCAAATCGTCATCGAGTTTTTTTATTTTTTCGTTTCACTTTGCGCCATATCCTTCTCAAACTTATCTCTTCCCAACCCCCAAATATAACCAGTCTACGAAAAAGAAAACTCTCGATTTAAGAGTCTAATTAATTGATACTGGATTTTCGGGAGCGGGTGGTTGTTATACTTTTTTGTGGTTCTTATCAGGAACTCAAAGTCGCGATTTGTAAAATTAATTAACAAAAGAATTTTAAAAAATATCAAAAAACTCCAACAACACGTACGCTGTCCGCTCGAAGACTCAGGAATTCATAAATGTGTGAATGACCTTCAAGGTTGTCAAAATCATATTGCTATGAGGCAAATTTTTAGCAGACGTGGGCGAATAGGGTAAATGTGTGGGTGAAACCAAATACATAAAAAGATGGTCGGCTGACTCAGGAGATAGAGTAATGCCTATATGGGTGCCCATGGTGTAATGGTTATCGTTGTAGGAAATGGACACGGCAACACGAATTCAAATCCTGGATGAGGCTGATTGCATTTCACATAGCACTAATACCCTTGGGAAAGGTATGAATCCAAATATTCTCCCTCCAGCTATGGGTAAATAGTAGGACAGACTAGGTTCTTCATCCGTGGTGAGGCAACTAGTTTAGGGGAAGGAAAACTCTGAATTCAAACCTGTTAAAAATTGACCTTGTGTCATATCCCGCCCGAGCGGAGAGGTTGGGTAAATGTGGTAATGCCTATATGGATAGAACAGCTTTTCATCTTCACATTAGTATAAACTCGCTCTGACGTCTTTTTCTATCTCTCTTTCTCAACCTCTCTTAAGCTCTCTCTCTCTCTCTCTCTCTCTCTCTCTCTCTCTAGTCCAGTTGTCTAGGGCTGTAGAGTACACTGACTGCATCTCTTCGAAGTGGTAAGACCCCACCCACCCAACGAGTGTCCTTGATATGACGCCAAAAAATTTCATGAAGATCCAGTCTTGAAGATTTCAGGAATGTGAAGTACCCCTTCATTTGTTAAATAGCCACATAATACATCTACATGCAGAATCATAACGACGACACAATAAAGACGAGCGACAGAGTTCTTTAGAAAAATATACCTCTCACTTTATTTGAAAGGGTTCGAAAAGGTTACTCAGGGTTTTACTGTGAGAGGGAGTTGGAGACCGAACAGAACTGCAACATATTGACCCCCACTCTTCTGGCCATAATAGCGTTTCTTTCCTGAGAGCATCACAAATCGCACTCATTCAACCCGTCCACGGTCCAGGTTATGCTGCTCAACCGGGGGCCTGGGGGCCCAGCCTCTCTGGGTGCTGGTTTTCTCTACTGCATCTTATCTCCGACTGATCTGAACTCCAACTGCAACTGCTCAATCGGGGGACTGAGGGCCCACTCTGCAGGGTGTTAGCTTTCTCTACAGCATCTTGTCTACAACTGATTGAACTTCCTGTGCACCGAGTTATATAATAGTTCGACGCCCACTCTTCTTCCTGAGAGCGTCACAAATCGCACTCATTCAACCCGTCCACGGTCCAGGTTATACCCTGATATTCCTCTACCGGATGCACCTGTTATTTACACAGGTGCATTTACTATTTTGACAGCTTGGCCAGGGTCAATATGTTACACATTGACAATTCTTTCTGGTACACTCTGACCCGGAGTGGTAGCACTTGATCGGGGTCTTATCTATGGGTCAAATAGAACACAATGTGTGCAAACAAATGATAATATATTATATTGTGATTGTTATATAGCAATACTTGAAACCATTAAACTGTCTGTAAAAAAAGCTTGGCTCATTCAAGAAAGTTATCTACAAAATGTATTTACAAATATATATTTAATATAAATGGATAAAGACGATTTGGTATTAAATAACCTGAAATGGTTGATATCACATAAAACCCAACCAACCAACCAACCTCTCTCTCTATATATATATATATATATATATATATATATAATTACGTGATTGGCACTTGTATCGTAAATGTATCAGTGTAAGTAAAAAAGTAAAGTGGGTGACCGTAGTCGAGGGTGACTCAAAGACTCCCTTTTCGATAGCTACTACACCAAGGCATAGAGGAGGCGCTACTCCTTTTCTTAGATTGCTCCACTTTACCCTTGATCCCTTCCTTATAATGCTGAGTGTTAAGCAAGGTAGCATCAAGTACCATTTTTTGAATCTTTGTTATGACTCGTCCTGGGATTGAACCCAGGTCTCCTGGCTCATTGGCAAACACTCTAACCATTATGCCAATAGTGTGCAAATATGAAGTAAGAAGGTATTTAGAGGATGATTTTTATTGGTAGTTGAATTACTTGCCAAGGTTAAATGTTTCGTTTTATGTTTTATTTACGTACGTGATATTGTTTTGTAATGCTCACATATTCATAGAAAGAGAAAATAACTGACAGGCAAAAGCATTAATATATAACCTTTCCCACCAAAATTAATACATGAACAGAAAATAATACAATCGAAAGATTGTTACTCAATCCGTATCCCTACAGTCTTGCCTGAATAATAACAAACTTGCTTATACAAGGTAGACAGGCCAAGATATTACGTAAATCTTTCTCTCGCAGAAGTCCGTCTCCTAAAGAAGTCCTCTCGAACAACACGGTACCCCGATTTATACAATCCAGACGTTTGCTATTTTCGTTTTCTAACAATCAGTTTTCAAATACAACTGTCTCACTTTATTCATAAATGACATAAAGAATCTTCAGAATTATGTTTAATTTAGATTTTTTTAAAAATAAAATGAAAAAAGTTAGATGTTTTTATATTCTATTTTCCAATTTTTAATCGGAGCCTAATAGAGAATCTTTCCCCTTGCATTGTGCCATCATCATCATCATCATCATCATGTAGTGCCGCTAGCACGGATATCCCTGACCGTCTCTCGCCACTTCTACCAATCGTTCATCGCCTCTGGCAGGTCTTCAGGGCTACATTCTGTATCCTCACAGAGCTGCTGGATGTATGTTCGAGCTGGTCGTCCTGCTTTTGCTCGGCCATATGTGGGGGTCCATTGGAGTACATCACTTATGAGCTCGTTCCTGCTTCTCTAGCAGTGTCCTGCGTGTCTGGTTCGTCTAACTTTGATAGTTTTCGCGATGGGAGGTAGGTGGCCGTATAGTTGGTGTCTTGTGGGGTGTTGCCTCCAGGACTTGTTCATTACTGCTCTCAACATTCTTGTGTAATTGCCGTCTAGCTTTTTCTCCAGCCGTTTTGTCAGCGTTCAAGTAGTGCATCCATACAGCAGTATCGACACGACCGTTGCCTGAAAGAAACTGCATTTCATTTTATCGGTCAGGTCTGATTTCCATATGATCGATAGCTTATCGATAGCCGTCCCTGCCTTCGTTAGCCGCGTGTCGATGTCTTTTACGGTTGATGAGACACTGTTTCCTAGGTTGGTGAATTTATCTACCAGTTTCAGAGAGGTTCCATCTAGTGTGGAAATGTCGCCTGTTTGATTAAAGCCATAACATGTTTAAAAAGCCGAGTCTACTCTACTATTTATTCATAGCTTGAACGAGAATAGATGCATTCATACCTTTCTGAAGAGTATTAGCGGTGTATGAAGTACAAACTGTCTCGTCCAGGATTTAAATCAAGATCGTGTTGTCTATTTGCTTTGACGATTAACATTATACAACGAGAACCTCCACTACGTTAGGTTGCAGATGGTGAGCGGTATGTTATCGGTCTAACGTAAAGTTAAGCGGGTTTCGATCCCAGCTTGAAGCGGCCAACGTGTCTAGCCTCACTGAAGAGTTGTGATATCTCTGGATAAATATATGTATATATATATATATATATACGTATTTCATAAATTTGACGAAAACACTTCAATTCAGTGTTTCCATTATAAATTTATTTCAGGTTGTTATGTCATTCTTTAGATGGATTGGTTTGGTTTGGTTACTTTGTTTAATGGCTTATCAACCTTTGTAGGTTATTTAATGCCAAAGCCATTCTCATAGAAGTGGTACTATTTAACCTATAGCTGGGAGGATAAGGAGGTTCATACTTTTCCCAAGGGTATTTGCCCGAAAGTGAACGTAATAGCGCGACTGGAGTTCGAACTCGTTTACTACGATTCCACAGTCCATCGCTTTAACCATTAGACTACAGAGACACCCCCACCTTTCAGGTGGAGGTTAATACATAAGTGCTTATTAAAGTCCATATGAAGAAGGTTATAACGAAGTGAAATGAATTTATAATGGAACATTGAATTGAAGTTTTTTTGTCAAAATTATAAAAACATTTTTCGCTCTGCATGTGAGTTTTGATAAATTTTTAATCTGAAATTAATTATAAATCAGATAGCTATCGTTATCTGAGCACAAAACGTAAATTCCAATTCACGTAGGATTAGTTTGCTCGATATTTCTAACCGGAATTAATGTTTCTTTATTACAACCGTTGGAAGAAACATCAACACCTAGTATTACTATAAAAAAAGTCTAAACGCTAGACTTCATTCCTCGGATTATACACAATTATATATATAAATATATGGTGCGGCAGAAGTACCTCCTGCAATTTAAACTGTCACCTGTATGTTGCAAGAATAAACTTAGGCAAGTGGCAATGGTAGTTCTATTTTGGTAATATCTTATTATTTATTATATCTTTTTAGATACGATCATGTTTTTAAACTTGGTTTGCAGTTGGAACGTTTTAAAGGCTGGTGAACAAGAAATTGCAACAAAGAGTGCAGAGTGTGCTCATTTCATGAAGCATGTTCTTCTGATATAGAATTTCCAAACCGTAGCAATATCGATTTTCTATTCGGAACAGCATCATTCCAACTTAACATGGAATGAACACAAAAAAAAAAAAACACCACATGTTACAGCCTCGTCAACAGGTGCTGTAGAATACACTGACTGCTTCTCAGTCGAGGGGTAAGGCCGCTCCCTAATGAGTGTCCTGGGTATGACACTAGAGATCTCATAGTGTGGGAATGTTATAGACCCACATGCATATACATCTAGATATACACATACATATACATGCAGAAAGAATCACAAAGGACGAGCGAAGACTCCTTTAGAAAAATATGTACCTCTCACTTTATTGTAAGGGTTCGAAAAGGGTTACTTAGGGTTTTACTGTGAGAGGGAGTTGCAGACCGAACAAAGACTGCAATATATTGACCCCACTCTTATGGCCATCAGCGTTGTGTCTTTCTCGTTCTCCTGATGCTCAACCGGAGGCCCGGGGGCTCAGCTTTCTGCTGAGTGCTGGCTTTCTCGACCACACCTTGTCACCAACGAGTCTCCGAAACTAATGGGGGCCCCGAGGGCCCCTTCGACCGGGAGTGGCTTTCCCTACCACATCTTATCAGCAACTTCTCTGGTCCCCAACTCATCAGGAGCCCCAAGGGACCCCTCCGCCGGGCTTTCTCTACCACATCTTATCAGCAACTTCTCTGGACCCGAACTCTCTGACTTCCTGTCATCACAGAGTTATATAATAGTTCAACGCCCACTCAATCGCCCACTCAATCCTTGGAATGGCATGTTTGATCGTCATCAAGCGGGAAAAACTGTCATGCAGTTCACAGGTCACTCTCTTCCGGTGCATCACTCTGTAGCGGCAGAGTGGGACCTTCACCTTGTCCCATATTATTATTAAGCAAAGAGGTATCAAGTACCATTTTTAAAGTCTTTGGTTTGACTCGACCTGAGATTGAACCCTGGCCTCCCGGACCATTGGCGAACACTCTACCCACTAGGCCAATGAGCGGGTCACTAAATTGAATAGGTAGCAAGAGAACTGTTTGATCATTAAACTATGTGTATCTGCCAAATAAGTTTATAAATGAGGTATTTAATATATATCTAAAAACAGGATTTGGCATTAGATAACCCATAATGGTTGATATGCCATCATCATCATCGGATATCCCTGACCCTCTCTCGCCACTTTTCCCTATCGTTCATCGCCTCTGGCAGGTCTTCAGAGCTACATCCCGTATTCTCACCGAGCAGCTGGATGTATGTTCGAGCTGGTCGTCCTGCTTTTGCTCAGCCATATGTGGGGGTCCATAGGAGTACATCACTTATGAGCTCGTTCCTGCTTCTCCAGCAGTGTCTTGCGTGTCTGGTTCGTCTAAATTGGATAGTTTTTGTGATGGGAGGTAGGTGGCCGTATAGTTGGTGTTTGTGGCGTGTTGCCGCCAGGACTTGTTCAATATTGCTCGAAGCATTCTTGTGTAATTGCCGTCTAGCTTCTTCTCCAGCCGTTTTGTTAGCGTCAAAGTAGTGCATCCATACAGCAGTATCGACATGACCGCTACCTGGAAGAAACTGCGTTTTATTTTATCGGTCAGGCCTGATAGCCGTCCCTGCCTTCGTTAGCCGCGTGTCGATTTCTTTTTCGGTTGTTGAGCCACTGCTTCCTAGGTAGGTGAATTTGTCTACCAGGTTCCGTCTAGTGTGGAAATGTCGCCTGTTTGATTAAAGCACATATATTCCGTTTTGTGTGCATTGACATGGAGGCCAATGCCTGTGGCGGCTCAGTCCTAACTATGCAGTAGTGTTTTGGCTTGGTTGGGCGTGTTTGCCAGTATCGCAAAGTCATCGGCGTAGTCGGCGTCGGTAATTGTTTTTGCGGGTACCTTCTGATTCTTTTTTTTTTGTCAGCTCGAAGCCGTTTTCTCTGATTTTATCGATCGATGTTCTAAGCACGTAGTCTAGGCAGATGATAAAGAGGTATGGGGCTAGCGTGTCCCCTTGTAGTACTCCTGCTACAATGTCGAAGTATTCTGTTATATGCCATAAAACCGAACCAAAACAAACTGAACCAATTGTACCATCGTCAGATATGGATATGCGAAACGTAGATAGAATGTTCATAACATATATACATAGAACATAGAAATCACGAAACACGAAAAGCACTTACGACTTCTTAGCTCAGGTACAAAACTTTTTATTACCTTTGAGTTTAAAGGTTCTTCGACATAAGGAGAGGGATACACATTCATTCTATTTTAGATTTTCCATCTGCACCCCATCTCATGCGGCGCCCGTAGCGCACAAATTCGTCTGACCTCAGCGAGCCCCAAAAGTCGACTCATCTCGTTCGGTGTCTAGTTCTCAACTCAACTGACTTTTTCAAAATCCCCAAAATCCTCTCTGCGCATGACGTCATTCACATCCTCTGGTCCTGGGATTTTTATTTTGACATCTGTAAACGACACATCTTCCCCGCGCGCTCATGTTTGCACTTAACTAACCTATGTGCTGAGCCGAAAGGTTCTCAGCCTAACTAAACCGAAAGGCAAGATATATAAAACGAAATCCCTCGGCCATTATGTTACACAATCAGGTATCAATTCACTATTTTCTTAAATTCTTCAGCTGTAAATGTACGATATACACCGGTCTAAGCCATCATCATAACCGATTCTACCAAAAAGAAAAAATGGAAAGGGATTAGCTAGATGGAGCTACAATTGCAACTTGCCTGATTTTTCGTGCACTGCCAAGATGACAGTTTAAAATGTGGGAGTTATTACTGTCGCTCAATTTTTAAGCAAAAATAAAACACCAGTCAAGCTGTTACATTCCCTTCTGGGCCAAAATCTTTGGGAAAAGAACTACCTCCCCTATCCCCCAGATATGATTAAAATAGTACAAATATTGTTCTTCTTTAAGGATGTCTTCGACATGACGTAATCAACGAAGGTTTGGTTTCTTTGTTTAATGGCATATCAACTTATTTAATGTCAAAGCCATCCTTCGAGAAGAACAGTAGTGGTACAATCTGAGAATTAATCTTTTTTATTTATTGCGGACTTTTGGTCCTCATCTTGGTAGTTAGTTTGTCGTTTCTTTTCACTAAGTTTCGCCCAAATTTCACCTTCATCAG
>OY757939.1:18419975-18447475 GCA_963585895.1 Sepioteuthis lessoniana
TATGTAAGAGAGAGAGAGAGAGAGAGAGAGAGAAAGAGTGAGAGGGACAGAGACTGAGAGAAAAAACAGAGAGACAGAGGGAGTTTGTGAGCATGTGTATGTGTCTCTGTATGCATGTGTGTGTATGTGTGTGTGTGTATGTAAGAGAGAGAGAGAAAGAGTGAGAGGGACAGAGACTGAGAGAAAAAACAGAGAGACAGAGGGAGTTTGTGAGCATGTGTATGTGTCTCTGTATGCATGTGTGTGTATCTGTGTGTGTGTATCTAAGAGAGAGAGAGAGAGAGAGAGAAAGAGTGAGAGGGACAGAGACTGAGAGAAAAAACAGAGAGACAGAGGGAGTTTGTGAGCATGTGTATGTGTCTCTGTATGCATGTGTGTGTATCTGTGTGCGTGTGTATATAAGAGAGAGAGAGAGAAAGTGTGAGAGGGACAGAGACTGAGAGAAAAAACAGAGAGACAGAGGGAGTTTGTGAGCATGTGTATGTGTCTCTGTATGCATGTGTGTGTATGTGTGTGTGTGTGTGTGTATGTAAGAGAGAGAGAGAGAGAGAAAGAGTGAGAGGGGCAGAGACTGAGAGAAAAAACAGAGAGACAGAGGGAGTTTGTGAGCATGAGTATGTGTCTCTGTATGCATGTGTGTGTATGTGTGTGTGTGTGTGTATGTAAGAGAGAGAGAGAGAGAGAGAGAGAAAGAGTGAGAGGGACAGAGACTGAGAGAAAAAATAGAGAGACAGAGGGAGTTTGTGAGTATGTGTATGTGTCTCTGTATGCATGTGTGTGTGTGTGTGTGTGTATGTAAGAGAGAGAGAGAGAGAGAGAGAGAGAGAGATCTAAGTTAGAATAGCGTAGACATAGAGTCAGCTGCGTTTAAGTGTAACATAATTAGGGACCTCGGTTGATTATTTTAATAGGAAGTTGTTTCCTAGCTAGACTTAGAGATTCCCCAAGTTTACGTCTGGATAGCAGTAAACACCCAAGTTAGAAATAAAAATGTATTCGCAGCAAATTGGTAGCTGGCAGTAATTGGCCGAGAGAATCTCAAGCGGAAGAGCCGTGAGAGTGAACACGGGATAGAAAACAGGAAAAGGGAGGGTTGGGGACGAGACTCAACAAAGTGAAGGTTGCCTAAAATTACGGCACCGATTTTGAGTGAGTTACGCGAAGGAGTCCTGCACCCGCTGCAAAGCCGTGAAGATGGAACAAGCAAACAAGCACGTGCGATAACTACAACAGAAAACGAGATATATGATATAAGTTCGGTGTTTGCTTTCTGTCTTCTCAAAAGTTTTTATTCCTCTCTGTCTAGCTAAAGCGGTGGACTCATTTTACATAGTCTGTTTCTCTCTTCTCGACAACTACTAAGAGTAGTAGCGAATAAACTTTGTTTTAGCGAACCAAGACGATTTTTTGTGTGTTCGTCACTTTTTCCCACGGCGAGGTTACAACGGAGGTCTGGCTGACACTTAAGGCATAGTGCTATACTCATAGACTCATTAGAACCGTGGTGGTTTCAAACAGAGTGACGGAAAATCTGGAGATATGAGATACTACTGAGGTACACTGGGTTAGTGGTAATGATGCATCAACCCCAAAACCATGCCTAAACCCAGAGTTCTTATTTAAGAAATACATTGTCAGAAGCAGGACTGATATTTTCAGTCTTCAAGATATGAATTTATCATACACACACACGCACACAAACATATATATATATATATATATATATATATACAGGGTGGAACGATAAAATTGTCGCATTTGAAAAGACGACATGATTCCATTTCCGTTTAATGAAAACCGGTTTTCTTTTTTTGTTGCAGACCATCTTCTAGTTGGCCAGTTGTGTACAAATCCCAAGAGCGATAGGATCCATCTCTCATGTCTGAAAGTGACACAATGTTCAACGAGCGAGATCAGAGATGCGCCGCTGTACAACTCATGGTCTCTACCGATCCAAATTATGACAACACGACCATTGCCAGCACCCTCCCAATGCAAATCTGGATTGCCACAAATAACAAGGACGTCTCCAGGGTGATGAAAACAAAGTTTACAGTTACAGTTATGGTCTTTGGTGTGGTTTCAAGTGAGACTCACATAATGCCACCTCACATCTTCGAAGTCGGCTTGAAAGTCAACACTAAAGTGTACCTGGATGTGCTGAAGAGTGTGGTGATCCCCTGGTGCAATCAGGTGGCTAGTGGCAGACCCTGGGTGTGGCAGCCGGATTCGGTGCCGGCCCACAAGTCCAAGGAGACCCAGGCTTGGCTTCAGAAGGAGTGATACCACTTTGTATCCTTCTCTCACTAGCCCCCTCCTCTCCCGACCTGAACCCGCTGGACTACTTCGTTTGGTCATACGTCGAGAACATCAACATGACCTCCAACAACACCAAAGCCAGCCTGATCGCCGCTATCCGCCGAGTATTCGCCGAGCTCCCGCCGGCGCATGTGAAAAGGGCATGCTCCCAGTTCCGGATCCGTATCGAGGCTGTGATTGAGGCTGAAGGCGGCTACATTAAATAGATGTCAGCTCTACTACATAATCAAGATACCTGAACTGATTTTTTCAATAAAAGTTTTAAAATAGATCTGTAGTGTTGTTTTCTTTAGGACGATAATTTTATCGTTCCACCCTATATATATATATATATATATAATGAGAACCCTTTAGAATATATACACTTTAGTGTAGAGTCTATTGTTGAGCTGTACTCATTTGTGATTCAGGATATAAGTATGTAGTTCGGCTTCTCAGTTTTAGCGGGGTCGGTAGCCCAAGTGGCACATCCTGATAGCCATTAAAGGGTTAAGGTCATGCTTAATCATTGAATCTTGAGATGTATCACAAGAGAAATGCCTAAGGAGCCGAGCAATTTTTGTTTCCATCGTCATAGGAGCCTTGCATTAAAGTTGACCTCCGTGTCGCATCCTGCCCTCAAGCAGAAACAGTGAAACCTTTCAATGTCAGATTCAACAAGAACAATAGATGGTCATTAGACTAAAATTCGTTAATAGGAGTAAGGGGAAAGCATATTTAGTGCAAAAATTCACAGAGCCCTCTATTTCAAAACAATAATCAACTTTTTCACACATTATATATATATATGTATATATATATATATATATATATATACGAGGATCAATAAATATTGTCACTGACCCGATTTGAAGAGTGCTGACCTCTTCCGACGGAATCTCTTCCTGAACTCCCTTAAAACCTCAACATAGTAACCCTAACCCTAACCCTTTGGCCAATCAACTCTGGTCAATAGACTTCCTTACTCCTCCAACACCTCTCATCATCCCTCACAGACTCCCTGCCTTCCTTGAATCTGTTATGTCACTCAATTACTGATGCTAGATTCATGCAAGATGGTCCAAAACAGTCTGAAGCATTCCATACGTTTCTGTGGAATTTTTCCAAGTTTAAAACAGAATTTTATTGCATATCGTTTTTCAAAAGTGTTCTCACGTCCAGATTGCATTTTTGAAATTCACCAGCTGTGACAATCAGGTTTTAGTAGGATGTATTCCAATTCCTGCTGTAGCTGTTAATTTGAACCTGAAATCATAAAAATTGGTCAGTCATCTCATAACATGTATAGCAATAACATAGTGAATTTTCAAAAGTCTACGACACTTTTAAATGCCTATACGAAAAAAGCCTGGAAACTTATCGTATACACCTCGTATATATATCAAATATATATGATTTGTAAACAAATACTCTATATGCAACATTCTTAAACAAGTCAGACCTTATTTGCTTGCACTGAATTAGATGTTCTAATCATTGCTATTTAACACTGGTAATTCATTCAACATTATTGTTTGCACACAGTTAACTGTTTCCAAGTATTCCAATATATTACTAATGATTCAATACAACAGTCTTTTTTTGGATAGATTTAAAAGGTTTCAAAAATAGAAAATTATTAAATAGTTCTATTTGTTTCATAGACGGGACCCTTACAAGTACGACCACTCAGTGTAGAAGTGGTCCTGGGAGTAATGGCAATGAAGGGGTACTCCCCATTCTCCAAAGCTCAAGGACTGGTTCGTCACCATTCAATTGTTTTTGTCATATTTAGGACACTCATTGGCACGATCTTACTCCTCAGCAGCCGACTGGACTGAGATGAAATAGAATTCATATGTTTACACGCCAAATATTTGACAATAAGTGATATTACTTATCTAATAGTTTGTATTAACAGAACCATGCATATCAGCAATTTGGTTTGGTTTGTTTTTATGGCATATGAAACTGTGCAGGCTATTTAATGCCACATCTGGTTTATTCATATATATTAGATATATATGATTTTGAAACAATGGTTGACAAAGATGAATGGTTTCAATTACTGCTGTTTATCACAAGAATTTCAGTTAAGCAGTCATTTGTTTACACACAAATGATCCATATGTCATTTGTTTCCTTTCCGTTTAAATGTCAAACAGTTTTATTTGATTCCTAGCTAGGACCCTATCAGATGCTACCACTCCGAGGCTGAGTGAACCATGGAGTACTCTACATTCCCCGAAGCTCCAGCATTACTGGAGGTTCATCATCAGATTAATTAGTGCCATATCAAGACACTCATTAGAGGAAATTCTTACACTTTTGCAGAGATGCAGTCAGTATATTTGACAGCCCCAGCCGACTGGGCCACAGGACACTCGTTCGGGAAGTCTTACCCTTCTACAGAGATGCAGTTAGTGTATTCTACAGCCCGAACCGACTGGGCTAGGCTATTTAAGGTTAGTAACAGATACATAATCGATGCAGTATAGTATTAATATCACGTGCGTGATATTTGAAGGGTTGGTTGGGTTTTATGGCATATCAACTTTTGTAGGTTATTTAACGCCAAATCCATTTTCATATAAATAATCGGTTCTATTTTAAACAATTCAGTTTAGCATGAGTACAGGGTGGAAAGATAAAATTGTCGCACTAGAAAAGATGACATGATTCCATTTCCGTTAAATGAAAACCGGTTTTCTTTTTTTATTGCAGATCATCTACTAGTTGGCCAGTTGTGTACAAATCCCAAGAGCGATAGGAGCCTTCTATCATGTCTAAAAGTGACACAATGTTCAACGAACGAAATCGGAGATGCTCCGCTGTACAACTCTTGCCATCTACCGATGAAAATTATGACAACAGTACCATTTCCAGCACCCTCAAAAAGCAAATCTAGATCGCCACGAATAACAGGGACGCGCCCAGGGTGATGAAAACAAAGTTTCCAGCTACGGTTATGGTCTTTGGGGTGGTTTCAAGTGAGAGCCTCATAATGCCACCTCACATCTTCGAGGGTGGCTTGAAAGTCAACACCAAAGTGTACCTGGATGTGCTGAAGAGTGTGGTGATCCTCTGGTGCCATCAGGTGGCAAGTGGCAGACCCTGGATGTAGCAGCCGGACTCGGCGCCGACGCACAAGTCCAAAGAGACCCAGGCTTGGCTTCAGAAGGAGTGCTACCATTTTTTACCCTTCACTCTCGAGAACATCACCAACATGACCTCCCACAACACCAAAGCCAGCCTGATCGCCGCCACCCGCCGAGTATTCGCTGAGCTCCCGCCAGCGCTTGTGGAAAAGGCAGGTTCCCAGGTCCAGATCCGTATCGAGGCGGTGATTGAGGCTGAAGGCGGCTACATTGAATAGATGTCAGCTCTACTACATAATCAAGTTACTTGAATTGATTTTTTCAATAAAAACTTTAAAATAAAGCGGTAGTATTGTTTTCTTTAGGACGACAATTTTATCGTTCCACCCTGTACACCCTGTTTAATTGTAAAAAGCATTTCCATTTCAAATTATTCAAGCAGTTATATATAGCAATTCAGTTTTGTGTAAGTACAGTTTCAATGTCAAAAACAGTTCTATTTCAAACCCTTCAGTTTGGCATAAGTCAACTGTTTAAATGTAAGTACAGTTTAATTGTGAAAAACATTTCTAGCTATTCGGTTTTGTCAAGCATTTCTGATTCATCTAATTCAGTTTAGTATAGGTACAGATTTTGTTTACACACGGTTAATACTCAAAACAGTTCTATGTTAATCAATTCAGTTTTGTGTAAATACAGTTTCAATGTCAAAAAACAGTTCTATTTGAGATAATTCCGTTTAGCATGAGCACGCAGTTTAAATGTAAGTACGGTTCAATTGTCAAAAACATTTCTATTTCAAGCTATTCAGTTAATACAATCAATTCAGTTTAGCATAAGTATGCAGTTAGTTCTATTTAACCCATAGATAGGGCCCTATCAGGTGCAACCACGCTGGGCCAGAGTGGACCTGGGAGCAATGGCAAGAAGTGGTGCTCCATATTCCCCAAGGCTCCAGTATTACTGGGATCTCACCATCAGACTGTTTAGTGTCATATCCAGGACACTTATGGGGGGATATTACCCCTCTGTAGAGGTGCAGTCAGTATATTCTACAGCCCCAGCCGACTGGGCAACCTGATATTTGAGACTAATCAGATCTCAATACTTGATATATGAAAGTAATGAACGATATATACCTGATATTCGAAAAAAAGGGATCTTATAAATCCTATATTCTAGTTTGTTACATACCCGATGTTTGTAGGAGTCCGGGTGGCGGGGGTGTCCTCATGGTGTAATGGTTAAAGCGATGGACTGCAGAATCGTAGTACGCGAGTTCGTACTCCAGTCACGCTATTACGTTCACTTTCGGGCAAATACTCTTGGGAAAGGTATGAACCCCCTTATCCTCCCAGCTATGGGTTAAATAGTACCACAACTGTTCTTCTAGGAGAATGGTTTTGGCATTAAATAACCTAAAAAGAGTTGATATGCCATTAAACAAAGAAACCAAATTAAACCAGTCTGGGTGGCGTAGTGGTTAAGTCGCTGGCTGTGATATCATATTAAGTGACTTCGAATTCTTATCACATTATAACGTTCACGTTAGGACTAATGCCCTCGGGAAAGTTATGAGACCTCTAATAGCCCCACCTATGAGTCATATAGTAACACTAATGCTCTTCTACAAGGATTGTTTTGGCATTAAATAACCCATGGAGGTTTTTATGCCATTAACTTAAGAAACCTAGCCGATATTTGAGAATATTGATTTGTATATCCACTATTTTCGAATATTGAATCTTATATACCTTTTATCTCAGGGTAATGACGTTTACATACCAGTTATTAGAGAAAACTGACTCACGCATGCCCAATATTTGAGGGTTCTGAATCTTGTCGATCCGATATTTGAGAGTAATGATTTACTTACTCAATATTTGAGATTACTGAATATTTCATACCCGATATTTGAAAGTACCGACTCATGCATGACTGATATTTGAGAGTACTGATTATTGTATTACTCCTATTCAAGGGTAATGAATTTTACATACCCTATAGTTGAGAGTACTGAATCTTGTATACCTGATATTTGAGAGTAACTGACTTTACATAACTGATAATTAATATCAATTAAAATATGTGCGCTTGATCCTTCGTATTTTTCTGCATTTCCGAAATATCATGTCATCGAAATATTTCATGAGTGTTTTCGAGGCGGGTGGCAGGCAAGGTTAAATGTGATCGAAAGAGTCAGAAAAAAGTTGAAAGAAAGAAAGAAAGAGAAGGGGACAATTGAATGCTAATTACGGTTAAGGGAATAGAATGACCGCCCTCTGCAAGAACTGGTCGTTGAATTCGCTTCCTATTAGACAATGGCACGCCGTTTTCCTTGCGCACATCCCGCGGTTAAAAATCGCTTTAGTCAAGACTATAATTTGGAAATTGATTAAAGTAATGACATCAGAGACACGGGATGTAGTTGACTTTATTTAAATTACTAACCCCTCCACTACGCTACGACTCCACCTCTACCACAGGTTAATGGAGGCGATTTCGCCATATGGTCGATATCAAACCGATATTTCCTGCTTTTGTCCTTTCTAGGGGATCTGTTCTTTGTCTAACTTAGGCCGGATTTAATATATCATTATAAACAAAGTCGAAATGGTTTTCATTATCAAAATAATGGTGAAAATTACCCTATATTTCTAAAGATAGTGACTACTGTGGATGTTTCGGTTGGATTAGCATCATTGCGACCTTGACAATGAAGAAGAAAAAATCATAATGAAAATTTTAGTCAATTCATCATGTCGTGCCGCCAGCACGGATATCCCTGACCCTCTCTCGTCACTCTTCCCTATCGTTCATCGCTTCTGGCAGGTCCTCAGGGCTACATCCCGTATCCTCAAAGAGCTGTTGTATGTAGGTTCGAGCTGGTTTCCGGCTTTTGCTCGGTCATATGAGGGGGTCCATAGGAGTACATCACTTATGAGCTCGTCTCTGCTTCTCCAGCAGTCTCCTGCATGTCTGGTTCGTCTAACTTTGATAGTTTTCTTGATGAGAGGTAGGTGGCCGTACAGTTGGTGCTTTGTTGGGTGTTGCCTCAATTAATTAACCCATAAGCCTTATATTTAAGGAAAGAGTGTCAGTTGCGTAGTGGCTAATGTGTTGGACTGAGACATCTTCGAACTCTAATTACTTTCGGACTGATACACTTGAGAGAGGCATGAACCTCCTTATTCCGACAGCTATAAGTCTAATAGTCCCACTGCTATACTTTTCCATTCGAACATTCAAGACTGAAAGACGTTTTATCACACAATGTCTCTGACCCTGTCCTATTTTAATATATATCATAAGCCAAATATTTTGGACAAAATACTGTTTTAATGTACACATTAACATCAATATTTCAAACCAAATAGTTTTTAATTATTCTTAACAAGCATAATATTTCAGTCTGAGATCCTATTTACTACGCACAGTCATCATCAACATCATCATTATGTCATGCCGCCCGCACGGATATCCTTGACCCTCTCTCGCCACTTTTCCCTATCGTTCATCGCCTCCGGCAGGTCTTCTGGACTACATCCCGTATCTTCACATAGCTGCTGTATGTATGTTCAAGATGGTCGTCCTGCTTTTGCTCGGCCATAAGTGGGGGTCCATAGGAGTACATCACTTATGAGCACGTCCCTGCTCCTCCAGCAGTGTCCTGCGTGCCTGGTTCGTCTAGCTTGGATAGTTTTCGTGATGGGAGGTAGGTGGCCGTATAGTTGGTGTTTTGTGGGGTGTTGCCTCCAGGACTTGTTTAATATTGCTCGCAACATCCTTGTGTAGTTGCCGTCTAGCTTATTTTCGAGCCGTTTTGTTAGCGTCTAAGTAGTGCATCCATACAGCAGTATCGATGCGACCGCTGCTTGGAAGAAACTGCGTTTCATTTTATCGGTCAGGCCTGATTTCCATATGACCGATAGCTTATCGATAGCTGTCTATGCCTTCGTTAGCCGTGTGTCGATGTCTTTTTCAGTTGATGAGACACTGCTTCCTAGGTAGGTGAATTTCTCTACCAGTTTCAGAGAGGTTCCCTCTTGTGTGGAAATGTCGCCTGCTTGATTAAAGCGCATATATTCAGTTTTGTGTGCATTAACATGGAGGCCAATGCCAGCTGCGACTCGTTCCAAACTATGTAGTAGTGTTTCGGCTTGGTTGGATGTATTTGCTTGTAAAGCTATGTCATCGGCGTAGTCGGCGTTGGTAATTGTTTTTGCGGGGGACCTTCTGCTTCTTTTCTTTGTCAGCTCTTAACCGTTCTCTCTGATTTTATCGATCGACGTTCTAAGACATATGATAAAGAGGTATGGGGCTAGTGTGTCCTCTTATAGTACTCCTGCTACTACACACAGTAAGCCCGGTATTTAGGAGTCAAAGTGATTTTTCTATACCCCATAAATCCAATATTTCAGAAGAGATTTTTTTGCTGTTGCCTGTAAGCTCAATATTTCAGAATAAAAGTTTATTTAGCTATATACCATAAGCCTTATATTGCAGGCGGAGCAATATTTTTCTACATACCATACGGATGGATACACATAAAGCCAAAGAGAGCTGCAATCCATTTTTCAAAAATATTTTAGAAAGAGCCACTCGTACATACACAAATTCAAATTTTTTTATTAAGTCTAACTTTAAATTTAAGAATCTAATCATGAAAAAGTGAATATTCATTTCAAAATTTTAATAATAAAATTCAAATATAATAAAAAATCAAATATAACAAAAATATATTTAACAATAAAAAAAAAGATAACATCTAACGAGAATGTTTCGTCAAAATTTCAAAATTTGGCGTAAAATTAAAGTTGTCCGCAGAAATTCTTGAATTCAGTCAACTGTGAACGATGTTTTGACTTTATGAGCTTCGTTGTGAAGAACAAAGGTTCACAGGAATATGTTGTACCAAAAGTCGAAAATAGACAACAAGCAACTTTCTTTAAGTTTGGTTATTTTGATCCTGGCACAATTTTCCTAAATTCATTCATACAAGAAGCCTTGTACAACATCTTTTGTATACTCATATGCAGATTCATGCAGAACACAACGACACAATGAAGACGACGACCCAGTCTTTTAGAAAAATATGTACCTCTCAGTTTATTTGCAAAGGTTTGTGTGTGAGAGGGAGTTGGAGACCGAACGGAACTGCAATATATTGACCCCCATTCTTATGGCCATCAGCGTTGTGTCTTTCTCGTTCTCCAGGCTTCCTCTACCGCATCTTGTCACCAACGTGTCTCCAAACTCAATCGGGGGTCCCAAAGGCCCCTTCTGCCGGGTGATGCCTTCTCTACCACATCTTGTCTCTAACTCATCTGATCTCCAACTAACTGACTTCCTGTCTCCACCGAGTTATATAATAGTTCAATCGCCCACTCAATCTTTGGAATGGCATGTTTGATCGTCATCAAGCGGAAATAACTCTCAAGCAGTTCACATGTCACTCTCTTCCGGTGCATCAGTCTATGACTGTACCATGGGATTTTACCTTGTCCAATATTGTCAGCCAAGTCCAACTACACGATTTCTTCTCATAACTGCCATCGGAATGGGTCATTTCCTTCCGGTGCATCACTTTGGAATGTCATGTTTGGCCGGGTCGAAGGTCAATATACAATACATTTGCAATGTCTGATCCTCTTTCATCTCAAATGTCTCCAATTCTCCCGACGCTTTTTCAATAGGTATTATTTCAGAAATTGGAAATCCATCTTCAATAATGTCATAAATCAATGGGTTCACAAAATATGCAACTGTAGATTTAAAACTTTTCAAATCTTCAAATTTATCATATTTATCATATATTCCCAACCCCTCCGCTCGGGCTGGATATGACACAAGGTCAATTTTTTAAGCGGAGTTTAACAGGTTTGAATTCAGAGTTTTCCTTCTCCTAGACTAGTTGCCTCACCAAGGCTGAAGAACCTAGTCTGTCCCACTATTTTACCCATAGCTGGAGGGAGAATAATTGGATTCATACCTTTCCCAAGGGTATTAGTGCTATGTGAAATGCAATCAGTCTCGTCGAGGATTTGAACTCGTGTAACCGTGTTCATTTCCTACGACGATAAACATTACACAACGAGCACCTCCTCAAATTCATGTCTGAAATTTGCTTGTAAGTCTTTCAGTTTTTCGTTACATTCATCTAACTTTTCTTTTTTGATAGTAATTACGTTTGATTTTACTCGTGGAAAAGGATTAGATATTTTGTTCTCAAGATCGTAAAAAAACCGTTGAAGTTTAGCTTCAAAACTGAAAATAGTTTATGACAAATCAGTAATATTTTTTTCTTTTCCTTGTAAAGCCAAATTAAGTATTTACAAATGTTCTCGCACATCTTTAGGAACATTAAGTCAGAAAGACAAGTTTCATTTTTTTTAATTCTGGGTATTTTTTTGCCTTTTTCTTTTGTAAATGCTATTATAGGATTTGAATCCTATAATAGCATTTACAAAAGAATGTCTCAAAATTGGACAACCATCTTACAATTAAGTATAAGGATAAATCACTGGACAATTTATCAATTTCGTCATTCTGTGATAACATCCCTGTGTTGTTTATTGACCTTCGGACCGGCCAAACATGCCATTCCAAAGACGGCAGAAGTGCATATTCCATTGGCGTGGGCGAGCTTGGCTGACAATATGGGACAGGGTTAAAATCCCACGGTACACTCACAGACTGATGCACCGGAAGAGAGTGACCTGTGAACTGCATGACAGTTATTTCCGCTCAATAACGATCAAACATGCCATTCCAAAGACGGCGGAAGGGACACATTCCGATGGCCAGTTATGGGGAGATATTGAGTGAGCGATTGAACTATTATATAACTCGGTGAAGATAGGATGTAAGTTAGTTTAGAGATCAGTGAGTTGGAGACAAGATGTGGTAGAGAAAGCTAGCACCAGGCAGAAGGGGCCCTCGGGCCTCCGGTTGAGCAACCATGGAGAACGAGAAAGACACAACGCTGATGGCCATAAGAGTGGGGGTCAATATGTTGCAGTTCTGTTCGGTCTTCAACTCCGTCTCACACACAACCTTTCAAATAAAGGGAGAGGTATATTTTTCTAAAAGACTGTGTCGTCGTCTTTATTGTGTGTCGTTATGATTTTGCATGTATATGCATATGAGTATACAACACCTGGCCGGCCGACTCCAGCTATGTTATGACATCTTCTCGCGTTAATTAACCCGGCCTCTGTGGGTCAACTGGTCTTAGCAGTCACCTTTCTGACATCTATTGACTCTCTTCTCTGACATACCTCCATCTTCTCACTGTCTCCTTCTGCTGACTGTGTCATTCTCTGGAAAGTTATCTCAAGCCGACTGGTCTCTTCTGCCTTCCTTCGTCAACTGCTCTCTCTGTCTTCTCTCGGACCTTCTTTCCCTCCTCCACTTCCGGTCTCGCGGGAGATCTCGTTCTCAGGCCCTTTTTGTGGGTTTCTCGCCAAAACAGACAAAGAGATCGTCTGAGTGGCGCCAACTAAAACAGAAACGAATTGCTACGCATCGTGTCACAATTCATACGCAACTCATCTGAAATGTTTTTTAATTGATGGTGTATGTTGGCTTTTGTCTTAATTAAATTTGAAATCGGCAAAACAATCATCCACACATTTTCGTATTTGATGCTCACGTTGACTTATGCAATTGTTGTATTGCCATAAGGATATCAATCACAACAGTAATACAAATACATATACAAATACAGGCGGACACTTTCGTTTCAGATACGAACGGCTTTATTTCAGGCTTCGGTCCATGGTGACACGAGGAGAGAGACACAATTCTTAAAAGCCTATGCTAACCATACTATGCTGACCCCACCCCAACGCGCGGCGCATCTTGTGATGTTTAAGATCTCAATTCATCTCTGCCGATCGAGATCCGAAAAACTCAACCGCATGTCTCAACGGTTGAAAACTCAACTGCACCTTCAACGGTCGAATACTCAACTACTGTCTTTTCAAAATCCTTTAATTCTCAGGACCATCTCCTTTGGGTATGACGTCATCCACACCCCAACCCCATTTCTTGTCTGGGATTTATTATGACATGATGATTGTCATATCATTTCCGCACGGGCGTAAGACAGCACCATCTGACTATGCACCTGGACTAAAAAACCCGAGTCGTTCAAAGCCTTACCGAACTAAATAATAAAATATAATTAACGAAAAAAGATTAACATAAAAAATCATTACCTTAATTATATAACACAATGAAGTGGTAAAATACGAGGAATTTTAGGATCATTGTTTAAAAGACCAATGACTCTTAGGTTTTTCCTACATCATTGCAGGTGCTCCGTCAGTCGCAACACAAGTTTATTACGAGGCAATTCAAACTTGTTCATTACTTCATCAGCACATTTCTAACATCGATACCACGAGTTGTTTCACATTTATGTCTGGATGTCCGTAGTGGATAAAAATGTCTTACTAGGAACCAATATTTTTACAAATAGCATCAATACGATGTTCAGTTGTCCAGCTAAACATGGGAACCTGTGCGATCAATTTATGCAATTTTGTATTACTTTGATCTAAGATTTTAACCACTTCTTCCAATTTTTTTTTTATGAATTCTCCTTCTCCGAGCAATATTCCAAGTTAACAAAAAACTAACTTCGTTTATTAAATGATTCCCTGAAGAATAAAAGTCTTTGTTTAAAAAGACCAGATTGGAGGGATTTAAGTTTTTCGGTTTGTAATTTTGACTTGAGAGAAAAAGTGGATTTATTTTGCACTGTCCCCGTAAATTGCTTACTATGTAGTTTTTATTTGTAATATTACAAATCAGACACAACGACTTTTCATTATTATCAATAAAACAATAATTTTCAACCCATTCTTCTTAAAAATTTCCATTTTCGTCTTCGTATATTTGTTTTTCTGATATTTTCCAAAGCTATATCATTAAAAAATTTAGATAAGTTCAATTCCAAAATCTGAAATTGAAAAAAAGAATTAATTTACGGCTCGGAAAAATTATACACGTAAATAATTTTAAAAGCATGACAAAAAACTATCTACTATATTTAAAGAGGAAAACGGTCATACACGACTACACACCAAGTAAAAATTCTGCGGAAGTCGGTGTTGCCCAAATCGGTCGAAATACAAAGTAGTTCCTCTCTTTGTTAAGGGAGGCAGGTTTGTACCTAAAAATATAATACATCTCTATAATCCGAAATATTCAATGGATCAACTTACCAATCAACCAAATAAGAAAAAAAAGTTTTGTCAAATAACCCTACGCAAAACCATAAATCTCAACAATTACAACTTGTAGTGGGTCCATTCTGACCCGGAGTGATGGTACCTGTTGGGGTCCTCCTTGTGGGTCGAATGGATCAAAATATGAATTTAAAAGAAAAGTGAAGAAAAAGTGAGTTCATATAAAAAATGGTTACAAATCATATATAATTCATATATGTAAACCAGATTTGGCATTGAATAACCCATAGTGGTTGATGTGCCGTGAAACTAAACCGTCCAAACCAAACAACAAAGAAGCAAGAGCAGTGAATATGTGTTTAGTACATTTGTGTTCTATATGCAAGATCGCTGAATACTTACTACCGCTACTAACCCCTTTAACATGCAGACTGGCTAATACGGTTTTCGCACATGCGCACTATAAACAGTCCAGAAACTAAAATTCTAATGACTTGACTCAAGGAAGAGGCGCATGCGGCTCTCTGAGTCGCATTTGCCCATCGTGTCGATATACCGTATGGTCTATAGTTGGGACTGAGCGGTACTTTGCTATATATCGTAGGGTCGATATTTCAAGTTAAACGCTATTTTGATATATACCGTAGGGTGAATATTTTGGGTTGAGCGCTACTTTGCTATATATCGTACGGTCGATATTTCAAGTAAAGCACTATTTTGATATATACCGTCGGGTGTATATTTTGGGCTGAGCGCTTCTTTGCTATATATCGTAGGGTCGATATTTCAAGTTAAACGCTATTTTGATATATACCGTAGTGTCTATATTTTGGGCTGGGCGCTTCTTTGCTATATATCGTACGGTCGATATTTCAAGTTAAACGCTGTTTTGATGTATACCGTAGGTTTTATTTGGGACTGAGCGCTACTTTGCTATATATCGTAGGGGCGATATTTCAAGTTAAGTGCTATTTTGATATATAACGTATGGTCAATATTTTAGGCTGAGGGGTATTTAGCTATATATCGTAGGGTCAATATATCTAGTTGAGCGCTATTTTGATATATAACGTATGGTCAATATTTTGGGCTGAGGGGTGTTTAGCTCTATACCGTTTGGCCAATATTTCGGACTGAACTCTCTTTTTCTATATACCGTATGGTCAATATTTGGGGCTGAGCGCTATTCTGCTATATACGGTAGGGTCAATATTTTAGGCTGAGCACTCTTTTGCTATATTTTCAAGTCCAATATTTTAAATTGCTATTTTATGATACACAGTAAACCCAATATCCTGTGCTGATAGCTATTTTGCCATATAACTCTGAGTAAATTAGTTTTATTACTAATTGTCATTTGAACCTCTAATTGTGAGAGCAAGTCACCTCAAGACTCCAGGACTCTTCTCAGTATTCTGGCCGATTTTAATAATGCTCTAATCGGCATAATCTCCACTTGTCCTCTTATTTACAAGTTTTTTTAGTCTTATAGGACTCATGTAGGGATCATACCTATATTTACCCAACCCCTCCGTTCGGGCAGGATATGACACAAGGTCAATTTTTTGAAGCAGAGTTCAACAGGTTTGAATTCATAGTTTTCCTTCTCCTAGACTAGTTGCCTCTCCAAAGCAGAAGAACCTTGTCTGCCCTACTATTTACCCATAGCTGGAGGGAGATTAAATTTGATTCATACCTTTCCAAATGGTATTAGTGCTATGTGGAATGCAATCAGTCTCGTCGAGGATTTGAACTCGTGCCGCCGTGTTCATTTCCTACAACGATAACCATTACACCAAGTGCACCAACTACAACTGGTATCACCGTCACCCTCATGTTCTATAATTTTTTTTAGTTGTCAAGTAAGGTCTAGATATTTATCCATCTTTTCACTTTCTTTTATTTTCCCTTTGTGGTCCGCCGGTACGGCAAAGTTCACTATTCGGCGGTTTTTCTTTTTTTCGTTTTTCTTTTTTCTTTTGGCTATCAATACGTCTGGTCATTTGGACGAGATTCGGTGATCTGTTTGTATCTCAGAATCCATAAAAACGTAATGCGTTTCATTCTCCTGGTGGTGGTGGGGATTCTGGGTCGCGCATATACTACTTGTTCGTGTGGCCAAATTTCAATTTCTTGCACAATTCCCAATGGTCACTTTTTGCGCTAATTTGGCACATTCGTTGATGTGATTAATTGTTTGTCTTTATCAACACATAACCAACTCATTCTATTTTGTTGTATCGAATCTATTCTTACTTTTACATAATCCCAATGGCGTTCCGAAGTGCATACGATAGGTTTCCAGACATTTTTCGTATGGGTATTTAAAATTGTCGCGGACGCTTGAAAATTCATTATGTTATTGCGATATATCTTATAAGATGACTGACCAATTTCTATGATTCCACGTTCAAATGAACAGCTACAGCAGCAATTAGAATACACACTACTAAAGCCTGATTGTCATTGCTGGTGAATTTCAAAAATGTAATCTGACACTTTAGAAGAACGATATGGAATAAAATTCTGTTTTAAACTTGGAATAAAAGCCACAGAAACGTATGGAATTCTTCAGACTGCTTTTCGACCATCTTGCATTAATCGAGCATGAGTTTTTGAGTGGCCTAAGAGATTCAAGGAAGGCAGGGAGTCTGTGAGGGATGATGAGAGGTGTGGGTGGAGTAAGGAAGTCAATACCCCAGAGTTGATTGGCCAAAGGGTTAGGGTTAGGGTTACTATGTTGAGGTTTTAAGGGAGTTCAGGAAGAGATTCCTTCGGAAGAGGTCAGCACTCTTCAAATCGGGTCAGTGGCATTTCCACCAGGACAATGCACCAGTCCACAACTCCATCCTAGTCACAGACTATTTGACCAAGATGGGCATCAACACAGTTCCTCACCCTCCCTATGACTCCCTGTGAGTTTTGGTTATTCCCTAAGCTCACAGGCTGTCGTTATGAGACAACTGAGTAGATGAAAGAGGCTGTGACGAAGGTTATTGACACGCTCACACAAGAGGACTTACATGGGGCTTTCCAGAAGCTGTTGGAATGGTACAACAAGTGCATTGCAGCCGGAGGATATTACTTCGAAAGGGACTAGAGTTTCATGCGTATACTATCAATAAAAGTGCCCATACGCAAAAAATCTGGAAACTTATCGTATGCACCTCGAAGAGATTCAGTTTCACTTAACACATCCCTTTTTTAACCATGCCCAAATCTTCTCGCGTCAGATTTCGATTGCTTGAAATATCTATTCACTTGTTTTTCTTCACATCTTGTTGTCTAGTTCATGTCGTCATTAATATTATTGCTATTTCTTTTCGAGTTTTTCACACCAGCCTTAGTCGATGATTTCACACTGGAGTTTGAGTGACAGCAAGTTTCCTCAAGTTTCCAGGACTTTTCTCAGTATTCTGGCCGATCTTGATAATATTGTAGTTTTGATGCCCCCCACCGTCATCTTATTTCCACGTCCTCCAGTCCCAGTACAAGTCCTTTAGGGATTGTACCAAGAGCACCAATCACAACTGGTGTAATTGTCACTTTTTCGATTCCCGAGCTATATCCAGGTATTTATCCTTCTATTTGCTTACTTTCAATTTTCTCTGTAGTCAGCTAGGACAGCAAAGTGCACAATTCGATAAATTCTCTTCTTTTTTTATTATCACAAGGTCTGGTCGTCTGGCCGAAATTAGGGGATCCGTTTGTATCTCAAAATTCCAGATGAGTTTGTGAGTCTCATTCTCAAGGACAGATTCTGCTTTGTGTATATACCACTTGTTCGTATGGTCACACTTAAATTTCTTGCACAATTCCCAGGGGTTCAGTTTGCCCACCCAGTCGTGTCTTCTTATTATTATTATTAGTTGTAATTGTAGTATTGTATTGCTGTATCATTCACAAACGTTATATATATACAAAAACACAGGCGGACTCAAATACACAAGCGACTCCTTTGTTCACGTACGAACGTTTATTAACTTCTTGACTTCTGAGTTCGGTTCTTCGACACGAGGAGAGAGAGACACAATTCTCAAAAGTCTTTCGTAATCATTCTATACTAACAAAACTACCAAATGCCTGTTCGGACCACACAAACGCGCTGCGCATCCCGTAGTGTTTAAGATCTCTGTCGGTAGAGATCTGCAGAACTCCATGGTCAGATTTCAACTTGTCAACACCATAGTCTTTACTAAATTTCAACTCTCGACATAGCCAGCTCGACCGGTCCCCATTCGACAACCAACTGGGCCGGTCCACAGTAAACTACCAACTCGACTGGTCCACAGCTGAGACTCAACTGACGTCTTTTTCAAAAATACCCAAATTCTCAGTCCATCGCTCCCGGGTATGACGTCATTAACACTCTAATCTCATATCCTATCTGGGATTTATTATGACAATTGTTATTGTCATTTCCTCTGCGCGCGAGCGTAGACTGTACCCAATGTCTGTGCACCTGAACTAAGAGCCGAATAGTTCAAAGCCCAACCAAACTGAATGATAAAATATAATTAACGAAAAATGATTTATATAAAAAAAAATCATTCCGTAATTATATAACAGTAGTAGTAGTAGTAGTAGTAATATTTACTTCCATATAACTGTGCAAATGAAAAATTATTATAAAATAATCTCGAAGGCTGATATATCATAAAAGAATAATAAAGTAATTACCTGGAATGATATCTCACAACCACAAAAGTTTTATATCTCACTCTTTGCACACATAACAATACTCAGCATGGCGAAATTCTAATCAATTATTATTATTTACTCTTTTAGAGTTTTTCACATCAGTATTAGCTGATGGTTTTTCACAGGAGTTTGAGTAACAGCAAGTCTCTTTAAGTCTCCAGGACTCTTCTCAGTATTCTGGTCGTATTCAGCAATGCTGTCATTTGGATAGTCTCTACCTGACAGCCAACTTCCAAGTCTTCCAGGCCTTTTAATAATCATTTTGTTATTGTGCCAAAAGCACCAATCACAATTGGTACAATCGTCACTTTCATATTTATGGCAGCAATTTTTCCATGAGTCAAAACACTGACGAAACTCCTTTTTTTTTATATGGTGTCACTGTTTAATCTTTAAGTTGACACATAAGAGAATTTCCTTCTTCTTAACAAGTTTGTAGATCAACATTTTTACTTAGTTAACATTTCTAAATGAACATGCAAACTCAAAGAAAAAAAAAACATAATTTCTCTTGTCAAATGTATGGATCGGCATTTTCACACTGTTTCGATAAAAGAAACATATGGTAATGTACCAGGAGAGAAACCAATTTCTTGTCGAGTGTGTGAATCAGTATTTTCATGGAGTTCTCTTTCAATTCTCTTGCAAGGTCGAGGTATTATCATTATTATAATTATTTTGAAAGTGTATTTGATTGGAAAACCTGATATTATATATAACTATGCAAAAATAATTAGATAAAAAAAGTTCAATTTTAAAAATTCAAAGGATAGTCATGATAACAATCAAATATTTATAAATGGATCAAATTTCAGCTTTAAATTACCCATAAGGAGTTGATCTGCTGTTAAAAAATTAAAGTAAATGTATTGGATCGCAAGTGAGTTTTTTAAAAAAGTATTTTCTACTTACACAATTCTCAAGCTGAAATGCTTGAATCATGCGTTATCCTCAATCGAGCATCAGTTCCTTTGTGCTGTGTCAGTAAGTTTATTTTGGGATTTATTTGTGATGTAGTTAAAATAAATCTACTTTATAATGATTTTCTCAAAAAAATTAACAAGAATCAGAAAACTTTAAACATTTTACAATTACCGGCTCATTGGCCTAATGGGTAGAGTGTTCGCCAATGGTCCGGGAGACCACGGTTCAATCCCAGGTCGCGTCATACCAAAGACTTTAAAAATGGTACTTGATACCTCCTTGCTTAACACTCAGCAATATAAGGTACGTATCAAGGGTAAAGTGGAGCAATTAAGGGAAAGGAGTAGCAACCTCCCCTACACTTCGGTGTAGTAGCTATTGAAAAGGGAGCCTTCTGGTCGCCAACTTTACTTTACTTACAATTGTCTACACTTGAATAATCAAACAATGAATTAATTTTAATCAGTAGCATGGTCGTTATTATTTAGAATCAATTCTTGCTTATTATCAGGTAACTTTTTAGTTTCTCTCAAGTGAAATTCAACTTGTTTTCAGCAGAAGTTTTCTATTATCGTTTTTACCTGATCTTATAGAGAAAATTATATTGTTATTCAGAGTATTTTATAGAGAAGAGAAAAGATTGAATTATTTTGGTTGGCATTTTTCGTATAGTTGTCCTTATCCTTATTGTGGTAAGTTGAAACACAACATTTCAGCCGCTGTATACTCTGGCCTTCCTCGGGTATCCCTAATTCCTTTGGACATTGAAATGATTCAATGTGAGAAATCATTTGTAAAATTTGACTGCTCTCTCTCTCTCTCTATATATATATATATATATATATATATATCTTATTTTTAAGCCAAGGTAAACAATGGACAACTGAGGGAGGCCGGAGGATAGAGCGATCGAAACGTTATGTTTCAACAAAACTCGTCGCATCTCGCAGTCAACTAACATTCAAACCCGAGTTGTCCCCTTATGTCGGGGCATATCCGTTTCCGGCGGTTCCACACCGACACAGAAGATTTTTTCTAGTCATATTTTCTTACCGTAGTCATTTCCCCGTGACTGACTGACCTACAACGAGTGCTTTCGCCTGAATTATTCAGCTCAGCTGGCCATTCCATAGACTCTCTGTTTCTTCTTGTAATTTTTTTCTCCTCTCTCTCCTTCCACAGAAATTAACCTCCCGTTCTTTTTCTAACTTTGACTCTCCATAGGTCAATAATTCATGTTACATTGACCTACGACCCGGCCGGGCTGTCAAAATAGGAAATGCTCCTGTGTAAATAACAGGAGCATCCGGTCGAGGAATAACAGGATTATAACCTTGACCGTGGATGGGTTGAATGAGTGCAATTGTGACGCTCACAAGAAGAAGGGGGCGTTGAACTATTATATAACTCGGTGAGGACAGGAAGTCAGTTTTGAGACCAGACCAGTTGGAGAAAAGATGCGGTAGAGAAAGCCAGTACCCGGCAGAAGCGGCATCAGGACCCCCGATTGAGAGTTGGGGATCAGATCAGTTGAAGAGAAGATGCTGGACTGAGGAACATGTGTCAGAGAGGCTGGGCCCCTGGGCCTCCGGTTGAGCAGCCCAGGAGAACGAGAAAGAAACGCTGATGGCCATAAGTGTGGAGGTTAGTATGTTGCAGTTCTATTCGGTCTCCAACTCCCTCTCACACACAACCCTATCAAATAAAGTGAGAGGTATATTTTTTCAAGAACTGTGTCGCTCGTTATTATTGTGTCGTCGTTATGATTCTGCATGCATCATACAACATCTCTCGCTCTCTTGCCATCCGTCTCTATCATCCATCTCTCAAGGCAGGGATTTGAGGCTAAATCCTGTGTCCTCACCGAACTGATATGTGTATTTACTGACTCTTCCCCACGTCCAGGATGAAACAATTTTTTAAGCGCAGTTCAACAGGTTGACATACCAAGATTAAAGAGACCACTCGGCCTTACTATTTATCTAGAGTTGAAGGGAGTATAATTGGATTCATAAATTTCCTAAAAGTATTAGTGCTTTGTGAATTGAAAACAGCCTCATCCAGGGTGTCTCCATTTTCAACGACGATAACTACTACACGATGGACACCTCCAACACTGAGACGGTGTATGTCAGTCCTCCCTGGTCGACCAACGTAGGAGTCCATTGGAGAATGTTTCTTGTGAGTTTGTTCTCTGTTCTCCATGTCTTGTTCGTCTTACTAAAATGGTTTGTGACATGGAAGCAAGTGACAGTACAGTTGTTTGTGGGGGTGCTGCTTCCAGGATTCTTTCAAAGCAACACATAATGTTATTACGTAGTTCTCATCAAATATTTTCTCCATGCGTTTCGTTAGAGTCCAGGTGGTGCATTCTTATAGTAGTACCGACACAGCCACAGCTTGGGATGTACTTCTTAGTATGTTACATGGTTAGTGTATGTATCTACCAAATTTCTACTTCTAGTGCTTAGCAGGCACCTACGAGGTTCTTTTGGCTTTCTCGACAAATTGATGATATTGCCTATCGCCAAGTCCAAGGAGACGTTTCCACCAACTTAGCAGAGCTATGTTTACAGCCTGGCGCCTAAGGCACATGTCTCGATGTAAACTGACCTTGTGTCAAATCTATACTCAACTCCTACGACACAGACAAGGTTCGACACAAGGTCAATTTTTCCACAGACAACTAGTTTGAATTTAGAATTTTCAATATCCTGGGTTGGTTGGCTTATCAAAAGTACAAAACCCACTCTGCTCTACTATTTACCCATTGTTAACAAGAAAAGAGATGGTTTCATGCCTTCAGCAACAGCATCAGTGCAAAGTTAAACGCAAACAACTTCGAGTAGGATTCGAAAAGTAGGCGATTCTATTTTCGACAACGGCAGTCGTGCAAAAATTTAAGTCTCCATAGATTTTTTCTTCATCATACAACGTGTGGAAGCACGTGCGATAACCTGCCCTCATCTGCCGCTAACCAGAGGTGATACCACAGTTTCGGTACCCAGCAGTTTTTGCTATCGTAGAGGGTATTTAAAAGAATTATATATATATATATATATATACGCCAGATCAACTGAAAGCAGAGATTACATCGTACGTCCATATTCACTTTTAATGCAGCTTGTGATTTTTAAAAACGCGTTTACTTTCGGCCGTTGATGTCATTACGCACTTACAGGTAATCACGCGGGAATGATGGTTCCGTGTGTATTTCATTCATGCTGAAGACTTTTCGCTCTCCACCAAATCCAACTTGATGCAACTTTCCCTTCTGTATCTGTCGTCTATTTGGTCGTTTTTCTTCGGTTTTATCTTTTTTATGCGTTACTGCAACAAACCACTCCAGGAAAATGTCATATATAACTCGGCAAAAATATGTCATTTGTTGATCAATGGGACCATTAAGATGGGTGGTGAGTAAAAAGAAAGCTCCTGGTCTAAGTTTTTCCTTATAGCTATCTAATTACTCTTGGGCCACTGGATTCTTGACTTGCTAGGAATTTAGGCTACGACAACATAGAATCATATTGCGTGGTGAAGTTGATAAGGGATTGGTATTTGTCATTTGTTTTTAGCGAGAAAGCTTAATGTTGTGAATCACCGTTATACAACTTTACTTTTTATCGTGACAAGGAAGGCCGCAAATATCTTTTTGATAATTTATCATATTTACCAACACCTCCGCTCGGGCAGGATATGACACAAGGTCAATTTTTAAGCGAAGTTTAACAGGTTTGAATTCAGAGTTTTCCTTCTCCTAGACTAGTTGCCTCACCAAAGCTGAAGAACCCAGTCTGTCCTCCTATTTACCCATAGCTGGAGGGTGAATAATTGGATTCATACTTTTCCCAAGGGTATTGGTGCTATGTGAAATGCAATCAGTCTTGTCGAGGATTTGAACTCGTGTTGCCGTGTCCATTTCCTACGACGATAACCATTACACCACAGGCACCTTTTTGATAATTTAAGCCCTTCATCAGTGTCTTCGAGTATGTTCTTATGGTTTATATTTTCATGCATTTTGCTTCAAGCAATTATTATACTGTGATTCTAAGAGGATGGAAATTCTCTATCGTCTGTCTCTGTAGCTTCTGTCTTGATGCCCAAACCATCCAACACTAATCATGCCCAACCATCTGCTTTAAATTTTTTTAGATGATTTTCAGTCAAATTTACACTTCCGTTCATTCTGTATCTGGAAGCATTGAGGTCATCTATGGGTCATCATACTGCAGACCTTCTTTATCCAGTGACCTGACAATATTTGTCATTTGTCATTCTTTACATTACATATATTAATACTTTTTAAAAATCAAAAAACCTCACCAAATCTTATTCTTTAAAAGTGGGAACTTTTCAACAATTTATTTTAAAACTTTTCTGTGAAGTGTGAACTAATCGTTCATTGTCATTGCTCCACTCAGAGTGTCGAGAGCTGGCATTAAACTGAATTCAGCGGTGAGACTCTTGTTTGGTTTGATTTCGTTCCGGTTTCTTTGTTTAAAGGCATATTAACCTTCGTGACGTACGAGGATCATTAAATAAGTTTCCAGACTTTTCGTATGGGCACTTTTATTGATAGTACACACATAAAACTCTAGTCCCCTTCGAAGTAATCTCCTCCGGCTGCAATGCACTTGTTGCACCGTTCCAACAGCTTCTGGAAGGCCCCATGTGAGTCCTCTTGTGTGAGCGTGTCAATGACCTTCTTTCATCTCCTCAATTGTCTCATAACGACAGCCTCTAAGCTTAGGGAATAACTAAAAGTCACAGGGAGCAAGGTCTGGACTATAGGGAGGTTGAGGAACTGTCTTGATGCCCATCTTGGTCAAATAGTCTGTGACTAGGATGGAGTTGTAGACTGGTGCATTGTCCTGGTGGAAATGCCACTGAGCCAATTTGAAGAGTGCTGGCCTCTTCCGACGGAATCTCTTCCTGAACTCCCTTAAAACCTCAACAGAGTATTTCTTGTTGACTGTCTGTCCAGTGGGAATCCAGTGCATGTACATCATGCCAATGCTGTCAAAAAAAAGGGATCATCAAAAGTTTGAGGGTGGATTGGCTCTGTCTGACTTTCTTGGGTCTGGGAGAGCTAGCATGCTTCCACGGGGAATTCTCTCTCTCTTGGTCTCTGGGTCATAGCAGTAGATCCAGCTTCCATCGCATGGCATTTTTTTTCAAGTTTAAAACAGAATTTTATTGCATATCGTTCTTCTAAAGTCCAGATTGCATTTTTGAAATTCACCAGCTGTGACAATCAGGCTTTAGTAGGGTGTATTCCAATTGCTGCTGTAGCTGTTCATTTGAAGCTGAAATCATGAAAATTGGTTAGTCATCTCATAAGATGTATAGCAATAACATACTGAATTTTCAAGTCTACGACAATTTTAAATGCCTGTACAAGAAAAAAGACTGGAAACTTATTGAAAGTACCACGTATTTAATTTCGTAAAAGAACAAGAGCGGTGATATTTAACCCATAGCTGGGAGAATAAGGGAGTTCATACTTTTCCCTAGGGTATTAGTCTGAAAAAGAACGCAATAGTGCGACTGGAGTTCGAACTCTGTTACTATGATGTCGTAGCCCACCACGTTAGCCATTACATTACTGGGGGGTGTCCTCGTGGTGTAATGGTTAAAGCAATAGACTGCGGAATCGTAGTACGCGAGTTCGTACTCCAGTCACGCTATTACGTTCACTTTCGGGCAAATATCCTTGGAAAAGGTATGAACTCCCTTATCCTCCCAGCTATGGGTTAAATAGTACCACTACTGTTCTTCTAGGAGAATGGCTTTGGCATTAAATAACCTACAAAGGTTGATATGCCATTAAACAAAGAAACCAAACCAAACCATTACATTACTGGATGTCCGCTTTGCACTCTGATGAATGTGAAGTACCTTTTCATTATCATTAGTTTCACGTCCACTTTGACTCGGAGTGGTGGTCTCTCTCATGGTCCCATCTATGGGTCAAATTCATCTGCACACGATATTCAAAAATAAATAAATAAACAAGATTTTAAAAAATAACAAAGCACTCGTGTGATATATTTTGATATTTTTATTCTCTTCAAACTACAGATATAGAAGTTGACAAAGACTGCCGGTTTTGAAAATGGCTTTGTCTCTCAAGAAAAAAAAAACTCACTCAAAAACAGCTGAGCAACAACTATGTACAATGGAACCGGTCTACGGACAAAGTTTGTTCATAGCAACCAGAAAATTATACTGTCAAAAAAATAATAATTTTTCTCTCTATAATCGATTTTTTTTTTCTTTTAATATATGTATTTTTTTCCTTTTAGAAGTTTTTTTTTCTTTTGATTATTTAATTTTTTTCCATAGTTTTGTTTTGTTTTTAATTGATTCTTTGTATATATATATATATATATATATATATATATATATATATATATATATATATATATGAAGTTTGAACATACACCTGTCGAAAAATTGATACCAATGGACACAAAATTAGTCATTCATATAAAATGATTTAATCAACTTTCATAAAAATGTTCAACTTTAAGTACAAGACTTTGAGAGAAATTAGATATTAAAATTGTCTTCTTTTTCTTCTTCTATTATTATTATTATTAGTAGTAGTAGTAGTATTAGTATTATTATTACTACTACTACTACTACCATTATTATTATTATTATTATTATTATTATTATTATTATTATTATTCCATCTTTCCTTTTTGAAAAACGTCCCACAAGTCTCTATAAATTATTCCCGTCGCTTCTAAAGAAATAAAACAAATAAATCTTTGAAAAAGAAAAAGAAAAAAAAAAGTAACATATCCGGGTTATTTCCGAATTGATCTTCTGAATGAAGTAGCTTTAATGAAAGCATCTTAAAATGTTACATGAAGTGCAGAGTTAGTGATGCTGCTTAATAGATATTTTCCTTTTGCTTGCGGGAAGAGAGTAAAATATTTTTAATGATCTTTTCTTGAATAAATGTCTAATTTGTTTCATGTTAATCTTATTCTGATTAATGCAACAGCAAAAAAAAAACCAAAAAAAAAACAAAAAACACAAAAACAAAACAAAACAAAAAAAAGGTTCATTTTCTGCATCCGGTGAAACATTAGATTAAAAGAATGGCAGCTGAGAGATTTGAATGTTTTTTTGGGGGTTTTTTTGTTCTATTATTTCAATTTAGATAGATAACATTTTTCATTTTCTAATCTAGCCGTGAAGTTCAGGTTTAAATTTGTAAAAACAAAGAAAATGAATGGAGGCAATTTTATGTGTTAAATTTAAT
>OY757939.1:18449975-18467475 GCA_963585895.1 Sepioteuthis lessoniana
ATGCGCATTCACGATGGTCTGTTAGCCGAGAGCACTAATCATTGTATCGTGACCGGTAAATTCATCGCATGGTAAATTCATTGTGTGGTAAATAAATCGTTTGGTAAATTTTTCGCAGGTATTCGTGGCGTAAATTTAGAATATAGTCATTACTTTACAGAATTCCATAAAAAAGCAAAAGGTTTAGGATTAGGATAAGAGAAATCCTATATCATAAGCACATTTAATCTGATACGATGAATTTACGGACGATAAATTTACCTAGAATCTCAGTATACCATGATATGTTCCCAATAACATTTTTGAAGTACAATTTCATCGCAATATTAACCCTTTGGCTCTCAGTAAGAATAGGCGTATGTTTTCTTCGCAACATATATGAGAAAATGACTGTCCCTGATTTGGTAGAATGGGTAAAATCAAACAAAAGCTGGTCCCTAATTTTAGGGGTCTAAAAAGGGAAACTTTAGGTCGCTTTGTAGTGGAACAAAGCCAGGCGAATTGAGACACTCAGTGAGACCTGAACTCACTGGTAATGATTGACAAGATTTGGTAACCATTTCGGTAACCATTACGTCAGCTTTTGCGCAGAAAAAAAAGAGAGAATTGGAAAATATTTTTGCATACTGTCGATCTGAAAACCAATATTTTAAACTTAACTTTTACACGTTAAACTACTGGGTTTTGGGTTTGGTTTGGTTTTATGGCACATCAACCATTGTAGGTTATCTAATGCCAAATCTGGTTTATTCGTATATATTAGATATATATGATTTGTATGCATAAGTCAACAAAAATAGTTTCAAGTATCACTAACGTCCGTCATTTTTTTACACACTGTTAAATGATCAAACAGTTCTATTTCTAACAATTCAATTTAGCATATGTGAAAGTTAAATGGTTCCAAGTATTATGTATCACTAACAATTCAATTAAACATCAGTCATTTGTTTATACACAGTTAAATGATCAAACAGTCCTATTTCTAACAATTCAATTTAGCATAAGTCATTTGTTCGCACTAAGTTTAAATGTCAAGCAGTTTTATTTGACCCATAGATAGGACCCTGTAAGATGCTACCACTCTGGGCCAGGGTGAACCTCGGAGCCATGGCCATGAAGGGGTTATCCGCATTCCACTAAGCATTACCCAGATCCTCAATCAGATTGTTTAGAGTCATATCTTGGACACTCGTTGGGAGAGGTTTTGGCTCTCAGCAGAAATGCAGTTGGCGTATTCTCCAGCCCTATCTACGAGTCAGCTGGGGCTATAGAATACACCAACTGCTTCTCTGCATAGGGGTAAGACCCCCACCCATCGAATGTCCTGGATACTACACTAAACAATCTGATTGTGAGTTTCCAGTAATGCTGGAGCTTTGGGGAATGTGGTATACCCCTTAATTACCATCGCTCCCCGGTCAATTCTGGCTTGATATGGTAGCACCTGATAGGGTTCTATCTATGAGTTAAATAGAACTAAACTGTGTTGGTTGAGATGGGACTGTTTTGACATTTTAACAGCGTATTCATGCTAAACTGAATGGTTTAAAAAAGAGCAGTTTTTACATTAGAACTGCGTACTTATGCTAAACTGAATTGCTTGAAATAGAACTGTTTTTGACATTAAAACAGTACTAACACTAAGTTGAATTGTTTGAAGTAGAAGTGTTTTGATATTTAACTGTGTGTTAACAAAATATACTCATACTCAACTGAATTGTTTGAAATAGAACTGTTTGATCAAACTGAATAGCTTAAAATAGAAATGTTTTTGACAAATAAACTGTGTACTTATGCTAAACTCAATTGTTTGAAAGAGAACTGTTTATTTGTATAAAAATGGATTTGGCATTAAATATCTGACAAAGGTTGATATGCCATAAAACCCAAACAAACAAACAGCCTCATTTGCCGATTGGGCTCTAAACTACTTGGGTAAGCAAAATGTTTTGCAATATTTGCACACGTAACGTACTTGCCTTCGAACTAAAAAGCCAAGAACGGGAGGAAATCGAACTGATGCAACCTCACCCAGCAAATAGCCCGAACCTTACTCCCCCACCCACCTCGTTCTGATCCTTAACTCACCTCTAAAGCTCGCGATGCCTGAACAACAAAAAAAGGAGGTGGAATCTTCAGAAAAAAAGAGTTCTTTTATCTTAAAGAACAAAAAGTGGGATTGGTGAGGGATCAATGAACTAGCAGTAAGAACTTCAGACGATGCAACACGATGAACTCTACTGATGTTATTTGGCTGCTTTTTCGGTTTGGTTTCTTTGTTTAATGGCATATCAACCTTGGTAGGTTATATAATGCCAAAGCTATTCTCCAAGAAGAACAGTAGTGATACTGTTTAACCCATAGCTGGGAGAATAAGGGGGTTCATACCTTTCCTAAGGATATTTGTCCAAAAGTGGACGTAATAGCCCGACTGGAGTTCGAACTCGCTTACTACACTTCTGCAGTCCATCGATTTAATAATTACACCACGAGAACGACCTTAGCTTCTGTTTCTTCTGACTTGAAGAATAAAGCAAATAAGTTACTAAAATATTGCAAAATTTTTGACACAGCAAAGTATTTATAAAATCATTATAATTATTTTAAACACAGAGATGAATTTCAAAATAATTAATTCTTCCTAAAACATCAACTTTAAGTAGCTAAGATTTGTGAAAAATCAATATTTCATGTTTTGAAACAATTCAATTTGTGTTTTAGACACAATGAAAATGAAAAAGAATAAATTATGCATTCTCAACTATTTCCTATTATCGAACACCCACGAAACTTCAAATTAATTTTGTTGCAATATACAAAAAAAAAAAATAATAGATATAACCACATAATATCCAGATAAGACAAATTATCAGTATTTATTTATGTATTTTTTATTGAACTGTTATATCGCAAAATTACGCCTTCATCTAACTATAATATGGCCATCGGTCATATTTCTTTTGCATTTCCCTCCTCAAATTACCAAGGAGGTGTCCAGTTATAGTTGATGATCGATTTGTAATTTCGAAGCTTACCTATTACAGTTCCGTATCAAAATGCAGTAAATTTCAAAAACTTACTAATATCTGGATGGTTCATATAAGTAATTTATTTCTGTAAAAGTAATTTTATATATGAAATCAAAGTAAAATCCCAAGTGGGTTATACTGTACAATCAGCGAATTTTATTCAAGTTAAATGCAAGAGAGAGCAGTATTGAGACAGTGAATTAATTAGTCTAATTAACTGACATACTTTTAATGTATAATTGTTCTTGATTAGATGTTATCAAAGATATGATCATTTATATTTCCCTATGCCACTATCAAGTGTGTCTAATCTTTACCATAAATAACTATATATATATATATATAGAGAGAGAGAGAGAGAGACAGACAGACAGACAGACAGAGAGGAAGAGAGAAAGAGAGAGAGAGAAAAGGAGAGAGTGGGAGAGAAGAGGGCATGAGAGGGGAATAGATAGATAGATAGATAGATAGATAGATAGATAGATATTGAACTGACAAAAATATATACAAAAATAGTGATATATATGATCGATTTTTTAAAAATATTACCAAAGATTTGATCATTTAATTTCTGTACGCCGCTCTAAAGTTTGTCTATCTTTACCATAGATAACTATATATATATATATATATATATATAGAGAGAGAGAGAGAGATAGATAGATAGATAGATAGATAGATAGATAGATAGATAGATAGATAGATAGATACTGAACTGACAAAAATGTGTACAAAAGTAGTTATATATATATATATATATATAGAGAGAGAGAGAGAGAGAGAAAGAGAGAGAGTGTGTGTGAGAGAGGGGGAGAGATAAACAAAATAAGATAGATAGATAGATAGATAGATACATACATACATACATACATACGAATAGACTTGAATGAATAAATAAATAGATAGATAGATAGATAGATAATCCACAGATTTAGATAAACGCATACCTGATTCGTATAGTCGGTCGTTCAGAAACATGTTCGCACATTGTCAAACCAATTTTCGGCATACTTCGTCCGTTCCTTACGGCGACAGTCTCTTTTATGATTACACTTTTGTTTTTCTTTTTTTAATCTACATACAAAATTCTGTACAATTACCTAATTTTCTTCTCGTCAAACACAGCAAAGGTATAATGATTCTGTGAATTAATTTGTCAAATTAGGTAACGTAATTTTAGGGTATAACTTTGTGTTCTAGGTTGAATATTAGCTAAGATATTATCATTTATATTTCGCTAACTTTATCATTGTGTTCGTCAAATCTTTTCAATGTATTCGATATGACAAACCAATTTTCACTCAAAATTTACAGACTGACTGTTGTAAGAATTGCATATTAGCATATCTCGAATTTTTACTTGTTATGACGTTAATCAAACTATGTACACACAATACAGTTCAAATTAAAAGCTAGATGCAGACTACGCAGATGTTCTTACGCTTCACACAAAGAAATCCAACCAAACTGAATCTCTGCCGTATAGCATAAAGCAGGCAACAAAAAATATTGGTTACGAGGTGAACCCAGATAAAGCCTGAGGTCATATGTTTTAAATGAGATAGTACATCTCCACGTTAAATGAAATCCTCTGATATTAATGGATCAGTCCACATTCCTCAGCAGTATTATCTCATCTACTGAAAGCAATATCAACGTACGCATAGATAAAGCGTGGACTGCTATTTACAGGTTATCGATCATATGAAAATCTGATCTCTCTGGTAAAATTTAACGGGAATTCTTCCAAGCTGTAGTCGTGTCATTACTACTGTATAGTTGCACTACTTGGCCTCTAATGAAATGTTTGGAGACAACGCTACCTAGGAACTACACAAGGATACTGCGTACTGTTTTGAACAAATCCTGAAAGCATCACCTCAGAAAATAACAGCTGTACGGCTACTTACCCCCCATCTTACAAACTATCCAAGTAAGATGAGGACTATACGCTGAGCATTGCTTGTGAAGTAAGAAAAGACTAATTAGTAATATTTTCTTGTGGACTACTATGCATGGATCCACCAGTGTTGTTAAATCTTAGTCTTAATCATGTTTTATTTATTTCTTGACAAAAATATATTTAGTGAAATTTAAATTTAAAAATAGAGTTGCTCTAAAGTGGGAAGAAGTTGAAAAACGAAATGTTAAACGAATTTCTTCGATTTAACCCTTAAGTTTTTATTTATCTACTTATTTCAGTCTTTTATTGGGTGGGGGGTTAACAGACTAACGTTGTTCGATCGGGTATTAACATCTTTAAAAGTTTGGATTCTGTTTAAATACAAAAGGCTGAACTAATCACACACGAAATGGGTAAGTATGTTAATAAAAATGTTCATGCTTTATCAGCAGTCAATGGACCACACAAACATTGTGTTACATAGCCAGATATACGGATGTATGAAATAGACATAGGGAATCCGATATGCACGACATTCACGAAATTGGTTCAGGTACGAAACTTTATTACCTTTGAGTTAAAGGTTATTCGACATGAGGAGAGAGAGACACAGTTTTTCTATGCTGACTGCTTTTACATCGTCAGCTCTCAACCCAACCAACGCGTGGCGCCCGTAGCGCATAAATTCGTCTGGCCTCGCCCCGTTCTGAATCTCGACTCTCTCGTTCGGAGGCAGGGACTCAACTCTCTGGATTTTCTCAAATCCGCTAAATCCTCAGCCCACGCATTTTGGTGCATGACGTCATTCACATCCCCTGGTGCTATTTTCTATCTTGGGTTTTATTTTGACATCTGTGAATGACGCATCCTCCCCGCGTTCGCGTGAACACCTGCGCTCATGTTTGCACCTAACTAACCCATGCACTGAGCCGAAAGGTTCTCATCCTAACTAAACCGAAAGGCAAGATATACAAAACGAAATACCTCCGCAATTATATTACAAGTGAAATGGATATTTAAAAAAAAACAACTTTAAAAACTGATGGAACAAGGGTGAACGTTAGAATTGTTATAAAGTGTCCATTGGGCGACTTCAATGTCTCAGTCGTAAGAACTTTCATGTTAGGCATGAGAAACGGTTACACGAGAGTTGAGAAGTTTTGAAAAAGTCAATCAATCTACCAGTTAGTGGCTGGTAGAGGTCAAGGAGTGACTTAACCGATTCCCCTACCCCATTGATGGTTGGATACGATTTATGGAACAAGAGAACTTCCCTTCATTGACTTAAAAAATACTCTCACTTCACGTATCACTGTTTTGGTGTCGGTTCGGAGTGAAGCTGAAATATATGATTAATTCTTATTTTATTATTCTCTGTGAACTTCTCGTTATGGCCTCCCCTCCTCTCAATCTGCGGTAACTTGCGCAGAGAACCAGCAATATAACACAGATTTAAAGATTTTCAGTAGGTTAAAAAAAGAATCTAACGAAAAAATTTAGTTGTATTCACAAAAACAATCGACTCGATAGAAAAACCTGTTTTATTATTAATTGCCGCGAGAAGTTTCTTTTTTTAATTTCAGAAGCTAAAATAAGATTTAGTTTTACTTTTAGAGCTACTGGCTCGATAGAAAAAAAAAGTTTTATGATTTATAGAAAACAGTAGTTTATAGTTTTTATTTTTCAAAGACTAAAATAAAATTGAGATTTACTTATAGGCAATTGGCTCGATAGAAAAAAATGATTTATAGAAGCCAGTAGCTTTTATTTTTTTTATTTTTTAGAGACTAAAAAAAAAGTTTCAGCTTTCTTAAAGAGCAACTATCTCGATGGACAAAAACAGTTTTATAATTTTCAGCCCAGGAGAAATATTTATTTTGATTTCAGAAGCAAAAACAAAACTTATATTTATTTAAAGGGCAACTGACTTGATTGTAGAATCTACTTCATAATTTATAGCAGTGAGAAGATTTTTTGCTTTTTTGTTTTCAGAAGCAACAACAAAATTTATTTTTATTTAAAAGGCAATTGGCTCGATAGAAGAACATATTTCATAGTTTATAGCAGCGTCATGTTTTTTATTTTTATTTTAATTGTTTTTTTTTATTTCTAAGGCTAATAAAATATTTAGATTTACTTATATAAAAAGCCATTTGCACGAAAACAAGAAAAAAAGTTTTGTGACTTATGACACAATCTTATGTTTTCACAAAATGAGTCAATTAAAACAATCTTTGGAATTTGCCGATGAACTTTTAAAAATAACGTAAATTGCTATTAGAATGGATTACAATCAAAATTTACATGTGTCTTCTTTTTGATGATGAGCCAATAAAGAAATCTAAGAAGACAAAAGTATTTGTTTTCAAATTTGAAAATTGATAGGCGATGAATCAAAGGGTCAAATCAGCTATGGGTCAAATCAAAGGGTCAAATCAGCTATGGGTCAAATCAAAGGGTCAAACAAACTATGGATCAAATCAAAGGGTCAAATCAGCTTTGGGTCAAATCGGCTATGGGTCAAATCAAAGGGTCAAACAAACTATGGATCAAATCAAAGGGTCAAATCAGCTATGGGTCAAATCCAAGGGTCAAATCACCTATGGGTCAAATCAAAGGGGCAAACAAACTATGGATCAAATCAAAGGGTCAAATCAGCTATGGGTCAAATCAGCTATGGGTCAAATCAAAGGGTCAAATCCGCTATGGGTCAAATCAAAGTGTCAAATCAGCTATGGGTCAAATCAAAGGGTCAAACAAACTATGGATCAAATCAGCTATGGGTCAAATCAGCTATGGGTCAAATCAAAGGGTCAAATCAGCTATGGGTTAAATCAAAGGGTCAAATCAGCTATGGGTCAAATCAAAGGGACAAATAGCACGACTACTTCTATTTGGCATGAAATAACCGATGGAGGTTGATATGCCATAAAACCTAAGAAACCAATTTAAATGGTCTTGGGCATGGTATAAATAACTGTCATGTAAGGCGTTGTGGTGGTAACATTCTTGAAATAATTTGGTTATAAGGATGATGCTGGTGATGATGTTGATGATAATGATAATAAAATATTCCATAAATCTAACACCACTTATTTCACAGTCTCGGTTTTTTTTTTCTTCGCTTCACGTTAATAGGGAGCATAAGGCGAGACACGACTGAGTCGGCTAGGTGATTCACTGGGAAATGTGTGAGAAATTTAAATTCGACCATACTAACAAATAGTATATGCACAACCCAGCACCTGTCCTAGAAAATGCCACGCATAAACTTCTGTGGGACTTTAACATACAAACGAATCACCTAATCCCGGCCAGAAGATCAGACTTAATAATGATCAACAAAAAAAAAAAAAAAGAGAACTTGCAAAATAGTCGACTTTGCTGTCCCGGCTGACCACTGAATAAAACTGAAAGAATGTGAAAAGAAGGATATGTACCTCGACCTTGCTAGGGAATTGAAAAAACTGTGGAACATGCAGGTGACAATTATACTAATTGTAATTGGTGCATTTGGAACAGTAACTAAAGGATTACTAAAGGGACTAGAGGACTTGGAAGTTGGCGGATGGGTGGAGACCATCCAAACGACAGCATTATTGAGAACGGCCAGAATACTAAGAAGAGTCCTGGAGACCTGAGGAGACTTGCTGTCACTCAGACTCCATTGAAAAACCATCGGCTAACGCTGATGTGAAAAGCTCAAATGAGAAGAAGAAGAAGAAGAAGAAGAAGAAGAAGAAGAAGAAGAAGAAGAAGAAGAAGAAGAAGAAGAACCATCTAGACCACGGCACTAATAAAATCAGTGAGTCCTGGAGATTAAGAAGACTTGCTGTCACTCAGACACCAGTGGAAAACCCTGAGCAAAGGCTAATGTAAAAAAATTCCCAAAGAAGAAGAAGAAGAAGGTGCTGAATACGACAGTAACGGTGATACCAGTTGCAAATGGCGCACTTGGTACCGTCCCAGAGGCTTAGAAAAGGAACTGGAAGAGTTGGAAATCGGAGGAAGATTCGAGGCCATTTAGACTAGAGCATTAAAAAATCAGCTCGAATACGAAGAATATTGCGGGACTCCTGAGAAAACTTGTTGCCCCTCATAATCCAGTGAAAAATCATCAATTAACGCTGGTGTGAAAAAACTCTCAAGAAATAATAATCTATAAGAAATGATGCAAGAGACTTGACATATAAAAAAATGTTATCGACTCAGACTAGAATCTACTCAGGAAAATGTTCCCACAAATAAGAATGGCAATCTGTCGATATACCCAGCTCAAAAGGCGACAGAATGATATAAAGTAGGTTTGGTTGGTCAATATCTATAGTATAATATGTAAAAAAAAAAAAAAATGGTATGGAACAAGTTCCAATTGGAATAAAGCATCAGTAGTTTATACCCATCATAATAGACATTGAGCCGGCTTCCCTAAAATTCCTGGAAATTATTCGATGTACCTGCTGATTTGTGTGCTGTTGGTTGGTGTTCTCGCAGTAAGCTTGGTCTCTATATATACTTATATATATATATATATATAAATATATATATATGTGTGTGTGTGTGTGTGTGTGTGTGTGTGTGTGTGTGTGTGCGCGAACAGGATTTAGCATCAACAAGGGTTGTTATGCCATTTGACTGTGAGTAAATGAATGTGTTCGGGCTTGTTTTAAACGATACCGACAAACTATTCATTAATTAATCATATATATATATATGTGTGTGTGTGTGTGTGTGTGTGTGTGTGTGTGTTTGTGTGTGCGTCTGTGTGTGTGTGTGTGTGTGTGTGTGTGTGTGTGTGTGTGTGTGTGTGTGTGTGTGTGTGAGTAAACAATATTTGGCATTGAATTATCTACAAGGGTTGTTATGCCATAAAACCCAACCAACCAACCATTTTCTGAATATACGCATATAAATATAATCAAGAATCATTACACAAAAAAGTCACATTTTGCTGACGCCGTAATTTTTTGACTTGGCTAAATACAATCCTAGTTGCTTACTACTGCCATCTCCCAAGGTAACCCCTTCTAATTCACACTTTCAGGGAATGTTTTTTACACACCAATAAAAAAATTCCCCCAAGACTTTCCGGGAGAAACTACTTAAAGTTGCAATCTTTAAAATTCAAGCCTACTTAAAACATAAAATCGTAACGAACAGCTACATTGTAGAAAGTTAGTTCAAACTCCAGTCGCGCTATTACGTTCACTTTCAGACATTTACCGCTGGGAAAGGTATGAATCTATCCGGCTATAGGTTAAATTTTACCACTGCCGTTTTTCTACAAGGATAGTTTTGGCAATAAATAACCTAAGATGTTTAATAGACCATTAAAGAAAGAAACAGAACTAAACAAGACATTGGAGGCTTTCATGCACAACTTTCGATATCCGTATACTGGCAACGCCAGACGTTTATGGAGAAATCACTATCTCATTACAGACAAAATTGAATTAAAAATTTGATTAGTTCGACCATAGACTTAATTGGAATGGTAATCAAAGGTTAATTTAAAAATAAATTAGTTAGCGATAAAGTAAATTTTCTATTCTTCTCTGTTTTCTTCCAAGATCTTTTTACAGTATAAGCTTCCATTTTCGTGCCCAAGGCGCTTTTATAAATTAAATGAAGAAAATGTCAAATAATTAATTGAATCACACTAAGAGGAACTTAAGGACAGCGAATTGTTCAGTGAACGATTCGTATGAGGAAGAGAATATAAAAGTAAAGTTGGCGATCGTAGTCGTGGGCAACCGGAGGGCTCCTTTTTCAATAGCTACTACACCAAGGTGTAGGGGAGGACGATACTCCTTTCCGTGGATTGCCCTACTTTACCGGGGGTGTCCTCGTGGTGTAATGGTTAAAGCGATGGACTGCGGAATCGTAGTAAGCGAGTTCGTACTCCAGTCACGCTATTACGTTCACTTTCGGGTAAATACCCTTGGGAAAGGTATGAACCCCCTTACCCTCCCAACTATGGGTTAAATAGTACCACTACTGTTCTTGGGGGGTGTCCTCGTGGTGTAATGGTTAAAGCGATGGACTGCGGAATCGTAGTAAGCGAGTTCGTACTCCAGTCGCGCTATTACGTTCACTTTCGGGTAAATACCCTTGGGAAAGGTATGAACCCCCTTATCCTCCCAACTATGGGTTAAATAGTACCACTACTGTTCTTGGGGGGTGTCCTCGTGGTGTAATGGTTAAAGCGATGGACTGCGGAATCGTAGTAAGCGAGTTCGTACTCCAGTCGCGCTATTACGTTCACTTTCGGGTAAATACCCTTGGGAAAGGTATGAACCCCCTTATCCTCCCAACTATGGGTTAAATAGTACCACTACTGTTCTTCATGGAGAATGGCTTTGGCATTAAATAACCTACAAAAATTGATATGCCATTAAACAAAGAAACTAACTAAATAACCTACTTTACCCTTGATACGTACCGTATAATGCTGAGTGTTAAGCTAATAAGTATCAAGCACCATTTTAAAAGTCTTTGGTATGACCCAACCTGGGATTGTCTTTGGTATGACCCGACCTAGGATTGAACCCCGGTCTCCCAGACCATTGGCAAACACTCTACCAACTTGACCAATGAATATAAACTACGCTAATGAATCACTTTAAAAAAATCTAGTTATTATTTGTGTATAAGACGCAGTATTTTTTCAGATTTTTTGTTCAAATTTAGATTTGCGTATTGTACAAGAAAATCAAATATTACTTTTATTTCCTGCCACTAACACCAACATATTCAAGATCGTGTGTCGTTTTGGAGCAACTAAATTTTTCAGGTAAATTACATTAATTCAAGTATGGCATTTTCATTTTAAACAATTTCTGACAAAATAATGGGTTTTTTGGTAAAAATAGAATTGTTTATATAAAATATTTTTCTATTTATTTTTAAATTAAGGTTTGTCAATCACTAAAATCAGTTTTTAACTAGGGTTTTCTCTTCTTAATTTCATGCATAATAAAAACTTCTATCTCCTAAATGTTTAGACTAAAAGATAATGGCGCGTGTTAAACACAAGAACTAAATATTACTTTTTTTTTTTTTTGTGGGGAGCACACCCGTCACCGTATTCGGGACCGGATATAATTAGATCTATATTCCAAACTAATTAATGTATTACAAACTCTAAAATGGGTGTTTGTTTTTAATCTGCTTCTTATATTGTGGCATTCTAGGTTTGGTCTGGGGCTGTAAAATACACTGACTGCACCTCTTCAGAGGGGTAAGACCCCACCAAACGAGTGTTCTGGATCTGACACTAAACAATCCGATGGTTAGGTTTCAGCAGTGCAGGAGCTTTGGGGAATGTGGAGTACCCCTTCATTGACATTGCTCCCAGGTCCACTCTGGCCCGGAGTGGTAGCACCTGATAGGGTCCTATCTATGGGTTAAATAGAACTAACAGCATACTTATGCTAAAATGAATTGTTTTGAGTAAACTGATTAGCTTGAAATAGAAATGTTTTTGACAATTAAACCGTACTTATATTTAAACTACGTGATTATGCTTAACTGAATTATATGAAATAGAACTGTTTTTGACATTAAAACTGTATTTAGACTTAACTCAATTGTTACATATAACTGCTTGAATAGTTTGAAATAAAAATGTTTTTGACAAACTGTGTACTTATGCTTAACTGAATTGTTTTAAATAGAACAGATTATTCACATAAAAATTGATTTGGCGTTAAATAACCTACAAAGGTTGATATGCCATAAGAACCAACAAACCAAACCAAACCAAACTTAGGTTTGGTCAGTTTTCTTCGTTTAATGTCTTTTCAACCTTTGTGATTTATTTCAAATGCCAAATCCAGCCTTGTAGAGGGATATTAGTGGTACTATTCAAACTATATCTGGGAAGATAAGGGGTTAGTACCATTCACAAGAGTATTAGTTCGAAAATAAACGTAATATCGCGACGGGGGTTCGAACTTGCTTAGAACGATGTCACAGTCCAGTATGTCAGCCATAACGCCATGGAAACTTCGACTTTTCTGATCTGAACTTATCAATAGTTTCTTTTATTTTAATGTGAACATGTCCTTGCCTTCACTCGAGATACTGTGTAAATTTTATCTTTCGACTCGTAATATAAATTATATAAATTTTGATTTTCAGTGGATACAAAATGGATTAGAAATTAAACAAATTTTAGATTTATGATAAATTTAGCTGCAACAAATTCCATAAAATCAATACAAGATTTTCCCTTAGAAATCTGTTGCTGAAACACAAATACCTGTTATGCACGATTAACTACGGTAGATGCAATTTCTTCAAGCAACAATGTGTTGATGCTAACTTAGTTATGGAACGTGGCAAATAAATTTACCGAGAAGACGCCGACCGCCACATTTGTAAAGAAATAAAAGTCTAACAAAGGAGGCTTTGAAAAAAAAAAAAAAAAAAAAAAACATTTATGCGGTCATAAAAAATTGTCCCAAAATGAGAGGGTAGGAAGAGGGATTCATTGAAAACTGTGCAAATGAAGGAGAATCTCAGCTGCATAACGTGGAGCAAAACAGCTAGAGGCATTGGTCTCTATGTGAACTCAGAGTTCATTTGTTTTCATCGAGATACTGCCATCTTCACTCCGAAATTAGTTGATCAATTCACTTTCCTAAGTAGCAGTATCTCATCTACTGAAAGCAATGGTAACATACACTTAGAAAAGGAAGACTATGGACAGTTTATCGATCATATGGAAATCTGATCTCTCTGAGTGAATAAAACAGGATTTTTTTCCAAGCTGTAGCTATGTCAGTAATACTGAACGGTTGCACCATTTGAACACCAACGAAACGTTTAGAGAAAAAGCTAGAGGGAAACTACAAAAGGTTGCTGTGCACTGTTTTTGGACGAATCCTGGAAGCAGCATCCTACAAAACAGCAGATGTATGGCTACTTGCCTCCCATCTCACAAACTATCCAAATAAGATTCGCAAGACATGTTGGGTATTGCTGGCGAAGTAAGGACGAACTCATAAACGATGTTATCTTATGGACTCGTAGACATTGGCACACCATTGCTGGCCAAAAAGCAGAAACACACATTCATCAACTCTGTGTGGACACTAGGTGTCGTCTAGAGGACTTACTAAGAGCGATGGCTGATAGGGACGGATGACGAGAGAGATGATCAATGGAATCCGTGCTATCGGCATACCCTAATGATGATGATGATGACAATTATGATGATGATAATATAAAAATATCTGAGCACATAGCAGAACATATATACTATATAAAGGACCCACGAACCTATTGTTTTGTCGACAGAAACTAGCCTGACCAAGAACTTCCTTCTGCGCATGCGTGGGAAGAAGGCAATTCGCAAGCAACTATGTAGATTGGGATACAAGCAACTTTCCAGGAATTACCTTCATGTCACAAAATACAAAAGCCAAAAACTGAATTCTTTGGTTCAGGGGGTTTTAAGATTGCAGAAAAGATTATGTGAAATTCGAATTATTTGTTTTTTATTATGCTAATGTTCATGTCTAGAAGGAAATGTGGATTATTTCTCACCTATTCTTTGAAAATTCGTCTCTACAGTTTTTTGTCGCTTTTATTTATATATCAATTTATTTTCCAGGTTTTGGGGAGAGATTCTCTCTCTCTCTCTCTCTCTCTCTCTCTCTCTCTCTCTCTCGCTCTCTCCCTTACGAACGCATACGTACGCGTTCTCAAACACATACACGCACAAACAAGCATAAAAAGTCGAATGATTTTGGTTTGCTGACTCGCTAATTGGTTGGTTGGTTGGTTGGTATTTAATGGCATACCAACCTTTGTGGGTTATTTCAGCCTAAATCCTGTTTTTATATATATATCATTTGTCAAGCGAATAGGTTGTTGGTAACTTTATTTTCAAACGAGTTGTTAGAGCTTGTTTGTTTGCACACAGTAAAATGGTTTCAAGTATTCCTATCAAACAATAATAATTCTTTTTGATGTTAACTATTTATTTGTACGCAGTTGAATGGTTTCAAGTATTGCTATTTAACATTAATAATTCATTATTCAAGTATTCCTATGTAACACAAACAATGTGCACACAGCTGTATAGTTTCAAATAAGTAATAATAATCTCTTAGTAAATGATTAAACAGTGTTAGCTGACCCATAGATGGAGCCTTACTAGGTATTACCACTCCCAGTCAGACTGGTTCTGAGAATGATAGTAATGACATTGACGTCATCATCGGATTATGTTTAATGTCATATATAGGACACTCGTTGGGGTGGGGTCCTACCCCTCTGCAGTGGTGCAGTAGTCTTTTTCTATCGGCCATTCCCGCCACTAGCTGAGAAGATGATGGCATTTTATATGTCAATGGCGCTCGTTTTTAAGTCGCAATTCTTGGAACGTTATTTAAAATATTTTGTTTTCTACTCCCTTTATGCTGCCGGATTTAATTTTCATATTTACTTCCTTCCTTCCTATCTATCTATCTATCTATCTATCTATCTATCTCGTCGTATTCATTTTCTATGTAGAAAATATTTTACTTATAAACTCATAGAACTAACGTTGAGTTACATACAATACCGATGGTTGATATTTTCAGTAGGGTAATCAGAGATTTTTCAGCAATTTGTATGTTTCTTTTTTAGGTTTTTTTTTAATTATGTTTGTGTGGGCAGGGTTGTTTTTTGTTTTGTTTTTGATTTGTGTGTCTGCTTTGTTTTTGTCTTTTTTTTTTTTCTTCAGATCTTACCTTTGAAATACTCTCACCGCATTCGGGTGGAAGAACAATGTTAATATCAAAAAACCAGGAAATGCATTTATTTATTCGATGACACACAGCCTTACCGATTTGTCATTGAAGACAGAAATCTAAGAGAAAGAGTTCTAAAAAAAAAAAAATGCTAGCTGTAATTAGTGATTGGATTCTATTAAGATACTGCAATGTCTAAAGCTGTTCGTCATCTTAGACTTTCCGTGCGATTGGGGTTCAAGTAACAAGGCAAAATAACTCAAATAGGGGTCTGCGCAACTGCGTCTACGCTTTGATATTTTCTTTATGTCAAGTTTCTCTATTTTCCTCAGAGAAAAGCAACACAACGAGGTAGATAGATAGATAGATAGATAGATAGATCGGATGGAAGTAAATATGGAAATTAAATTCGACAGCATGAAGAAAAAAGAAAAAACAAAATAATCCTAATAAATTTGGATAATTTTGTTTTTTCTACTTCATACATAGGAACAGACTGACATATATATATATATATATATATATATATATATATATATATATATATATTTACAGAGGGACTGTTTCGTCGTATCACAACTCTTCAGTGTGGTAATTTACTAAGCTTTTTGCTTAGATGTAGCACAAGGCAGCATGAATTGGGCACCTAATAAGAATCACAACTTTTCAGTGTGTCTCGACACGCTGGATGCTTCAAGCTGGGATCGAAACCTGCCTAACTCTTACGTCAGAACGATAACATAGCACTCAGTCATCTAATACATATGTATAAACTTTCGTTTGTTTACATTTTACACCTTCGGATACGGGAGTTATGCGAGAGAGAGTGAGAGAGAGACGAAGGACTGAAATAGATAGATAGATAGATAGAGAGAGAGAGGGGGGGACTGAAATAGAGTGAGAGAGAAAGAGACGAAGGACTGAAATAGATAGATAGAGAGAGAGAGAGAGTGAGAGAGAAAGAGAGAGAGAGAGAGACAAAGGACTGAAATGGAGTGAAATAGAGAGAGAGAGAGAGAGAGAGAGAGAGAGAGACGAAGGACTGAAATAGAGTGAGAGAGAAAGAGACAAAGGACTGAAATAGATAGATAGATAGATAGATAGATAGATAGAGAGAGAGAGAGACACACACACACACAAGGGACTGAAATGGTGTGCGAGAGAGAGAGAGAGAGAGAGACGAACGGCTGAAATAGATAGATAGATAGATAGATAGATAGATAGATAGATAGATAGGGGAGAAGGAAGGACTGAACTAGATAGATAGATAGAGAGTGAGAAAGAGAGAGAGAGAGAGAGAGAGAGGAAGGGCTGAAATAGAGAGAGAGAGAAACGAAAGACTGAAATAGAATGAGAGAGAGAGAGAGAGAGAGAGAGAGAGAGACGAAGGACTGAAATAGATAGATAGAGAGATAAATAGATAGATAGATAGATAGATAGATAGATAGAGAGAGAGAGAGAGTGAGAGAGAGAGAGAGAGAGACGAAGGACTGAAATAGAGTGAGAGAGAAAGAGACAAAGGACTGAAATAGATAGATAGATAGATAGATAGAGAGAGAGACACACACACACACATGAAAGGACCGAAATGGAGTGCAAGAGAGAGAGAGAGAGAGAGAGAGAGAGAGAGAGAGAGACGAAGGGCTGAAATAGATAGATAGATAGATAGATAGATAGAGAGAGAGAGAGAGAGAGACAGAGAGAGAGAAACGAAAGACTGAAATAGAATGAGAGGGAGAGAGAGACGAAGGACTGAAATAGATAGATAGAGAGATAGATAGATAGAGAGAGAGAGAGAGAGAGAGGAAGGACTGAAAAAG